>CAWUFW010000193.1:0-575000 GCA_963921515.1 Calotriton arnoldi | reverse complement strand
AAATGACATCACTGATGACATCATCCATGTGATCATTTCATGCATCCTCTCACACCCTAATATATCCTTTGATACACCCACTCTAAATTACAAACTGCCATTCTCAAAACCATAGACACTCCAACACCAATAACTACATACCCACTCACTGATTCTTAGGTCTACACACACATCCACTCACTCACCTGTACAGACACACATACTTACGGTCACTCAGTACAGGACTATCATATGCACTAATACACTTACATAGACACTCACACACCGCCACTCATCCATAGAGGTACTCACACACCTAGTCAGTCATGGAAATAATTAATCACACTGCCATTTACTCACCTATACAGTTATACACACACCAGCTCACTTACTCATACAAATACTAGCACATTCTTACGCTCTTATAAATCACTAATACAAGTACACACTCATCCATACAGCCACTCTCACAATCACACACTCTCACTTATACCCATTTATATACTCCAACACACATATATACTGCCTTTCACATATGTAGTTACTCACACATGTACCACTGAGATATACATTCACTCACTAACACACCCATACACACACTCACCCACCCATACAGTCCATCACAGATGCACTCTTGAAACCATGCACCCAGTGAATCACCCACTGATACATCGATGTGCAGTCACACACACCCCATCCACACAAACACTCAGGCACCCATACAGATACTCAGACAACCAATCAATAACTCATATAGACACTCATGTAGCTATTTACAAACCCATGCAGCCACTAACACACCAACAGACAGACAAAGACATTCACACAGTTTAGTAACTAACCCATGCATTTAGTAAGATACGTTTAATCACTCACTAATAGTCAGTCACGCACCTACTAAATCATCCATCCAGACACTTATACACCCACTCATTATTCAATACACCTTGGCATATATATTAAACATATTTAAACTTTATAGAAAAACACAGTCCCTGCATGATGTCATCAGTGATGTCACTGACCATGTCATGAGTGATGTAATATGTGACGTCATCAGCAGTGCATTGCGGGGGCGCGAGTTATAGTTAGCGGGGGAATTTCACGGGTTTTGTACGAGTGCAATGTCCAACTAACTATAACTGTCCCTAAAACCTATGGTTTTTTCAGTGAATATATATATTTATATATATATATATATATATATATATGTGTGTATATATATATATATATGTGTATATGTATATATGTGTATATATGTATATGTGTATATATAAACATGTATACATACATGTATACAGGTTTTCAAAAACGTTTGACAATATTTATGCAAGTTCAGTTGTGGACTACTTAGTCAAGGAAATGGAGTTTGTCCTCAAACTCAGGGAGTTTGCCCAGAAGTTAATCAGCTAACATACTTGAGTCTAAGCAGTTGCCCTCATTCTCTTCCTGTGCTGTTTCAGGAACAGTGTAATCTTTTTTTATTTATTTTATTTTTAGTGTTTTGTATAGCACGAACATGACCCAGAAATGGGTATCAGAGCGCTTCACATATATATAGCAATGTGGTTTTGAACAGTACAATTGAAATCAATAAATAGTTGTGGTTGTCACAATAAAAATGTGAGACGAGGAAAAACATTTGTACATTCAGCCTAGGTTATCAACTTATAATACATATGCACTTGTTCTGGGTATTTATAGATGTAGCAGTCCTCCAGCAGAAATCTCAGTTTGAGTAAGGATAAGCAGGATGCGCCTAGTAATAGAGAGAAGAGCTCCATCAAGAGTCTGGTAACGGAAGAGCTTGTAGATATAGATACTCAGCTAGGGCTTCTAGACCATGAAGTGAAAAGGGCTGCTGAGGATTAAGGGAGGAATTTGCTCATTAGGAAGGACTTAGCTTCTTTTTTGAATATAGAAGTAGATGAGATTTTTCTGATGCTTGGTGGGAGCGAGTTCCATATTCTTGGTGCAGCTCCAGAAAAGGCTCTGTTGCATGTTTTTTTCTTACGGAGTAGTGGAGGTTTTAGAAGAAGAGAACCGGCGCTCCGTGAGAGTCTGCTTTCTCCAGAAATCAAAATTTTCTGTGCTAGGTACAGTGGAGTTTTGTGATAGATCGCTTTAAGAGTGATGCAGGCCATTTTTAGTTGGATTCTTGCTTCATAAGGCAGCCAGTTGAGAGCTTTCAGATGTGGGGAGATGTGGTCAAATGTTTTTGATCCTGTTAAGACTCTTGCGGCTGCATTAAGACAGGCTTTAAGCCGGCTGTTGAGACTTTGGGTAGTCCTGATCAGGTAGTACATCCATATTCAAGTCTCGAGATGACTAATGACTGAACTGCAGTTTTGAGGTCTAGAGGTTCGATGTAAGGTTTCATTTTTCTAAGATAGCTGAGGTGAAAACGGGCATTTTTAGCCGTCAATTTGATGTGGGATTGCATATTAAGGTTCTTGTCTAGAGTGATTCCTAGCGACTTGGCAGAGTCCCCCAGGATTGGAGTGCAGTTTAGTGCAGTGATCAGCTTGGTCCAATCCTTCCACACCGTGGAGGTTTTTTGGGGGGGAGATCAGAAGGAATTCGTTTTTTTGAGAGTTTAGCTTAAGATGATAGTTTGTTAGCCATTGGACGGTCTTTTGGTATGAAGTGTTTGTTAAATTTAATCATGGTCAATCTCTTTGTTTTGAGGAGAGTCACTGGTCCATCTGTCTATAGCAACTATGCGAGCTGCACTGAACACAAGCTCAGATGACATATTGGGCACCGGACAAGCTAGATACTTTATTGCCAGCCTGCTGAGCTCTGGCCATTGTTGCACCATCCCATACCAATAAACCAATAGGTTTTAATCCAGTTGGACCTCTTTTGGGTCATCCAGATAATCTGGGACCATCTTCTGAATAGTCATTGGTGCTGCCACTTGCTCGACTGCTGTTGCATTCGCTTCTGCATTTGACTTAAGCCCTGCCACTTGAAACCAAGCCATTGCAGAGGTTGGATCGGATTCTTCTATTGCTGGTGATGACGGTTTTGGCTGTGAGACAACAGTACTGCCCTCTCTGGAATTTGAAGTCTGCATGCTAGAACTTTTGCTTGGGTCTCTAACTTCCAACCGTTTTTCATCCAGGTCTCTTGCTTGATCGGCAATCCAACTCTTGTAAAGTGAAACATACCCTTCTGGAAAGGAATGAAAGTGGCCAGTATTTCTTTGTACTGTGGATCAAGTGTTGTGGCACATATGTACTCTTTTGAGGACATGATCTCTCTCTGCAGCCGTGGATTGAAAACCAAGCAAAGGATTAAGCTGTGAACCAACTCAAAATGCTTCCTCATTCACACCAGCAAACCTATGCGCCACCTTTTTTAACTGGTCCTGTGGCAGATGCAACAACAGGATTGCTAGGCTCACCGTACTGTCCTCCTTGCTGACTTCCCATGTGAAAACCTCAAAAGGAAGTAGAATTTGTGCCAGGCACTTGACTAGCCCCCATGTATCCACCTCCATTGTCATACGTTTCCCATTTGCATCCCCTCATCTTTGAAAGACATAACCTGTGATTGGTCTGTACTGCTCAAACAGAAGTTGCAGCATTTAGTATGGAGAGCTGCAGCGTGTTGGCACATCCACCATCTGCCATAGCTTTGACTGTATTGCTGCCATTGTCCGTGGCAACAAATCCAATTATGTGACCTCTGGATCAAAGCCATTCAAAGCCCTTGCTGTGAAACTCTTCCAAGATGTTTACAGCTGTATGGGATTTGTCCATGGCGATCATCGCTCCTGTTGCATTCCGCCGTACGCCCTTAAAACTTTCTTCAGTGCTGAGATCTGCATATAGCTGTTGCCTAACTCCCACAAAATAGATCCAGTGTGCAGTAATACACATGTAGTCAGTTGCTTGACAACTGGTCCACATGTCGGTCATCAGGTAGATAGTCTGACCAGCACTCTGCTGCATAGTTTGGCCAACCAGTTGCAGCACATCATGATGGAGTGATGTGCCAGCAACTCTGGCAAAATAGGTGCGGCTGGAAAAGTTCAGTTTCAGGGAGATGACTGCCACAAATTCTAAAAATCTTGCTCCTTCCACAAAAGTAAAGGGAAGGTGGTCCTGCGCTTACATTTTAGCCAGCTCCCCGTTGTACAAATATGCCGTGGAGTGGTTGCGTTCATAGGGCTCTTTCTGCCTAAAAATGCCCATCTTAGTAGCTTGGATTATTTTCTTTTGTGGTGCCACTGACACAGACGACTTCAGGAGGTAGTACACTCAATGTGTGTCTTGCGAAAATCGCCATATACGGCTGTGTCTGCATCTGAGTCTTGTGCCATTTGGAGGTGGGTGATAATATTATGCTACAGGGGACAGGGCTGCTTTATGTAATGCCGCCAACCTCTTCTTCCTCATGACAACCTTCTTCTATCACTGTGAACAGACCTGCGTCCCCTCTCTCATTACCACCACCTATCTTTTTAAGGTGCTCCTCCCACCGGATTGCGTGATGTTTTCACAGATGGGACATTTAGCTTCCAGCACCGTAGTGCGAACCTGGCTTATCGCGACTAACACTGGCCTAGCATATGGAGCATATTTCAATGTTTTCCTCCTGCTTGCTAATCATAAAGAAGTCCAAAACTGGGGAGGATAACTTTTTTAGTGTGCCACTGCCAATGCATGAAGAACTGAAGGTAGGTGGTTGTGTTTGCCTCTCTGTAGGGCGTACTTCGACTGTGGTAGGGGTGCATGGAGGTCTTGGCGGGGGGTCTTAGAAATATGTAAGCTGGTGGTGGTGGACCCACATTCCTCTGAGCAGGTTAGGAGGGCTCATCTCGGTGTCCTGTGAGTAGCCCTCCATACTGGCAATCACTGGCTCGTCCTCATCACGTTCTCTTTCCATAATGTAAGGCTTTCAGAAACTTTACTTTTCCCTTGCCTCTTGGGCCGGGTCTAGGACCCGACTGGGGTCAAATCCATGTCCAGATCATCAGGAGGGGGGCTTGGAGAAGATGATGGAGTACCCTTTTTTTCTTGCTGGAGGTTGTGAAGCCAATGATGGAAGAGCGAGCTTGCAACGAAGAATACTAACTGTGACTTACAGGGTATTAGGACGGTGCATTGCTGAAATACAAGGCTCAGTTAGTTGAGGCACAATGTTGGATCTTTCTGTAGCATTCTATCAGAAGTCACTGAAATTAATATGCTTTTGAAGCATTCAATAGTAGTAGGTTTTGTAGTATCTTGTTTTTATATTTCTGAAATCCCCAAGTTCGTGCCAACAAGAAGTACTCGCAAAACAAGGTGCTTGCATACGTATAAGCCAAAGGTTCCTTGCAGAGTTAATGAAGACCGAGTTTAGGTTATGGCTTAGTGTCTGGTGTGAAGGCATACTCCAGTTACTTACTTGAACTTTGTATATAAATATAGTAGAACTGCAGTGCGTAATGTGCTATTTATTATCATTGTTGAATGTGGGAAGAGGCTCGTGTGAGTCATAATGCCCTGCCCTTCCCTTACCAATGGTCATCCATACTACATTATACCCTATGATCTGCATTTATGCTTTATGCCGTGGCTTTTTTTCTGTGTACTTCTTTTACTAACAAAAGATATTTACCCAACACCAGGGGTTAAGTTTGTGCAGTATGGTAAAGTAACATTAAAGAGACACTGTGGCTGTTAGAATTGTTGGTTCCCTCTGTAACATGCTTTTTCTCATGTCAATTTTGCTGTAGTGTGGTCATAAACTCGATTGTGATCTTTGCGCTGTAGTAAACACGTAAATGTGCGCGTGTGTGTTTGTGTGTGTGTATATATATATATATAATATGTCTGTATTTTTACCAATCATGCCAAGGGACGGGTTGGACATCTTCTCAGAACTTGTAACAATGGATTTAAAGAGACTGGCAGTCCAGTCAAGCAGAAGACACAGAACAGAGGATGTTGGACATTCAAGGGAATATCATGGTGTAATGGAAAAAATAAGATCTAGAAGGGATCTATTAGTGCGTCAATCTGAAAAGGGGGGCAACATAGTGTTGTGGCCATTATCACTCTACACAGCAGCTGCCTACCTGCAACTCAATGATGAATTTTGCTACTGTAAAATGTCTCAAAGTAATATAAATGAGATCAAAGAAAAATTCCACATAGAGTTATCGAGATGGAGGGGTGGGACCATTAACACAAGAAGAATATACATTTTTTAGAGTAGACCATCCCATAGTACCAATCATGTATCTGATACCCAAGATCGATAAGAGTGCCACCAACCCCGGGTAGACCCATAATATCAGCAATAGGGGGTTATTTGAGACAACTTCCAGGTACATCGATTACTTTTTACAGGAGCACGTCAGGAGCCTATCCTCCTTTATATTAGACACCAGTGATTTCTTGAGAAAAATATACGACATTACATGGGATGAGTCATATGTGTTCATGACTCTAGATGTAACATCCTTATATACGAGCATTAGACATGAGCAAGGCTTTAGGGTGGTGAAACACTTTTTAAGTGTGAGACAGATTAATTTATACCAGCATACTCAAATGCTACTCCAAATGATGGCGTGGTGTTTGACCAATATTTTTTTCCTGTTTGAGAAACAGCTGTATAAACAAACAAGAGATACAGCGATGGGCACCTGCTTCGCCCCCAGCTATGCAAATCTGCATATGTGCTGGTGGGAGGAGCAGGTGCTCGCAGTAGATTTAGCTGAGGAATGGACGGAAAACATAGTTCTATGGGTCCGCTTCATAGACGACTTGTTCGTTCTTTGGAGGGGCCCATTAGAATCTGCACAAGACTTTGCAAAAAGATTGAATCTCAAGGATCTCAACCTTTCATTCACATGTAAGATCAGTAAGAGTGAAGTGGAATTCTTAGACCTTAAAGTTTTCGTCAAAGACAATAAGATACAGACAAAAATGTTTAGAAAGGAGACTGCGGGCAACTAGATACTCCATGCGGGTAGTTTTCACCCGCCCAAAATGAAACACCGCATTCCCTATGCGGAGAATCTCCGCATGAAACGGAATTGTAGTGATGAGAAATGCTTGGAACAGGTACAGGAGGAATTAAATGTACGAGTCCGAACCAGGGGGTATGATCAAACCACGCTTGACTGTTCAAGGGAGAAAGTTAAAACAATACCCAGGGAAGCGTTGTTGTTTAAAGAAAAGTCCAGAAAAGTGAACAGTCGGGCGAAGTGAGAATAACAGGATTCAATTTATACCACCAAAGAATTAGGAATATTTTATCCTCCCACTGGAACTTAGTCAAAAATGACCCAATTGTTGGGAAAATAGTGACTAAAAGCCCACTCCTTACATATAGGCGGGCAAAATCAAAGAAAGGTGAATTGTGTGTCAGCAGCCCAGAGATGGTCCGACCTGAAACTTGGCTTACTCCAGATCCGGGTTTCAAAAAATGCCATAGATGCAAGGCGTGCTCAATAGGCCAAAACACGAGAGAAGTTATCAGTCCTCTGTTTAGTACTCCATTTAAAATTTGCAGTTCATATAATTGTAGAAGTGAATTTGCGGTCTATGTCTTGCAATGCTCATGTCCGAAGATGTACATCGGCAGCACCATACATATGGTGCATGTAAGGATTCTACAGCACCTACGTGCTATAGCGAAGGTAGACAAGAAGTACCCAGTAGCTCAACATATTCATGAAGTACATGGGGGCAGAACAATAGATGTAACCTACTATGTAATAGATTCAGTTCCAAAAAACTTGAGGGGTGGTAACAGGGAACAGAAACTGCAGAGATTGGAGTCTCGCTACATAATAATGTTCAACAACAAAATGCTGAATGGTTGGAATTCCAATGAGTAAATGTATGTACACCTATAAACATTAGTTGAGTACACATCGTGATTTCAATCCTAGTCTTTCTCAACGTTATAGAATTAGATAGGCCGTAGAACACAGATCCCATATACTGAATTAGGGTTAGTGGTCACAGTGTGTATTTTCTTTCATATTTCACTTTTGCTTTATTTTTAGCTTGCCACCCTATGGTATAACCCTTAGGTATGGCAGCAGTGGGTTTCTAGTTATGAGTTGGAGAATTTGATTATTCTAATATATGAAGGATCTAATTGAGTCAGACACTGGTCGAGAATATGGCGCAAATAGGTATTGGAAAAATGAGGGGTGTAGGGCAGATACATGAGCAGTGAATACCCAATGGGGTATAATATACCAATAAGTTTACAATGATAACTGCAGATATATGACATATAACTTGCTGCATTTGGCCCAATGATTAATCTGTGGAGACCAATGAGGCGCCGTAATAATTTTCTCTAAAGAATTTTTTCTGAAGTATTCTTTCTGTATAACTTGTATATATTGCCATAAAGAGAATGAATCAATCGATTATGATACCCAGCTTACCAACAGGGAGCATTAATAGTACGGATGACAAACTTCTTAATTAATTTAAATTTGCAGAGTTCATTGTAATATGTGTTATATCTTGCAGAGTTTTATTTATTTCATTTTATTTTAATGAAATTGAAATTTTTGTTTATTTGGAACTATCACTGTATTAAAGTAAAGCACTTTACCAGGAGTATTTCTTCAGTGTTCACAGGTAATCCAAGTGAGCACTGGAGTATTTAAGTTTCATAAAAATGGCGGCCGCAATATGTGAGCAAGGTGGAGGCTTCCACCGAAACGCGTAGTCTGTGTTGTTTCTCCATTAAATAAAAGAAATTGACTTAAATTCCATCGTGTCGGTGCCTGCTTCCGGAAGTTGGAGAGGCAGGAATGCAAGTGCTGCATGCTTTGTTGATTTGTGGGTTGGGAGTAATTCAATTAGTTAACATAGAGACTGAGCCTTTAAGAGTAATTAACAGCTAAGGGACATTTTTGCTGTTCCGCAATAGTGATTGCATATTTGTCAACTCACCCACATTTGATGAATGTCACCCTCTTTTTACTTGTATTCATTCACCTAAGAATCAAATAGGCTCTGTAGATTTGAATCGGTTTACATACTTTTCAAAGTTTGACCACCAATGAAAAAAGTGTATTAATTTCCTTTAATTGGAACACCCTCAGAAAAAGTTAAGACACACAATTTACAATCAAAAGGTTCACATGGTAAATTAGTCAGTGATAAGCCATCTTAGTCAAGGTGCTTTGGACAACATTCCCCCCACCCCTTTTTGGTAAAATCTACTACACCTTGCTGAGTTGAGCAGAATGACATACAACTTCAGAGTCATGATAAATTTCACTTAGTTAAACCATGTATAATTGGCCACCCCTATATTGTATATTTTTGCACAATGTGAAATTACTCAAATCTTCTGGGAAGTTGCACATCTAAACATGAACACCTTATATGCGCATATAGCTTTGTATGACCGCTTTTTCACAGGGGGTTGTGGCCAAACATGTACAAATAGATTGTTTGGTGAACAGATTCTTTGACTTTTCTCACATATTTTTGGCGACAAGCTTTGCTATTAAGGCAGAACCTCCTTTGAAACATCCCTTTGCATCCCACGCAAGGTGCTTTCAGTCTTTACCTTGTTTAAGAAGCAGTACTGCTTGCACCAGAATCTCTAGTGGCAGGTAAACCATGCACCATTTGAACTCTGCCTTGCTGAACCACACTTGGTTGTAGGACTTACCATATGTCTATTACATGAATCAGCACATGTAATCACGGTAAGTTTTGTCTATACATGACCAGGTCCTTTTGTAACAATTGTTATTTTTTAAATGATATAAAGGTTTATGGAGAAATGTGAATAAGAGAGATGATATCCTCAGTGGTGTCATCAATAGCATTATTTGGGATGTCATCAGTGATGTAATTTACCATGTCATGAGTGATTTATTCACTTTCATTTACCATGTCATGAGTGACTTTTTTTCACTTTCTGTTTTAGTGTATGCTTAGATCTTATTACCAATCCTAAGTATAACGTCACCTTAACCTTTGTGTTTTTTTTCCATTGGATTTGACATTTAAAAAAAATAATCTTATTCTATTAAGTACTTACGCCTAACTCTGCACATGCAGCAGACTCCTTCACATCACTGAGTCTTAGGTTGAGCGCAGCAGATGGTTCACCACAGGCCAGACCCTGTGCACTACCTCCCATGGGCTACTTGCACCCGACCTCACGTGGGCAGCCAATCCCTCCCACTGCGCACAGCTTCAGGCATGCACAGCCCTACGTCCAACTCCCCAGCTTCGCATGGCTGAGGCCATGTGCAGCAGAGGGTTGGCTGCAGGGCCTGACCTTTGGGCAGGCCCAGCTCCCTAACCCTGCGAGCTGCCAAGCCCCTGCTGCTCTTGGCTTTTTGCAGTGGCCCTAGGGCCTAGCCTCTAAGTAGTCCTTCCTGGCAAGCTACGGCCAACTCCCTTCTGCTATAAGGCCCGGTCTCTGGTGATGTCCTGCACCCAAGCCCCTGTGAGCAACCAACGCCCCTGCTGTGCACAGCTTCGGTGTTTGGCCTCCTGGTGGAACAGGTGAAGGCAGCTCATCAGGCTTTGGCATAGTTATCCAATGATTTTGCCAGTTGTGGCCCTCATCCAGTCTGATGAAGATGGATCATTTGACAAGACAGTTGCAGCCTTCTTCTAGGTTGGTGCAGATGATCCCATCTCAGGGCTGATGCATCTACATGTGTATACTCCTGACAGTTGCAAACATCTCATGCTGATTGCCCCTCCCTTGGCCGCTCTGCAGTCTTTCATGTTGACTACAGCAGCATCGTCAAATTGTGTTCACTAGGCGGCACATAGAGGATTTTTTTATTTTATTTTTGTAAATAATTTTTAATTGATTTTTATTGCGCACAAGTAATAGACAACTTCATTAGCTATTAAAGTTCACATAAGAGTTTGTACATGCATTTTAACACATTATCATGTCAGCTGTAGGCATTGTCACCGTTTATCACACTTTATGTTCAGATCGAGTTCTAATAAAGGATCTAACTTCATTGTGTACATCATAGCTGTATTTATCGCCTATCATTGGTGCAAGTAGATGCATCACATTGCGCCGCAATGGGGGAAATAACGTAAAATGGAGGTGAAATCAACTGAGGGACACTGTATAGGACGATGTACATAGCGCTGGACGTTGGTGAGCCTTGTAGTGAGTTTTAGTTTCTAGCTACTTCAGGCCAGGTCTCAAGAGGGAATGCCGTAGCTGGGTATGAGGTCTGGTATTTGTGTTTGTCGCATATCTGTACCCTGGGGGTTAGGCGCCACGAGGAGGTTGCCTCGTGCGCTGCATGAGTAAGATTCTTCCTGGGGGGCTTGAGAGGGGGGTGGAGTTAACTGTGGAGGTGGTGCATGTGGCGCAGCATGCTTGAAGGTGTGGAGTATAGTCGCCCACTGCATGGAGATGTGATGCTTCAGAGTGCCTCGGACTTCTTCGAGTCTTAGCACGTCTTCCTCTGATGCTCCCCATTTAATGACTGCTCCTCTCCAAGCCGCCAGTGGTGGCCCCGTTTGGGTCCTCCAGTGCATAACTATGCTTCGTTTGGCTAGTAGGAGGGCTAGGGACGCAAATCATGTCTCTACTTTGTGATGTTTCCGACTCTTGAATATACCGAACACACTAATTTTCCACGTGGTGATGTCGGCAAGCCCTGTCACCTTGCGCAGTGTGGTGTGTATCGTGCTCCAGTAGGAGCGTAGTGTTGGACAGCTCCAGAAGATATGGAGAAAGGTCGAACTGGGTTCTAGGCATCTAGGGCATACGAATTGCGTGTCAGGGTAATAACGCTGGAGGGTTTCTGGTGTTAGGTATGCACGATGTAGTGGAAAGTATTGTATGTTTTTGAATCGGCAGTTGCGGGATACTTTTTTGGGGAATTCCAATGCTTGTTCCCATTCTTTGTCATGGAGTGACCGCTGAAACTCCGCCTCCCACTTTTCCCGAAGAGGGGTGAGTGTGACCGCGCCAAGCGCTAGGACCATGTCACTATGTGACGTCCGGGACCCATCTGTAAAAGTGCATTAAGGACGGGGTGTGTGGATGGCTCAGTGTCAGGCGGCACACATCGGATGGTATCAAAGTAGTCTTTGGGATGTAGTTCACTTGCGGCACAGCTCAACCTTGGTGTACTCTTTGATAGTCTGTATTTTCTGGTATTCCTCAAGCTAGTAACACATTTGGCTTGTCGCCCTTGACAATTTCTCCTCCTATAGGACCAGGCTGAATCCTTTCCTCTCTCAGCAGTCCGGCAGTCTTCTAAACACTAGCAAGACCCTCAGCTCCTTCAGCATAAAGATCAGACTTCATATGATGTCCTCTCAGCATCCTCTGGGAGACTTGCTGTCCTGGCAGAAACCAACATTGGTCACACGGCAATCCCAGAACTCTACTGAGCCCTCCCTTCCTTGTTCATGAAAAACTTACAAGTGGAATAAAGTGGGGTGGTTTGGATCCTACTTTAATTCACAGTTTTTTAATCAGGAGTTGTGGATCCATTGTCTCAGACTTCACAACCGAGTTAAAATGGTTCTCGTTAAAGTCCTCTTTAGGCTGCTCTCCGGACAGCCTTTGTGTAAAGTGATGCTGTTCACAGCTGGTAGTTCTGGGGCTGTCTCAAAGCAGGAGCACCCACAACATGGGCACAATGAAGTGTGAAGTGTCTGCCTTCAACAATCCCTATCCTTCCTATAGGAGTAATCAGTTACAGAAAAAAGGGCAGGTCTTACCAAGAAACTTCCTCACCTTCAGCAGAGACTGCAGTCCCAAGTATTAATCATCATCTCCTTTCTAATAAGTAGGCTTTGTCTTCTCCAGTTTCTGATTGTTGTGAATAACGTTTTTTTCCAGTGTTTTCAAAAATTGTGAAAATCTGTGTTAAATTTGTTTTTTGCTTTGTCAAAAAATCGGCAGTGTTTATAATGAACATGGCTTTTTTTTCCTTCCTTTGCTCATTCATTCCTACTGCCAGTTCTTCCATCCTTCTTTCCTTAGCCTAATTCCCTTCTATGTCCATTTTTCTTGTATTTTCCCTCACAATTAACTTTTCATTATTTCCCTCACCTGCCTGCCTGTCTGATTTCCCCAAACCCCAACCTCTCTTTTCAGTGATTCATTCCCACCCGCGTTCAGAATGTGCATAGACCCGGATATGTTTGCACCTCACTAAGATTTGATTTTAACAGATAAAATATGAATAGTTGGCATTTAACATTCCTTCCTGCTACTATTCTTCAGACAAGTGACAATAGATTTAAGAAAAATATTAGGGGCTTATTTTTCTCTTATTGCAAGCTGGTATCTCACTGACTATTCTTTGTCTCGATATACCAAAAAAATTGCCAACTTAAATATGGTATTGGTGTCGCATCTGGACCTATTTCTACCCTGCTTGATCTTAAGGGAGCAACCTTTTAAGAAATTAATGTGCATATTGTTAGCTGCAGGGTCTTAGGTGACAGCAGACTCTGCTGCTATATAAAGAAACTGGTGTGGTAGTGAAAAAAACTTAATGATCTGCAAGATGCCTTTGGTCATATTCCTGTGCAGTTCACATCATGAATGTTAGGCCATGCCTCTAGGATATTAGTTATTGAGACATCCTTAGGCACAGTGTAGGAAGCTGGCTTTCTATATACTATACCAATATCAAAATGAGGTATAGTGTGCAGAGAGCCCAGGGATCCCCAGAGGCTTTACAGAGGCTAAAGTAGATAATACTAATGCTCTCTTTTGTGGTAGTGTGGGCGAGCAGTTAGGCTCACCAGAGGGTAGTTGTTGTACACAGTGCCAATAAATGAGACACACTCAACGAATGAATCCGATACCAATTTATAAAAATAATACTTGGTTATATTTATTTTGCAGAACCACAGAACTGTGTCATAGGTGAATACATTTTTCAATAAAAATACTTTTCAGTTTCAAAAATGGACACAGTGCAATTTTCAGACTTTGCAATGTTAACCTATGGAAGGAAGGAAACATTCAGCATACATAGGGATAACATCAACTTACAAGCCCAATCTTCGGAATTTAAGGTCAGTATTGGGCAAGGTTCGGTTCAGCACCAACAGTGCACCAACAGCCACACAGGGGCAGCCGGCTGCAGGGTGCAAGCTCAAGATCTGAAAGAAACACCTTAGTTATAGATTCCTTACCTTAGAATTACCCCCAGGCGTCAGACTGGATCCGTAAAGTTTTTTCGTCAGCAGTACCTCTGCGCGTCGGAAGGTGGCGTCGGTCGGCTCCGCGCCCGTTGTTGGCGTCGTGGTCGCCGGGATGACGTTGCGGTAGCTACTTAGACGCCGCCCTCGCACGCTGACGTCAGTTCTTTCTTTTTCCGCGCCAGCCAGCGCAGATCCGGATAGAGCGGTACCTCCAGTCACTTTTTGACTGACTTTTTGGAGCGACTTTTGTCAACGTCTTTTGAGTCTTCGACTCCTGGTGCACGAGGGATGCCCGGCTTCAAGGCCTGCAGTTCCTGTAACCGGCTGATGTCGGTTACGGATTAGCATCGCGTGTGCCTCTTTTGCCTGGAGCGCGACCACAACCCCAAGTCGTGCTCCGACTGCCGGTCGATGGCGCCGAAGGCTTTGTGGGAGCGGTCCCGAAAGCTGCTTTAGCGCCGAAAGTCGGCTCCGCGCCATTTGAGGTAGCGAGGGAGGTCGAGGGACCGGTCGCGGAGCCATCACCACTCGTCCAAGTCATCGAAGTCTTCGTATTCGGGGTCGGGTAAGTCGAAGCACAAAAAGAAGTCGAAGAAGCATCGTCGCTCTTCGACTTCTCCCCGTCGGTCACCTGACGCGACGAGGGATGCGGGCGGTTCGCCTCCCGCGGTTCCGCGCGCGGATCCCGAGGAGTCGACTCCGGGTTTCCACCCCTTCCCGGGACCCGGAGCGACTCCCGCCCAATTTCGTAACTTTTACGAAGCGATGCATGCCATCTTCGGGCGACCCGAACCCGCCGGCGCGCCTTCTGGCCCCGCGGACTCGGTTGGGGGGATAAGGCCGCTCCGGTCACGGGTCCGCAGGCCCCCTGTGGATCCAGGCCTGATCGGCGCCGATTGACCGTATTACACCTCCACTGGCGCTGCTTCCTCCAACACCGCAACCGCAACTTACGCCTGTCGTGTCCCCGGCCGGCGTCGACCCCGGCCTCCATCCCGAGGTGGACCCTGAGTCGAGTGGGGTTTTTGTGCCCCTGTTCACTCCTGGGGTCCCTTTTCGGCCAGATTGGCAACCTGAGGATGAGGAGGAGGACTAGGAGGGGTCAGGTGACCCTTTAACTGATCAGCTAGGATCTGAACAGGACTGGAGAGAGGAACTGGGGGATGCCAGGGGTCTTGATACTTCCCCTGACCTTGGCATGTTGTCTCCTCCTACCTTGGCTACGGAGGAGGGAGCGTCATACGCAGTGGTGTTGCGTAGGGCGGCCGAGGCCCTCATTCTCGAGCTTCCTACGGTGGCGGTCAGGACTAACCTTCTGACAGAGGTGCTTCAACCGGCTGCGAGCTCTTCTGAGCCCCTGCTGCCGTTTAATGAGGCCCTTACCGACGTCCTTTTGGGCACGTGGTTCAGGCCCAACACGGGGGCTCCCGTGGATAGGATGATTGCCCGACGCCACCGCCCGGCTCCGGGCGACCCCACTTTCCTCTCCCAACACCCCACCCCGGAGAGCTTGGTGGTCCAAGCGTCCACTTTCAAGAGCGCATTCCCTACCGCTCCCCTGGAAAGGGAATCCAAGAAGCTGGACCATCTTGGGAAGAAGATTTTCTCTTCCGCCAGCTTAGGACTGCGGTCAGTAAACACCGCATGTCTCATGGGCCGTTATTCCCACTCTGTGTGGGACTCTGTTGCGCAAGTGCTGCCTCAGTCTCTGGAGGAGGCCCGGACAGTGCTCGTCCAGGCTATTGCTGCCGGGAGGGATGCAGCGAAGTTTACCATCCATTGTGGGCTGGATACCGCCAACTCTCTGGGCAGGACAATTTCAATGTCGGTAGCCCTTCATCGCTACGCCTGGATGAGATCGACTGGCTTTTTGGGGGATGTCCAGAACACCTTGATGGACATGCCCTTTGATGGCCGTTGCCTTTTTGGCGACAAAGCGGACAACGCTCTAGAGCGTTTCAAGGACTCACGGGCTACGGCCAAGTCCTTGGGCCTCTCCAGCCGCCCAGCGCAGTCTGCTTTTTGCCCCTTTCGTGGCTACGGAAGGGGTGCTCCGCTACGTCCCGCCCAGAGCCACAGGCCGCAGCAAGTTACCCAACCTTCGCGCGGCCGGGGACGTGGGAACCAACGCCGTGGTTCAGGGGGCCAGCGGGCGGGCCAGTCCACCAACACCCCTCTGCAGCAGCCTCCAAACCTTCCTAGTCCGACTTTTCTGGCCCATCAAACGTCAGTGGGTGGCAGGATACGCCATCACCTCCCCCACTGGCGCACCATCACGTCGGACAGGTGGGTTTTGCAAATAGTCCGAAGGGGCTACTCCCTCCCCTTCGAGGCTACCCCTCCAGCCATGCCACCTCTATACCACCGCATGTCGGAGGATCACCTGGCACTTCTCCAACAGGAAGTTTTGGCACTCTTGGCCAAGGGAGCCATCAAGCCCGTTCCTGTCCCAGAAGTAGGTCGTGGTTGCTATTCCCACTACTTTCTGGTACCCAAGAAGGACAAGGGCCTGTGTCCTATCTTGGATCTCAGGGACGTCAACAGCTTCCTCCGGAAGGAGAAGTTCAAAATGTTGACGCTCGCTCAGGTCTTGTCTGCCCTCGACCCTGGAGACTGAATGGTAGCGTTGGACTTGCAGGACGCTTACTTTCACATCCCCGGCCCACCGGCGTTACCTGCGGTTCACGGTAGGCCACGAGCATTTTCAGTTTACTGTGCTCCCCTTTGGCCTTACCAGCGCCCCTCGGGTGTTCACGAAAGTGATGGGCGTGGTCGCAGCTAATCTGCGCAGATCAGCGGTTCCAGTCTTCCCCTATCTCGACGACTGGCTGTTGAAGGCGGTCTCGTCCCAGGCAGTCTTCTCCCACCTCCAGACTACGGCCGACCTCCTGCATTCGCTGGGGTTCTCTATCAATGTGCCGAAGTCACACCTGATTCCCTCTCAGAAGCTCCTCTTCATCGGAGCGGTTCTGGACACGACGGGGTTTCGGGTTTATCCTCCCGAACAATATTCGGGCTATGATTCCGATATTTCAGCCTCTATCCCGGGTTTTGGTCCGGATGACCCTGAGGCTGCTGGGCCTCATGGCCTCCTGCATCCTGCTGGTCGATCATGCCAGGTGGCATATGTGGGCTCTGCAGTGGGACCTGAAGTTCCAGTGGGCGCAGCATCAGGGGAATCTGTCAGATTGCGTCCAGATCTCGGAGGGCACTGCTCCACAGTTGCTGTGGTGGCTCACGAACCAGGATTGGGTCTCCGGCAGATCCCTCTCCCTTCCCCAACCAGAGCGCACGGTGGTGACGGACGCATCCCTTCTGGGATGGGGCGGCCACATGGGAGAGGCGGAGATCAAAGGCCTCTGGTCTCCTGCGGAGTCCGGGCTCCACTTCAACCTTCTGGAGCTCCAGGCGATTCGTCTTGCACTCAAGGCATTCCTTCCCTCTGTCCGGGGAAGAGTAGTGCAGGTGTTCACGGACAACACAACCGCCATGTGGTACTGCAACAAACAGGGCGGGGTGGGGTCGTGGACCCTATGTCAGGAGGCCCTCCGCCTCTGGACATGGCTGGAACATCAGGGCATATCCCTGGTGATTC
Organism: Calotriton arnoldi; assembly: GCA_963921515.1. Classification (NCBI taxonomy): domain Eukaryota; kingdom Metazoa; phylum Chordata; class Amphibia; order Caudata; family Salamandridae; genus Calotriton; species Calotriton arnoldi. The sequence continues at coordinate 557,273 of CAWUFW010000193.1, read as the reverse complement.
AACACCTGGCGGGTTCCCTGAACGCCAGGGCGGACGAACTCAGCCGCAGGTGCATGATGGATCACGAATGACGTCTTCACTCAGAGGTGGTGCAAGGTCTCTTTCGACAGTGGGGAGAGCCTTGGTTAGATCTTTTCGCCACCGAAGAGAACGCGCAATGTCAGCAATTCTGCGCGTTGGAATTTCCAAGGCGGCACTCGCTAGGCAACGCTTTTCGTCGCGAGTCGAGTTTCGGTCTGTTGTACGTCTTTCCGCCTATACCACTTCTGCCCAGAGTACTGAAGAAGATCAGGCGCGACCGGGTCCAAGTCATTCTTGTGGCTCCGGATTGGGCACGAAGAGTCTGGTATCCCGAGCTGCTCAACATGGCCATTGATCCTCCGACCCGTCTGCCTCTTCGGGAGGATCTTCTGTCGCAGCAACAGGGGACGGTCCTCCACCCGAACCTGTCCAGCCTCCACCTCCATGCGTGGACATTGAGCAGCGGCAGCTGACGTCTTTTGACCTGCCTCCCGAAGTTTGTGACGTAATCTTGGCAGCCAGGCGTCCCTCCACTAAGACGGTATACGCCTGCCGGTTGAACAAATTTGTGGCATGGTGCACAGCAAAGGCTGTGGATCCCCTCTCTGCCCCTCTTTCTGAGGTTCTCTTGTTTCTCCTTTCTTTGGCCCAGCAGGGCTCTGCTCTGGGCACTATCAAGGGCTATCTCTCGGCCATCTCTGCTTTCCTTTGGCTTCCAGATGAGCCTTCTCTTTTCAAGTCGCCGGTTGTTAATCGTTTCTTGAAAGGCATAACTCATCTCTTTCCTCCTATTCCCTTCGTTATTCCTCAGTGGGACTTGAATCTAGTTTTAACTTATTTAATGTGCGCTCCCTTTGAGCCGCTACACAACTGTCCTTTGAGGCTTCTGACGCTTAAAACTGCATTCCTGGTAGCCATCACATCTGCCAGAAGAGTGAGTGAGCTCCAGGCCCTTTCATCCAAGCCTCCTTTCCTGTCTGTCCATCCGGACAAGGTAGTTCTCAGGACTTGTCCATTCTTCCTGCCCAAGGTTGTCACTGCCTTTCACATTGGGCAGACCATCACTTTGCCCACCTTCTTTCCACCTCCGCATCCTTCGAAATAGGAAGAGAGGCTCCACCGTCTGGACCCAAAACGTGCGCTTTCCTTTTATCTGGATCGCTCCAAACAGTTCCGGGTGGACGACCAACTCCTTGTTGGCTATGTGGGCGCCAAGAAAGGTGGGGCCGTACACAAGCGGACTATCTCCCGATGGGTCGTTTTGTGTATCAAAGCCTGTTATTCTCTGGCAAAGAAGGAGCCCTCAGTAGGGCTGCGCGCCCATTCCACCAGGGCGACGGCAGCAACTACTGCTTTGGGACGTGGAGTTCCTCTGAATGACATTTGTCAGGCAGCTACGTGTGCTTCGTTGCACACCTTTACCAAACACTACTGCCTTGACAATCAAGTCCGGAGAGACGGCTTCTTTGGCCGTTCTGTTCTCCAGGACTTTCTGGTGTGATCTTGGTTCGCAGACCCACCTCCGGGATTGGTATTGCTGGGGTATCTATTCTAAGGTAAGGAATTTATAACTAACGTGTTTCTTTCAGATGAACAAGTTACTTACCTTCGGTAACAATATATCTGTAAGAAACATTAGTTAGTTATAGATTCCTTACCGACCCACCCATCCTCCCCATTCTGCGAACTGATTTTTAGGGTTAAGGATATCCTTTCAGGGCCCTAGTTTTGTGCACCAGTGGTCAGTGTCTTGTATGGCTCTGCGTTTCTGGCGCGGAAAGTCGTGTACAGAACTGACGTCAGCGCGCGAGGGCGGCGTCTAAGTAGCTACCGTGACGTCATCCCAGCGACCACGACGCCAACGACGGACACGGAGCCGACCGACGCCACCTTCCGACGCGCAGAGGTACTGCTGACGAAAAAACTTTCCGGATCCAGTCTGATGCCTGGGGGTAATTCTAAGGTAAAGAATCTATAACTAACTAATGTTTCTTACAGATATATCGTTACCGAAGGTAAGTAACTTGTTCGTCGGGTTCCCAATACAAATCAATGGGGATTAGGGCCAATCGAACAGAGGCTGCTTACAGGTAAGTTACAGCGACTTGGGGGGGGGGGGGGGCGGGCAGTCTCCGGAACTGAAGCAACCACTGGACAGGGCCGAAAGTAACACTGACACTACACCGCCGAAAGTAACACTGACACTACACCGCCAGTGGCACAAGGGAGGCCGGGTGCAGGGTGCCAACACAGTGTCTGGTGCCTAATGCAAGGCAATGGAGAACAGCCAAATCGAACAAGGGCTGCAAGCTCAGGCCAGGAGGTTGGTCACAGAAAACATACAGCTGTAGAGGTAAGTTGTGATGCTCAGGGATCGTAGAGACACTTTTTGTCCTTTTTACCAAGGCCCAGGATGAACGGGTGGAGGGGTGCCTCTTGGTGTCAGAAATGGCTTACCAGAGCAAGTCGAGGTAGGGGGGTTTCTGCGCAATGGCTGCAGGTGACGTTGAGGAGTCCAGGAGAGATAAGCTCATGGTGGACTCTGGCTCTGGAGCGTGGGGGAACCTTGCTGGAATCAGTGGGCCACTTGGACTCGGGCTGTAGGTGTCGGGTGCAGAGGTGGAACCGGGGCAGGCTTTGCGGTTCTTCAGGTCACAGAGTCTTTACTTTGAAGATGGTTGCTTAGTGAACAGGTTCTCTGTCCTCGGGAGTCTTGATCTTTGTTGAAGTCATTTAGTCCTCCCAGGGTTCTGGAGGTCATTGGGATGCAGGATGAATCGTCATTTGGTGCAGGAGTGTCGAGGGCTGCAGACAGGCCGGTAGGGCTGGGGCCAAGTCAGTTGGTCTCTGCAGTCTTCTCTGCTGGTGTCTGGCTCTTCTTTGGCCATCAGGAACTGAAGTTCAGTGTCTGGGGATGACACCTAAATACTAGATTTAGGGTTGTTACAAGGGAGTGACAGGTAGTGGCCAATAGGCCTCTTACCTGGGGTGTATACACCCTCTATTATGCCCAATTCCTGTGGGAGGGGGACATAGACCTAGCCCTGATTGGATAAGTCCCACCATCTTCAAGATGGTGGACACTGAAAAGTGTACTTCAGCCCCTGAGGGGTGGAGCTGGCAGAGGGGGGTACTCCTCCTTTTCTTCCTATTTTTTTCCGCCTGTCTTTCGACCAAAAATTGGGTGAGGACAGGAAGGGGGCCTGCTCTCTCTAACAGGAGAGGCTGGGGTCACATTACAAAGGCGGCAAAGTATTTGAAGCTCCCTGCCACGGATGGCTCTTCCTCACCAGGCGGGAACCCCTCCACCCAGGAAAAGCATTGTTCTCAGTCTCAGAGAGCGCAGGCACTCTCACCAGGAGGTCAGGAGACTGTCTGGTGGTAGCAGGCTGGCTCAGGCCAGTCTGTGACCACACTAAGGATTGCTAGGTTTCAGGGTACCCCTCTAAAGGGTCCTCTGTGTGCACTTTTTAATACATCTGACATTGAAATCAATGCAGGTTTATTATACTGAATGTTTGGTACCATACATCCCATGTTTCAGTGAAGCCATCATGGAATTAGGGAGCTCGTAACGACGAGTGTCAAGCCCATGTGTTTACTATAGCTTCCATGGTCACTTACAATATCCAGGAATCAACAAGGATTTTGCAGGGGCATATCTGCTCATGCAGATATGCCCTCACAGAAGATATAGTGCACACTGCCTTATCGCGAAGACCTGCTAGAAGGGTGTCTTAACTATTTCTCATGTAGTGTCTAAGGGCATGGTACACAGTGATGTGTAACTTCATAACATGTGGAGCGACATTACGCTCCAACCACCAGTTGCACAGCTAATGCAGACAAAATTCAATGAACTCCATCATAAGTTAATTAATCCATTTTGAACCATGTTGTTTTCATACATTTCTCATTATTTTTATTTTTCTTCCTTCACATAAAAGGCTGCATGTTTCCCAATTCTTTTCCAATTGCTATAGATATGCCCATTCGGGCCTTGTTCTATAGCACGAGGGTAAACATTATTCATCCCGAGTAGCTGTTTTACTGAGCCCCCAATGCATTTCGGGTTAAATAGCCCTTCTTCAAGGGTAGCTATAAGTCCAAATTAAAAACCGCTATTAGTATTTTACAACATTGAACGTAAAGCATAAGCTGTGATGTCTTAACACGTTCTACCAAACATAGTCCATGTATATTTGTTTTTTAAAAAACGTTATTTGTCATTTTTTATATAATATAACTACAACAACAAATTGGCATTGGCATAACGTACAGCAATATACCGTTGATAGCATGGGTGGCACAAGTACAGTTGGCAGCCTGCGGGGGAAGAAGAGACATAATGGGGGACAATATTCGTGAAGAAACAGGTTACAATGCAAAAAAGGAAAGCTTAGGACAAGCACAGTGCACAATGTGCAGCACACCGAGGGCAACCCCCGGCCTCTCAATTCAGGTAGGTGTTTCATCGCCATCGGACCCGCTCCCCCCACCATCAGTGCTGTCCGGAGAGGAGGACTCCCGCTCCGTCAACCTAGAAGTGCACATTTCACGCCAGACCAGTAGATCGTCCTCCAGCTTCACATCCCTTCGGGTGAGTTTCATGTGAGCTTCTTCCGCTAGAGACCACTCCAGAACATCCCTAAGCCAGATAGGGACCTCTGGACTCAACTGCCCCATCCAAGTAATTGCTATCCTGCGCCTAGCAAGCACCAGCATTAATTGCAGGAGCTTATAGGGAAGTTTCTTTTTTTTAGGTTTCCGGACAGACGCCAGCAAGCAACTCAAGGGTGCTATTTCCACCTGGATACCTGTCACAGTGATAATCTTGCTCACCACCGCTACCCAGAACTGTTGAACCCTGGGACAATCCCATGCCATATGTAAAAAACCTGCTTTCTCCGCAGCGCATCTGGGGCAGCGGTCTCCCCTGTCACCTGGAAGACGGCTCAGAGATACCGGGGTGAGGTAGGTGCGGTGCAGAAAGTTAAAGTGCGTCAATTTAAATCTGGCGTTACAGGAGACTGTACGTGTGAGGGAGCCTATGTGTGCCCATTGTTTCTCGCCCAGGTGGACCCCAAGGTCTGCCTCCCAGGCCGTCCGCGATGGTGGGACCGGGGGGGTGGAATCCTGCTTCATAGCCGCGTAGAGGAGGGAGATCAATTTGCGACCCGAACCACATGTAAGTAGAATATCAAGGGTGTGGGTCGGGGTAGGAATATCTGGGTACTGAGGCCAGGTGGTCTTCACCACATCTTGAAGTCCGCGGTAGTGTAGAAACTGTCCTTGGCCAAGGCCAAAGCTCTCCTCCGCCTGTTCAAAAGTAAGGATAGTCTCACTGGGAAAGAGGTCTGCCAGTACCTCGCATCCACCCTCCCTCCAAGATTGAAAGGACATGTATTGTCCCATGTCTATAAAGGGAGCCAATATCCAAATCGAAAGCTCCCTATGGAAGGGGGCCCTTCGTAAGAGCCTCTCCGCAAATCGTTGCCACACACCTGCAGTGTGTCGTACGAGGTAGGGAAGAGATGTCCCCGACCCCCTGCCCCGCATCAGCGCCTCCTGTAATGCCGGGGTATCTACTCTGCCAGAGAAGAGGCGTTTCTCCCAGTTATCCTCGTCTGTGAGCCACCGCGCCGCAGGCTGTAATTGGGCCGCGTAGTAGTATAGATCGATGCGTGGGGCTTCCAGCCCACCCTCCTCATAACTTCGTGAGATAGTCTTGAGAGCTACCCTGCTGCGGCGGCCCGCCCACAGCAGGGACGTAAGTAACGTATCCAAAGTTTTGAAGACGCGCGCAGGCAATGGGCATAAGGAGTTCTGAAGGATGTAGAGTATCCTAGGGAGCATCACGATCTTCGAGATGGCCAACCTGCCCATTAAGGACAGGGGGAGAGTATTCCAAAAGGTCACCGATTGCCGCAAAGAGGCAAGGGTGCGGTCGACATTCCGGGTCAACGCTTGCGCGTCCGTCGGGGCCACCTGGATCCCCAAGTAACGAAAGCCCGCCGGTTCCCAGCGCAGTCCCAAGTCCGGTAGTTCCTCCGAGGGCACCGAAGTCAATCCCGCCAGCGGGAAGACCAGGGACCTGCAGCGGTTAAGCCGCAGGCCTGAGACCTCTCCAAACCTGTCCAACTGGTGCAGTAATATCGGCAACGCGTCCCGGGGAGAAGCCAAGTAAAAGAGGGCATCGTCGGCATAAAGGGAGATAACGTAGCTCGTGTCACCGACCCTGATCCCCCATTTGTCCATCTCGGCCCTGATCCGGACCGCAAAAGGTTCAATAGCCAGGGCGAACAACAAGGGCGAGAGGGGGCACCCCTGACGAGTGCCCCGACCCAGTTGCCAATCCTCCGAGCGCGCGCCCCCAAGTTTAACCCTCGCACGGGGTGCCGTGTAGAGGATACGAATCCAACGACAGAAGTTGGGACCCAACCCCGCAGCGTGGAGAACCTAGAGGAGATATCCCCAATCTACCGTGTCGAACGCCTTGGCGAGGTCAATAGAGACCAGGACCAACTGGTCCTCTCGGTCGCGTACCTCATGGAGGACATGGTTGAGCCTGCGTAGATTCATGGCCGTATTGCGTCCTGGAATGAACCCACACTGGTCCTCGTGGACCAAGTGAGACATATAGGGCGCCAAACTGGTAGCTAAAAGTTTGGATAAGATTTTGATATCCGTATTGATCATGGTGATCGGTCGGTACGATGAGGGCTCATGAACATCCCCTCCTGGCTTCGGGATCATACAGATTTCCCCCTGTGTCATACTGGGCGGGAGTTGTCCACTCTCAAAGGCTTCAAGATAGACCTGCAGCAAGAGACGGGGGAGAGTAGCCGCGAATGCCTGATAAAATTCCGGTGGGAACCCATCACTACCCGGGGACTTGGCGCGTGGAAGGTGCTGCAGGGCGGACTGTACCTCCCCCAATGTTAGGGGTACGTCAAGTTCCTTCCGCGTCGGTTCAGGGATAGATCGTAGGGTCAGGTCCTGGAGATAAGGGAGGTAAGCGGCCTCGGTGATGGCAGGGTCCGCTGCATACACTGCCTGCAGATGTGATCGTAGGACTCGCAACAGCCCCACTTCCGAGTGGACAAGGCCGCCCGCGGGCTCCCTCAAAGCCACAATCGCCGCCGGGGCGTGTTCCTGCCGCAGCACCCATGCCAAGAGACTGCTCGATTTGTCTATAATTCGTGAGTGTATATTTGTCGAGTCTATCCCAAATGTCGTGGATACGTTCCCGGATGCCATGTTCCCCATCCACCCCCCCTGTGTCTAGGGTCGCGGAGGTCTGTACCTCCAAGAGGCGACGTTCCTCTCCCTGGAGCTCGCGTTGGAGCTGCTTCCGCACCCCACATGTGAGACTCATACATGCCCCTCTCACTACGGCTTTCAGGGCGTCCCATTTCGTGGCTAGAGACAAGTCCGGCTCGATCCAATTGAGGTCAATATAATCCGTTATGGCCGTTTCTAGATGGTGTTTCCCCACAGGGTCCTCGAGGACCTCCCCCGGGAGCCTCCAGACTCGTGGACGGTTAACCGGGCGGCCCCAACCAACCACACATGCGACCGGGGAGTGATCAGATAGGAATCGCGCGTGATAGGTCACCTCGAGGGACATGGCCATGCTCGGGTTTGCGATTAAAAACCGGTCTAAGCGACTGTATGTATTGTGAGTGGGTGAGAAACAAGTGTAGACTTTCTGAGTGGGGTGCCCCTGGCGCCATATATCCTGAGCCCCAATATTTTCCATGACCTCACGGAGTTTCACCGTCATCCTTGGTTTTGTTCCAGTACGGGGTGGGGACCTGTCTAGATCTGAGTCCAGGACGCAGTTAAAGTCCCCCATCCAGATCAACGGGACCTCCAATTCGGACACCAGGACCTCCTGCAGGGATTGAAAAAAGTCTGGATCATCGGTGTTGGGTGCATAAGTATTCATGATGGCAATGTCTCGCCCGTCAAGCTTAGCTCTGAGGAGCAAATATCTCCCATGAATATCAGCTTCTACATACTGGAGGGCAAACGGGGTCCCCGGGGCCACCCAAACAAGGACTCCCCTGGCGTAGGAAGAGAAGGAGGAGTGAAAAACCTGACCCCGCCATTTCCTCGCTAATTTCTGAGCCCCTTCATCGGTGAGATGCGTCTCCTGGAGGCACGCCATCGAGACCTGGTGTCTGCGGAGGAAGGATAAGACTCTGTATCTCTTAGTGCACGTGCCCAGTCCCCTCACATTCCAGCTTAAAAATTTAAACCCCCTGGATGTTAAGGTGGCCATACGTCATGTGTTCTCCGCCCCATGCTGCCCTGCACCCCCCGAGCCTCCGGATCTGTACATACAATGCCTAAAAAAAGAACCCCAACACTCCCACCTAGAAGAACCCACCCCCTCCCCCGAGCAATTTACTGACAACAACACCTGCAGAAATGCCCTTCCCACGCTGGTGCCAGGACGTGCACAGCTGCCCCAAAAACCCAACCGGGGCCAAAGTTACAAAGCAGAAAAAAAAACACATAGGAAACACCCCCCCCCCCCCCCAATTCGGACTCCCGACGCAGGCCAGCCATCGCTTAACCTACAGTCATAACCGTTCCGCCCCAACTAGCATGTAAAGCCACAGGACCAAATTAAGGGGCAGCGCCCACGAGGCTCAGCCACCATATTCTCAGCGGAACGTTCCCACTCAAGCCCCCCAGGAAGGGAGAAGAGAAAAGGAGCAGGATAATAAAGGGGTAAAGGAAAGAGGTGGGGAGGAAAGAGAGAAAGTGAGGTCAGACAGAGACAGTATCACGGCAAGCATGTCTCCAAGGGCTCTGCGATACCTTAAGCATTGGGCCCCTAATGTCCGGCCTTCTGCTACCCCCGCCTCATGAGCGAGGGAACAGGAAAAAAAAGAGAGAGTAGGGTACCATCTTCAAGCCGGGCCTGTTAATAACGTAGGTGGGTCCATGACAGTCTCTGGAACCTCACGACTAGGCGACGGGAGAGTCTCTGGCACCAGTCTCCCTTCAGGTGTAACCGTCGCCGGCCGCGAGGGAGAGCCTTCTGGATCCGAAGAGTCCACTCGCAGGGCTCCATCGTCTCCCACCGTGATCCGCCGGTGTTCCTCCTGGGCATCGCCCGCTGAGTGACGCCTACGCCTGGACCCGCGGCTTCTCGGGGGTCTGGTCCCCCAGTTGCTCCGGGAACCTCTTTGTTCATGTTGCGGGAGAGCCTCTCCTCTGACCTCAAGCCACTCCCACACCGCCTCCGGGGAACCAAAGAAATGAGCCCTGCCCAGGGCTATCACCTTAAGTTTCGCAGGATACAGTAACATGTACTGAAGGTGAAGTTCCCGCAGGCGCTGTTTGATACCCAGGAAAGATTTCCGTTGTTCTTGGACTTGGCGGGTGTAGTCCGGATAGATGGAGACTTTAGCGTTATCGAAGGTGAGGTCTTTCGATTCTCTTGCCGCTTTCAAAATACAGTCTCTATCTCGATAGTTCAGAATTTTGGCAATGAGGGCCCGAGGGGGCGCCCCAGGGGGCGGCGGCGGGACCAGCGCCCGATGGGCTCGCTCTATCACGAATACATTAGATAGGCCCACGGGGCATAATTTCGTGCGTACCCACTTCTCTAGAAATCGCTCCGCATTTCCCTGTTCCGCGCGTTCTGGAATACCTAGGACCCTGATGTTGCTTCGACGGGCCCTACCTTCCGCCTCCTCCGCTCGGCGCTCCAACGCCCCGGCAGTCTGGGTGAGCTGGGAGACCTGCTGTTTCAGGGAGGCCACATCCCCACGAAGCTGAACAATGTCTCCTTCCGCCGTTGAGACCTTATCCGCCACCTTGCGAAGGTCAGCTCGCAACAGGTTCACATCGATGGAGACAGTCTCTATTTGTTTCTCCAGGGCAGTGCGGGATCCCTGTATCGCCTCCAAGAGTTCAGCTCGAGACGGCTCGTCCCCATCCAGTCCCGACTGGCGCGTGATGCGCTGTGGGGGGATGCGTTGTGTAGTATACTGCGTAATAGTGTTGGGGTTAGAGGCACGGGGCACCTTGTCCTTACCCATGTCGCAGTCAACTAAGGATCCTGCAGGGATCCGCAGGCGCCGCAGTCCCCAGGCCTAGATTCACCTCGGAAGGCCTCAGTCACCACGTCCGTCTCACAGGCGGATCACCCGGCAGCATGGGGGATCGCAGCGCCCAGTGCACCAGGACCAGGCCGACCCGGGGGGCCAACCACGAGCCCAGGACCACAGGGAGGCACGCGTGATCAATGTTCCTGGGATCCAGCTGGTGATCCCTTCCCCAGGGCAGGGAGGGCTCTCCCCTCGCACAGCAGTCGCCTCCAGGCAGAGGTTAGATAAGGCCTGCCAGGGCCGTACAGTACCGGCAGGGCAGGTCAGCCAGGTGCCACAGGAAGGGGGCCCGCAAGCCGGTCCGTCCGCCTCTCCGCCGGCGCGTCGATCCACCGGGGGGGGCCACTAGCAGGTGCCACCTCATGGAGTCACAGGTGCTCCACCCCCGTCAGGAGGATAAGCGACCACCTGATATCCCAGGGCAGCCGCCACCCGCCGTCAGGCCCCTGACTCCCCAGGGCCGGCACGGGGGGCAGGGCCAGAGTGCGATGCAGGGACGCCCGACACTCCCTCCACAGGCGCCGAGGCCACAAGGTCAGGCAGGGGTAGGTCCGGACCCTCGATGCATCTCCGGCGGGCCTCCCGTCGCGATGTCCTGCGCGGCGCAGATGGGTGGAGGCCGGATCCCCGGCCTCACGTAGATACGGGCTGGTAGTGCGGCGGGCGCTGAGGGCGCAGCGCCGCCCCCAGGCTGGCACCCGATCTCATTCCCCCTCCAAGGGGGCTCAACCACCGGTAGGATCCTCGCCGGGACCCATCCAGGGACAGTGTTCTAGGGCCCGACTCCACCAGGGCAGGCAGAGGCCGGTCCGGGCCTCCGATGGTATGGCAACGGGGGCGGAACGTCCCGCAGGGCCCCCCGCCGCGATGTCCGGCGCAGATCAGGCAGGTGCAGGCGCAGGCCCCGGCCTCACGTATAATCGGGCCGCGAGCGCGGCGGGCTCGGAACGCGCCGCGCCGCCGCCAGACCGCCTCCCGGTCCCACTCCCCCTCCAAGGGGCACCAGCTGCGATCGGGGTCTCCGCCGCGTATAATCCACACGCGTGGGCAGCGGTAGAAAGGATGATGCAGGATTAATTGGGCTGGCCGGTCGGGAGCCGAAGGAGCTCACGTCCTGTCGGCCATGCTGCTTGGCCACGCCCCCCATAGTCCATGTATATTTAATGTGAAAAAAGAATACCTAAACACCTGTGCTTTATAATAACCCAACCATTTTCTCAAATGTAAAACAAAACGTTGCAGGTATAGATCATCATTACTGTGTTATGGAAGCCATCGCATTATGAGGGTGGAGTTGGGCATGTTCTGGGCGATATAGAGTTTGATTAGAGGAAGATTTGGTTAAAGTGTTTTGTTTTAGTTTTACATTTGAGAAAATGGCTGGGTTGTTATAAAGCACAGGTGTTTAGGTCTTATTTTTTCACTTTCAATATACATGAACTATGTTTGGTAGAACATATTAAGACATCACAGCTTATGTTCAATGTTGAAAAGTACTAATAGCGTTTTTTAATTTGGACTTATAGCTACCCCTGAAGAAGGGCTATTTAACCCGAATTGCACTGGGTCTCAGTAACACAGCTGCTCGGGATGATTTTTTTTTACTCTTGTGCTACAGAACAAGTCCCGGACTTACGCCAACTCCAAACCAGCCAGACCGCCGATGCCAGGCTCATCTTGAACATCCTGCAAAACAACCACATCTCTCCACACCTCAACAATCTTCACTGGCTCCAAGTCCAGGAAAGATGTAAGTTCAAGCTTCACACCCAAGCCTACAAATCTCTCCACAACACCGGTCCAGCTGACTTCAACCACCGCCTCAACTTCTACCAATCCATCAGACACCTTCTATCTTCGTCCCAGGCAAGAGCACACCTCCCTCGCATCAAGGAGACCCGAAGTGGAGGGCACTCCTTCTTATACCTCGCAGCCAAGACCTAGAACAACCTCCCGATACACTTCGGAACCACCCCCTCCCTCATGAACTTCCAAAGGAGCCTCAAGCCCTGGCTCTTCCAGACGAAACAGGCATGATCATCTCCTCATGTCTGCCATTAGCGCCTGGATACACTCACGGATGATTAGCCACGCTCTACAAATTCACATAAGGTAACATAACATCTCATTGTGATGCCTTGGGCCTGATCACAGTCCCACTATGTGATTTCTCTGCCTCCTTGCTTCTGAAAGCCATCAGGGAGCGGAAGGCCAAGTTCTACTGGCCCTTGCACATGAGGAGATCCCAGAACTGTCCCTATCCCCTCCCTCAGATAAGTCTTCAGCAGAGAGCAGCCCTACAAAGAGTCTTCTCCTAAAACACTCAAGAAAACCCCATACAAAAGACAGAGTGTTGTCTTTGTGTAGGAAGTGAAATGTCTCTGCAGCACTCTTCCCTAATTCAGTCTTCCTCCTCTTTTTCCTTGGAGCTGATCCCAGTCCTGAGAAAGCCTAGCTTGGAGTTTACAGTGCCATCTGCAGATCAGTCTGTTTGAGTTTTTTTGGCAGGCTGTTTTGTCCCTTTTCGAACAGGCCCTTTTTGCTTTGGTACCCTTTGTGTTCCCCAGGGTGAGACCCTTTGGTCTGTGCAACACTAGTGGCTTCTGTCCTGACTTTCCCTCATTCTAACTGTGTGCCTTCACAGGCTCTTACATCAATCCTGCTTCCAGAGAAGCCATCTCTGTCCAGGGTGTCAGCTAGACTGGCATCAACTATACGTTTATCATCCTCTCCAGTGCCACCCTCGGAGGCTCGTTCAGCACTGCTTAAGCCCTCAAAAATGAAAGAGTTGCTACATAGAGGTAAAACACCAGCTCTTTACTGGCTCCCTGGTCATAGGTTTGCACACTTGAAAAATGTAGTTTTGGATGCACTTGATATGTTGAACTGCACACTGAGAGAGATTCGGACAACCTACTTCCATTTCTATTCATAGTGGTCTTTAATTGACTCTTCAAAATGCCAGTGGCATGCATATGTTCCCATAGGGGGTTATTTGCTGTCTTTTGGGGCCTCCTTTGAAGGCGTTTTTTATGGTGGTTGTGCGTAAAGCAGCAGAGTCCTTAGAATTGCCCCTCATTACTGGTTTATCAAGGTCCAGCAATCTCACAGAAATCTTGCAACCACCTTCTGCGTTGCTGGATTCTTGAAAAAGCCAACTCTTCCTTGAAGTGATTTAAAGAATGTGGAGCCCTTCCTAAGGTTGACCTCTCCAGCAAAGCAATCTCGCCAGCAGTACCATAGCTTTTGCAGCTTGTCAAGAAATCAATCTACCTGTCAGAGATGGTTATCTTAACTGCTGCTGACCTCGGAGCAATTCTTCTCCTTTCACAGTTAGGAATGGTCAAATTTCACCAGCAGGAGCAGATCCAACCCCCCTCCCCTTCCCATTCTGCTGGCATTGCTGTTATTAAGCTACTTTTATTAGCCCTCCGTCCACCATTAACTTTAAAGCTGATGGAGAGAATCCTGCCTTCTGGCATATTGCGAGTCCCTCTCTGGGACCTCCTAGATGCTTCAGCCAATCTGCAAGGACTAAACCATCACCTTTGTCGCCACTCCAATGCAGCATCCACTGGTTGCCAGGAGGTGACTGTAACTTGATCTTAAAGGCAGAAGTGGTGGTCTTGTTGCCGACAGTCTAAAAATAGTGTCCCTGGAGGAGAGAGGTGCAGGATTTTATTCACTTCACTTCCTTGTTCCCAAGAAGAATGGGGGGGTCTTAGGTTCATTATAGATTTGAGGTTTCGGAACCTTTGTGTCTTTCAATGTAGTCTCTGAATCAGGTTCTTTTATCATTGAATGAGCAGTGTCAATTAGCGGTTTTCAGTTTTTTGTTGGAGTGTCATTCCAGCTACCCAGCAACTGGCAACCAAATCTGTTTAGGCTGGATGCTAGGACAGGTGTCTCTCTTTCCACCAGGCTACTGGTCTAGACCATTTTGAAGCACCTCTGTTGAGCATTCTGTGTGTTGCGCTGTCCGTCACTTAAAAAGATTTTGACGTCTCTATAGTAAAAGGTACTTGGCTGCGATTTCCTCATTCTTGTGCCTTCCCGACCAGACTTTTTTTATCAAAATGCCTGATATAAATGTTTCTGTTCCAAGCAGTTTGTTGTTCAGCAGTGTGACTTACATATGTTTATGATTTTCCTCATGGAATTTGTTTGAACAGATACACTGTTCTGATAGTCAGTTGATTCTCTTGACTGCCTTTCTTATGAGTTACCTAACCTTTTAGGGTCTGGGAATTACATGTCCTTTTGGTCCAGCAACTCGTACTCTCTTTTACCCACACAAGTTGATCTTTCATATTTGGCCTTTCTTTGTTGCCTAAAGTGGTGTCTGCCTTTCTGCTTTACATATAGACCAGCCTGTCAGTCTTCCACATTTCTTGCCCCTCCTCACCCTTCTAAGATAGAGGAGCAGTTGCAAAGCCTGAAACCTCAGTGGGCTCTTTCCTATTAAATTGATAGGATGAGAATGGATCATGCGAAAGACCAGCTTCTCATTGGTTTTGTAAAGTCGAAGAAGGGTAAAGCAGTGACAGTGTACCATTTCTCCTTAGATCACTCATTATTGTATTACGATGTTATGCCTTGGTAGGAAGGACCCATCTGTGATATGCTAAAGACATTCCCGCTTAGAATTCACTGGCCAGGGGTGTCTTGGAAGCTGATATTTGCTGGATGAGCACTTGGTCTTTTTTGCATTGTTTTGTCAAGCTGTATTGTCTGCCTGCTCAGCAGAGGAGTAATGTTTTCTTGGATTAAGAGCTAGGGTCTATTGATTTTCTCAGATACCATTTCTTGTATTGAATCTTGAGACCCCAAATACAACTTCAGCCATGTGTTAATAAGATGCATTTTAGTAGCATCTTTATTCTTCACCTGTCACAATATTCCACAGCCTGCCTTAAAAAACGTTTAATTTGAGACTGTCTTATTCCTGGTTCTAGTCTTATCCCTTGTCCTGCAGGTCTACAGTATCACCTAGAATGATTTCTTCCATGGATATCCTTAAATTGTTCAAAGAGGCATGGCGAAATACATCAACTTGTGAAAGAAACTGCTTCTACCTCCAAGCAGTTTTGTGGTTTATATCAGTACTTTTATTGAATTGAGAATAAAGCTCTTGTGGCCTGTAGTACCGAAATTTCTTAAAGAAATTAAATTGTTATCCGTGGATTTCCACGAAAAGGGTCTTCCACTTCAATGTTTTATGCTTCAACGTAACCTACAGGAAATCTTGCCAAGGCTAAATGTTTGATGCTTATCCCCCATTGATGATTTTCTACATGAACTACTGTTTACAAAGTTCCTCCAGCAAGATGTTGAGCTTGCTCCAACTAGTCCAAAATCATGCAGGTTGACTCCTCTTGTAAATCAAGCGCACATATCATCTTTTTTTCTAATGGTGGCCCTCCAGTACAGTAGCTCCCTGCATAATAACATGGAATGCAAAAGGCCCTTTATGGTCTGACACCCTCCTCCTTTGCCAAACCAATGAGGCCATGACATCCAGGGGCCACCTTGGAGAGACTTCATTTGCCAGGTGAGATTCTAATATTATGGTCCCATTAGGCTATGTAATCATAGCCTCTCTCCCCGCACCCCCTCTATTTGATGTAAAAAAATATAGTTAAAAATAGAATGATTAATTCACTGGTGTACCATAAAAGCAGAAACTATTATAACTACATTTGAAACCAAATGTCTCTGTCAGCTGTACATAAAACCCTTATGCAGTTGATGACAGTGTCTACAGTATTGAAACTAAAGTTTTTGATACCAATATTGTAGAAATTATTTATTTATATATACAGTAATTGAGGGCTTACACTGAAAGGGAGCTCAATAAAGTTATTTATGCTTGAACATTGTATAGACCTAGTACTTGCTGGTGAAAAGAATGAAAAAAGCAATATGAAGTGAGGTTTTTTTGCTTCTTTATTGGCCTTATTTTACAGAGAAAATTTTTTAATTCACGATCTTGGACATATCTAATTTGGATGAAAAATTGATCTTCTATTTCTGAACTTGAAATTGCTGACTCTGAAATGGGTACCCTGTGAGTGATGAACATAGAACTACATTTTCGTGTCTTTCTGTTGGGCTAGCAAATCCCCTAGACATAGCATATTTTTCGTTTATGATACTTTGTTTTTCCATTGCTTACAGATTGTGTTAGCAGGTGCTTTCTATCCAAATTACTTTACATATGGGCCGGCAGATGAAGAACTGGCTGTAAGAGAACTGGGTGCCAAAGACCCTAAAACAACTATTGTGGTATGTGTAAAATTGTAAAGACATCTAATTCTTATTTGGTATTTTCATTAGACAACTTGAATAAGATGCTTATTCTAATACTACAAATTCGTATTCCACATTTTTTGAGCTTGTTATATGCTTGACAAAATATTTACTCCTGCTTACATATTTATGTAGTGTTATCCAAGGGACAGTGACCAGATAGTTATTGACTGGTGGTGGAATCTGAGGGCCTAGTCACTAACTACCTGAGATCGCCCTTCCTCTTAAATAATATTGCTACTGTAAATCAAACCCTCCGTTCTTCGGAGGTACTCCTTAATATTTTTGAAAGAGGTTGTACTTTTTCAAGCATTATAAAAGAAAGTAATCTGCTATGTTATTGGTTGGTGTTATCTACCATTTTTACGTTGTAGAAACTTGGATTTTCTATTGAACTTTATTGGAGTGAATGATTGAGAGCCATAATGATGGAGTTCACAATAGTAGAATATGAATTATAATCGCAATTTAAATTGTTCATTGATAGTGTTAGCATGATTTTATGAAATGTGGTGGTGAATTTAAAGGCTTTGTCACTGTTTCAGATACCTTGAACTAATGGTAGCATTCAGTGCCCTCTCATTGAGGTAAAATAGATTTCTCTCATGATATTTTGTAGAAAATATAAAAGTGGTCTGGAAACCTATTTACCTGCCTTAAAATATGTGGTGAGATTCCAAAAATAGACTGTGTTAAGCAATTAAATTTTTCTCTTTTGAGTCTTCAGTTTCCTTATTCAAATCCTTTCTTTTACACTTCTCTGCATGAAATCGTACTATCTTCTAAGTAATTCTTATTGTTTGTGTACTTTATACATTTCTTAAGGCAAATTTAGTTAGTTGCCTTACTTGAAAGTAGGCAACATTCTTGGTTATTAAGGGCCCTTTGAGTTATAGAAAAATAGATGCAACATTTGAGTTAAAATTGAGCTCCAGTGATTGGAAAAAACAATTTTCCTAGTTTGCAAGCCAAAGAAATGTGGTCCCCTATCCTTTCTCTCACTACTTTTGAAGTATGCTATACCTATTACAGCACTCACATGAACAAGATTGTTATGGTAGTGCAAAAGAATAAACATCTTGGTGGTTCATAACTTCCTACTGCATGATAGTTATATTATCACGGTAATAGGTGCAACCATGGATGGCGGGGTTCCCATCTTCAACAGTTGTCCAAGGAGGGGTTGCTGGACTGCCAAGATGCGTACCTGCTTGTCACTTTACTCAAGCCATCAGAAAAGAGTTCACATTATTTTTTCCAAGAAAGTGGATCTCTTTAGTCCTAAATGGGACAGACAACTCCACTTAAATGTTCTGTGTGAAAAAGCAAGCAGGAACATGGTCCACTGCCCTTTCTGAGGAGAATCAGTTGTTGTGGAACAGGGCTATTTGGCACAGGACTGTATTGAAGGCAGAACATCTGCTAGGGGTTCAAAAATGATTGGGCCAATATACTCAACAGATAGACAGGAGAGTGCCATACGTGTCTAAGGAGCTAAGGAAGTGGGTCTCGTGATCACTGTGCCATGGGACTCAAGTTATACCTCACTGATAAGACACAAGTTGGCCAAAACCGAGCCCGGTGTGCTTGAGGTCCTTTCTGAAGGAGCTCTGACCTGGCAATATGGGCAGGGCTGTTTCTATTGGAGCATGATCAAGACTGATTTGCATACGCTGGTTCTCTTTCTAGAATGGCACAATGGGTGCAAAATGATGGTTTGGAATGCAGCCCAAGTGATCCCTGGTGGCTGAAATCAATTGAAGCATTCCTTCCATCACCTTGTTGTTTGTGCACAAGTGTAAGCTAGCACAATCTGAAGTTGGCAAGGTATTCTACTGCTGGAGCTAGCCCAAGCTGCATCTCCTCTCCACCAAGACCAAAAGGAAATGCTAGATCTTTGCCAACAGGCTTTGACAAGTGAGATTGAAGGGATACTTTTTTGATGACATGGTAGGAGACAAAAGATAAAAAGAGAACCATGTTGCATCATTATGATAGCCCCAGCATGGACAAGGCAGTGTGGTTCTCTGACCTCCTTGACTCCTCAGAATATGCCCACTTTTCTTATGAGTTGCACCAATCTCTCCTAACAGATGCAGGAACCAAATTCTCCATCATGACCCAGGCATCCCTGAACTTGATGGCCTGTCTCTTGAACACATTGTTTGCTCACTTTAAGATCCTGACTGATGCCAAGCCGTCTCCCAAGTGCAAGCTTCTTTAGCACTGAAGATATACCAAGCCAAATGGAAGAGATCCTGCAGTTGGTGCACAGCACAAGGCCTACATCCAGTGCTATCCCATCCTAAATCCGGTATTGCCCTGCCACTTGCCGAGTTGACACTCATGCAGAGTTTACCCAAAATTTCTATGCCTGCGATCTCCATATTTTGCAGTCGACTTGCCTCTTTTCTCATAGTTATATATTGGGTTTTTAATTGGGGGGGGGGAGTGAAAACCCTTTTCAAGTAACAACCTCTATCTCTGTCGGGGTGAACCACAAAAAGTCACTAAATTAAGCAGTCAGGCTTTATTAGAAGCAATGTGTAAAGTATTTATGCAACACTCAATAATGGAGTGAAAACACAACAAAACTCCCACACCAATTTAGAAGAATAGAGTGAAACTTAATAAAACATTTTAGACAAAAACGACAAAAATCCAATCAGTTGAATCGGAGAAATGCAGTTTCAAAGTTTTAAGTAAGTATAGCACCTAAAAGCACAAAACGCTCCTAGTCACCTGGCCGAACTACACTGGGGGAAAGTCACAAGTTCAGGCCGACCGCAATGGAGTGCGGTCTGGATACAGGGACCAGGTTAGTCCTACTGAAAAAGGTACCTTTTCAAAGTCTGGCATAAAGAGCCCAGTTGGCATTGGAGGAGGCTGCTAGGAGAGCTTTGAGGATGGTCGTCGCTGTGGCTCGAAGATCCGGTCGGCCGTTGCAGACTCAGTGCTGGAGCTTCTCGTTGTTCACTGCGGGCTGTTGTCGCTGTAGCACGAAGTGCAGATCTCGTTTTTTCAGTATTCACTGTAGTGCGACGAGTCATGTGGGTTGCCACGTCTGCAAGATCCCCCGCAAATGGTCCCGTTCAGGAAGTGCCCAAAACTTTAGGATTTTTTCACAGGAGGAGCTCATCTGATTCTGCCAAGCGACCAGGACCTAGGGAGGCACCTCTAGGGGATCTGGATTCACTTCAGCAGAGGCCAGCAGGGCTCAGGTAAGTAAATTTGCAGGTCCGGACAGGGCCATTTCAGCAGGTCAGCTTTGCAGTGGCAGGGAGGCCTGTGGACCTTATTTATGTCCCTGTAGCTGAGAACAAGAGGTCAGTCACCTGATCCGTGCAGTCACTCTGGTAGTCCTGGGATCAAGCGGCAAGGCAGGCCTCAAGCAGTAGGGCTGTCCTCTGAGGATACACGACAAGCTTCAAGCAGCAGGGCAGCCCTGAAGTCGAAGGCAGTCCTTCTGGGTGTTCTCCGCTTGTGCAGGAGTGAACTTCAGAGTGGGTCTGAGGGTCCTATTTTTATACCAGGTGACAGCTTTGAAATGAAAGAAACTTCTAGAATTTTCCTGCCCAGTCGGTTCTGGAATGTCCTTCCTCCCTGCCCAGACTCCAAGAGGTCTAGGGTGACAAAAGACTGGTGTGAAGTTATTTGTGAGTGTGCTGAGCTATCTCATTTGAAATGTGAGTGGGGCAGGGAACAGCTCCACCCCTCCCATCCTGGCGGCAGAATGGCCCATCCTGCTAACACCTAGTCTCCCTTTGTCTCACTGTCTAGGAGGAATTATACTAAGGCCAACTGCCACTCTAATCACAGTCATGTGACCCCGCCTGAAGGTACCATGTGGTTAGGACAAGAAAATGCCACCTTTCTAAAAGTGGTATGTTCAGAATTGTGACTTAAAAAATGACTTTACCATTAAAGAGGATTTTAAATTACAATTCCTTAAAGACCAAACATGACATTTCTACCTGTTCCCAAAAAAGCTATACCTTATTAGTGTAATATGGTAACCCAGTGTTATCCAATGGGAGAGGTAGGCCTCACATTAGAGAGAAAATTAATTTGGGTGTTTTTCACTACAGGGACATGTAAAACTTAAAAATACATGCCCAACATTTTAAATACAGTGCACCCTGCTCTATGGGCTGTTTAGGGCCTACCTTAGGGGTGACTTATTTGTATTAAAAAGGGAGATTTAGGCGTGGCTAAAGGTTGGTTTTGCCAGGTCGAAACGGCAATTTAAAGCTGCACACAGACTGCAATGGCAGGCCTCAGACATGTTTTAAAAGTTTACTTAAGTGGGTGGCACAATAAGTGCTGCAGGCCCACTAGTAGCATTTAATTACAGGCCCTGGGTGCATGTTGTACCTCCTTACTAGTTGGGTCTTGAAAGTAAATTAAATGTGCCAGTTGGGTGTGAACCAATTGACCCATGATTTATGGAGAGAGCACAAGCACTTTAGCAGTGGTAAAGAACACAGAGTTCGGGGGGGGGGGGCAAACAGTTGTGGGGTGACCCTGCTGAGAGGGTCAAGTCCATCAAGAATTTCAAGAGCAATCTCTCCATCCCTGCCTGCCAAGTGGGTCCTTTATAGATTATTTCAACATCATTAAGAGCCTATTTGAACCCATTTACGTAGTGAACACAAAGTTCTTTTCATAGAAGGCGGGGTTTCTACTGGCACCCCTGCCAGGTAGAAGTGGCAAACCTTAATGGTCAATGAGCCTTTCCTTAGGTTCCCCCAAAAATATTTCTGCAAATGAGTACCAAATTCATTTAAACAGTTCCAATAGACTTTTACTTGAATGACCTAGTCATATGGAAACCTTTATTTCTGAATGTGTCCTCTGGGCCAGAGAGGGTGCTCCAGTCTCTGATGTACGTAGCTGTCTAAAATTCTAAAAACTAATTTCTTAAGGTGAACAAACAAGCTTTCATTTTTACCTGTTAGCCACCTGCGCAGGTACCTTTCTCAAACCAATCAACACGTTGCAAGTTGGATAGCTACTGCCATCACATTCTGCCCCCTTTAAGCAGTGATGGCACATGCGTTTCAGCCCTCTGGAGTATAGTTGGCAGATGTGGCAGAGTGGCCACGTGGAAGAGCTGCTAGACTATAAGAAGACACTGCTATCTCATGATACAATGTCATCATATACATTTATAAAGTGTGCTGTTACTCTAAGATGATAATAGGAGCAACCTCCAAGCAAGAGCATCTTAGATAGAGGAGAAAAGAAAAGTTTTCAAAGCTTCGGAAAATGTAGGTGATTAGTTTGCAGCCAAAGAAAGTGAGGAAGCTGATTGCAGAGCATTGTCGCTATAAAGGAGACAGAAACTTCTGGCTGAAGATTTATCTGGAAGCAGAACCAAAGCTAACCATAACTTCACTTTAATCTTGTGTGTTTTTTTTTTGTTTTTTTAGTAAATTGTTTGTTTTTTGGATCATATACCACACTCACCAGTTTTGCAATCTGCTGCAGTTGGCCAAACTCTGTTGCGCACCTCTCTTAGTCACGGACAGTTGATTTTGGCTGCAGGACCTGGCCTAGGGTGCTGCAGGTGGGCAAGCTCTGCTACGCACAACCGTTGGTCTGTTCAGCTGGAGGGTTTGTTTTTTGTACAGTTTTTATATAATGCAAACTTGACCCAATGGCTTTATATGAGCACCAGATTACATTACACAAGGTCAGATTTTTGTGTGTATTTTTTACTAAGCACAGAGACATTAAATGATTAGCCCAGAATAACAGGATCTTGAGCCAACGCCAGTACTCAAACCTGGTTCCATTACCAAAGTCAGCAGCTCTGGCCGTTATGCCTCATCTCACTCCCTGGCCCAGGACCTGTGTCAAACCTGCTACAGGTGGCAACCCCTCTTTCACCATACCATGCCGTTTTATTTAGTTTTTTCCATGTATTTTAGGGTTCGCAGACTATTTTTCAGGGTTCATGAATTAGTGACGAGGTTTGTGGCCATGTACTCTAAACTCAAGGCTATCTTCAGTGGCCTTTGATCGGCCGCCTGTGGGGTCTGCAGCCCTGGTTTCAGATTTGCAGAACAAGAGGAAGGGACCAGCTTAGGCTCTTGAAGATTGCCGGGGGGTTCATGGTTCCTGCCCATAAAATCTGTACTGGGTTCTGAGCCTCTAGCCAGGATAAATAAAATAAGAAGAGAAAGTGATGCTGCTGCAGGGGTTTCAGCCGCTATCGTGCTGCTGAGATTTGTGAACTTTGTGTCCGAATCAGCATTTTTGTAATTTTTTTTTTATTTCAGTTTGTGTCCCTTTGTGGACCCCTGGCATTTATAGGGGCCACAGTGCACTCATCTTGCATCCTTTGTGGCATTTCATTTTTTTTCTCCTAGAACGCAGGTACAGAGTTCCTGCATCCTGTAATGGCAACTGCAGTGTTTAACTGAAGTTACGGTCAGCCAAACAGGGAGCTTCGATTCCTTAACCTATCTTTGATGCTGAGAAACTGAAAGCAGTGACAGGAGAGAAGACTTACTCATCCAAACAGTTTGGAGTATTTTTGGGGATTTTTGCTTAAGCAAAGGGCACGAAAGCTAGTAAGTGGTACTCCACAAATTCAACTGTTTATAGCTCTATAACTCATTCATGGCAGTCATAAAATGTTTTGAAGTGCTAATTTCTCAACCTACAGATGAACAGTAAATCGAGTAAAGGCTCTTCCTTGAGTAACATTCTACATTCATCAAAAGCACTTCCTTGAGTTTTCTTCTACTCCCATGCCAAGTTTAGTGTAATTCAATTCAGCCATTTTTTTCGTATCTGAGAGGACAGATTACTATGGGAATTAAAATGGTAAATACAGCTTTTTGATCTTCCCAAACCACTTTAATGTGATCCTTTCTTGATGGATCTGCACCAAACTTGCCATGTCAAAACCTGGGTGGATTAATTATTAATATTTTTTTCAACAGTTTATGCTAATTAGTCAGGTGGCTTCACCGTTATTAATCAATTTACAATGAAAATCTTTTTTTTTTATTTCAACAAGTTTTTGGGAAATTTTCATATAAGAAAACATAATATCATAAAAGAATAAGAATAAATGATAATACGAACAAGGCACATGTTGTGAAGTTCCATCTGTATTCAGAGAGAAAGAAAAAACAGAATGGATGGGGAAAAAAGCATATACAGATTGATGCGAATGCATGCATTGATTGTTGTATAACAGTTGAGGTGAACTGTAGCCAGGAGCATGAGCTTGACGACTGTAGGAGAACATATGATCGAGTCAGATCGCTCCTGAAAAGGGGGCGGGGGGTATTATTAGTACATATGGTGCTAAGCATAATAGCTCAGGAACAAAGGGGCACAGGAAAGATTTGGTATACAAATATCATCTAAGACAATGTACATCAAGCAGGTTTTATTGCTGACAAAACAGACAGAAGAGGTCTCCCTGGGGGAGGAACAAGTGTACGATGTATGTTCAGGGGGTTTAGTGGTAGCAAAGTAGGTGTCAAGCCTGTTCCATAGCTGTCTATGTTGTGGTTTCCAGGGCGAGTGTTGTAAGGCAATGTTGTCAGCTCCTGTAATATGAGAGATCCAGTTCATCATGATTTAAAGGAAGTGGAGGCAGTGTTTTTCCAGTTGGAAAGAATGCTTTTACTGTTAATAAGCTATCTAACAGGAGTGCATCAGATTGTGATTGTAGCGAGGGTCCATGAAGCCCTTTACAGTCAACTGTAACTTGCGTTTAATCTGGAAGCCAAAAAGCGAGGAGAGGAAATCAAACACCCTGGCCCAAAACAGAATTACCACAGTGCAAGTAAAGAGTAAGTGTGTTAGATCTCCGGTGTCCTAATTACAGTTCCAGCTAGATGGTTCTTCTTTGAGGCCCAACTTTTGAAGGCGAGAGGGGGTCCAGAATATTCTATGAAGTAGCCAAAGCTTGTTCTGGGAGAGTGCAGGGATGATTATATGGGAGTCTGATTTTCAAACCCGTTCCCACTGTTCGTGGGGGAGTGAAGAGTCAGGATCCCACGTCTCGAGTATTGAACGGTTTAGATTTGAGGAGTTCGGTTGTAGCAGTTTATAGTACCGTGAGATCTGATGGCGTGTTTATTGGCCATTGCCATTAATTTAGGGAGGGAGGCCTCTTTGTAGTATGGATTGGCCGTAGAGATGCCGGACCTAAGCTTAAGGAAATCGTAAAGGTCTATGCTGTCAAGGTTGAATTGGGTCTGCAGAGCCGTAAAAGAGAGTTGATCATTTTTAGGACCCAGCTGAGCTAGAAAGTGAATCCCTTTGGAGGATCACATGGGCCACTCAATCGGGCTGCCCTGGATTTTGAATTGTGTATTATTCCATAAGGAGACCCTATTAGAGTTTTTAAATGGGAAAATCACTTTTTTTTAATCTATTGTCAGCAAGGCCTGTTTAGTGGTCAGGAAGATCTGTCTCGCTGGGAGAGATTTTTTGATTTTTGTGGAAGTAGCATAATAGGGTGATGAGTTTCCAGTAAAGCTTCTTTGGTCAGCAACCAAGTAAGCGTGTACCCCTGCGGGGGAGGAACCACATAGACCCTTGTTTGGCCCAAAAAGCCATTTGATATAATCGAAAATTTGCAAGGTTTACTCCACCTAGGGAAGCAGGCAGTCTAAGTTTTTTGATTAATATTCTTGGGCGTTTGTTTTGCCAAATGAATGTCTTTAGCAGCTTATCAAATTTGTGGTGAAAGGCATCCGACAGAGAGAGAGAAGTAGCATAGCTTTAAGGTACTTTACAATCGATGTAGCCATCATTTTATTGTTTCAATGCCACCATGTGATGAATTTAGGATTCCAGGATTCGAAAAGGGTTTTGTATTTTTTTCAGAGTTAATTTTTCATTATGCAGTAGGGTGTCACTTGAACCTGTGCCAAGTTCTAAGGTATTTCAGGTGTCGAAGACGCCATGCTAGTCCAGAGATGGCTAATACTTCTTTGGAACAAATATTTAATCCTTTAACCCCTTCACTGTTAGGCCTCCCACCCAAACCCCTCCTTTCCCTCCCGCCTCTTCCCCCCACCCCCCCACCCCTAAGCCTTTTTTTCGGGCTATTTGTAGTAGTTCGCTTTTAGACCCCCCCATAACGTTTTGTCCACATAAGGTATCCACACCAAATTTGTGTCCTTTTCTTCCAACATCGTGAGGATTCTTACGGTAACCAGGGTCTGTGGATTTCACTGGAGGGGACCGA
Organism: Calotriton arnoldi; assembly: GCA_963921515.1. Lineage (NCBI taxonomy): Eukaryota > Metazoa > Chordata > Amphibia > Caudata > Salamandridae > Calotriton > Calotriton arnoldi. Next base: position 531,590 of record CAWUFW010000193.1, on the reverse strand, counting down.
GAAATTAGCCAAAATACAGCTACATTTTTTTCTGTAGAAGAAAGTGTCTGGTTTTTTCCATGCAAATGGTATGAACAAAGGGTTTGCGGTGCTAAAATCACCATGTTACCAGCTTTCAGGAGCAGACAGATTTTTGCCAGAAAACAAAAAATTTCTACACAGTTTTGGCATTTTACTGAGACATAGCCTATTTTTCCTATTTTTTGTGCTTTCAGCCTCCTTCCAGTTAGAGGTAGAAATGGGTGTGCAACCAATAATGGATCCCGGACAGCTATTCATTTCTGAAAGGTAGACAAAATTCTGAATTCAGCTAGGGGTAATTTTCTATTGAAGGTAACAGTTGAATTAAAAACATATTGAGATTGAGTTGAAAAAATCAGCCATTTGTGCCTACGTTTTCACCTGTAACTTCTAAGTATGGCCAAATATTTATAGCAATATACCGTTGCGTCCGCTTGACCCTTCTGGTTGCGTGGTTATATAGGACTTGTAGGTTCACCAAGAACCCGAGGTACCCAGAACCAATAATTGAGCTGCGCCTTGCATTGGTTTTTCATTGTGTACCTGGTATACAGCAATTCATTCGGTAAAATATAAAGAGTGAAAAATGGGTATCAAGGAAACCTATGTATTTCTGAAATGGGAACAACATATGGAGTTTAGAAGCATTGGTTATTTGCACATCTCTTTGTGGGTACCTATACTAGCATGTGAATTAAAGGGCATTTTTCAAAATGACTTCTTTTTTACTCACTGTCTTACATTTGGGAGGCCAATTGCATAGAAAGTCAATTGGTAATAACAATTGTTCTACTATTCTGTTTCCCCAAGTCTCCCAATAAAAATGGTATCTCACTTGTGTGGGCAGGCCTAGTGCCCGAGACAGGAAACAGCCCAAAATGCAACGTGGACACCACATTTTTCCACTGAAAACTGACCTTTTTTTTTTGCAATGTGCCTAGCTGTGGATTTTGGACCCTAGCTCAGCCGGCACCTAGGGAAACCTAGCAACCTTATACATTTTGAAAACTAGACACCCAGGGGAATCTCGGATGGGGTGACTTGTGTGGCTCTCACCAGATTCTGTTACCCAGAATCCCTTGCAAACCTCAAACTTTTGTAAAAAAAAAAAAAAAACATTTTCCTCACATTTCTATGATGGAAAGTTCTAGAATCGGCAGGAAGCCACAAACTTTCACCCACCCAGCATTCCCCCAGGTCTCCCGCTAAAAATGGTACCTCACTGGTGGAGACTTCAAAATTGTCAATCAAAAAAAGACTTGGTTTTGCTAGGGAGACACCTGTGTTTTTGGTCCCGGGCTCTACCAAACCTAGACATTTCTGAAAACTAGACACCCAGGGGAGTCCAGGGAGGTGTGGCTTGCGTGGATCTGCCAACGTTTTCCTACCCAGAATCCCCTGCAAACCTCAAATTTAGCTAAAGAAATCACATTTCCTTAATTTCTGTGGGAGAAAGTTGTAGGATGACCGGACTGACTCAAATTTCCTACCACCCAGCGTTCCCCCGGTCTCCCGATAAAAATGGTACCTCACTTGTGTTACTGGGCCAAACCCAGACAGGTCTGAGAACTAGACACTAAGGGAGGTGTGGCTTGCATAGATCTCTCAACATTTCCCTACCCAGAATCCCCTGCAAACATCAAATTTAGCTAAAAAAAAATCACATCTTCACATTTCTGTGTGGGAAAGTTGTTGGATTACCGGGCTGACACAAATTTCCTACAAACAACAAATTTAGCAAAATACATCAAATTTTTCTCACATTTCTGTGTGGGATTACTATAGAGGGCCATGACCATTTTGATAATGTTTCCTCCTAGATTGAATTTAGCTAGAGTTTCTTTAAGAAAATACCCATGAAACCGTATCAAAAGCCTTTTTCGGCATAGAGTGTAATGGTCGATTTCGCTCTTTCTAGCATCTGACAAAGTAGTTGTGCGTTACTATTTGAAATCCTACCTTTCATAAAGCCCACTTGTGAGGTGCCAATCAGGTTAGGCAAAAGGGGTTCTAGGTGTTTAGATAGGATTTTTGGGTATATCTTCGCATCTAAATTAATTAGGGAGATCGGTCTATCATTTTTTGCTAGGGTTAGGTCTTGACTTTCTTTTGGGATAATCACTATGGTTGCTTCACTTTTTAATGGAAACTCTGATCTAACCATAACTGCTATCACCGCCTGTGTAATATACAACTAATTCTTCTAGTAAGTATTATTTCATTATTATGTTGGTTGTGTTGCTCTCAATAAAAAAAAAATGTATTTCCAGGTGATTTTTGGGCTTTTTACTCTTTTTGATGGGCGAATGTAGCAGCTAGAAATGGTTGAATTGATGCAACACTGCCCCTGTGTTATTCTTTTTGTCAGGCTATGCTTTTGGCACATGATTTCACCACACTGTGGGTCGAGACTGCATCCATACACTTTTTCACCAAACAATTTGGCTTCAGCTGTCACTCTGCCCAACGGTTGTAACTATATTGGAGTGTATTAGGTGCCTACCAGCGAACTTGCATCAGTTCCTGTTTTCCACGTCTCATTGACATGAGTCTGGCACTTTTCTTGGTGTTTCACTGATGACATTTCTTAGCTTTTTAACAGCAATTTGGACAGATGTTCTTTCCAAAGTCTTCAGGATTTGTCCATGTCAGATCCACATGCCATCTACGTGTGGTGTCTTGGCTACGAACATGACTATACGTACTTCAGTTCCTGTTGACTGATGTACCAAAAGATCAGGAAGCAGGAGGCCAACTATTTTTGGCCTAGTATTCCCCTTCTTTTGATACGTCAAAGAGGGAGTCATCTCTCAAATGGCTATTTCAACCAAAAAACACTGCAGGAAGGAGACATATTTTTACTTGAGGAAATATGCCCTCTGCTAGGACTTTTCTGAACTTTGTGATCTTCTTGTTGTCTAAACCATTTCTGATGTTGTATAAGATGAAGCAGAAATTACTGACTCCATTGGTTAACCCTGTGCTGGTAAAGCCCTTCCAGCTGGCTATTCTGGACGTGTTCAGTTTGGCCCTGATACCTTCTGGGCCACAACCTAAGAGAGGGCTAAATGTTGCAGGCTTAGCAATTGCATTTAAGAAGTCTGTGCCTTCCACTTATAAAGCTGGTAAAGACACAGCCTTCTGTGTCACTTTTGGGTAGGGCACATTCAAACTGGTTTGAGATATTCCTAGTGCTAGAAGAAAAGGTTAAAACTTGTAGTTGATGATTTCCCAAGGTGCTGGTGCTTTGCGCCACCTCAAACATTTTTTTTAAAGATTGGATTGGCACCAATCTTACTTTCGCATGGCGGCCAATAGGTCTCTGCCTGGTGTCACAAGCGAAAGCTGTTAATTTTGCTTAGGTATGGATCCGTGAGTCATCTTCAGGACAGTAGATTAATAATGAGCATCTAATGAATCCAAGTTATTTCAGAAGTAGAATTCTGAATAATTGAGTAGTAGTAGCTAAAGTCTGATAATGGATTCTATAAATTAACACTTTGAATGTATAAGCAGTAATTTTGCTGAAGATAGGGATGTTTAATGAGCAAGAGCAATCATAATTGGATAACAAGGTCCGAGGTTTTCACCATACAGTCACCCTGCTTCAGGGGCTAACTAAGTACTACATGAATGTCAGTGGCCTCAGGAGTCAAGGGTATACATTTTGTGGGATGTTCCAGATTCCCAAAGATTCGTGCCCTAGTTGTTGACTTGACTTGTGTCGGTGTCACCTCCATTCATCCACTACTTAGTACCCCACCTTTCTTCTATTCTAAAGTGAGTTTATATAATCATTTGTACACTGTTCATGTAGTACAGAATGTTGATTTACCTGATGCTCATTGACATTTCCTTAGACCTGAAAGTCATTCATCCTAAAAAGAAAAACAGCAATTTTCTGCTATTAAAGAGCCTGCTAATTTGCTTCTAAATGCACTGACCTTGACATTGTCATTTGAACCCGGATATTTCTTCAGTTTTCAGGATATTAGAGGGATGTACAAAATACAGGAAATGTACTTCCACAGTTTTAGGCTGCTGCAAATCATTTCAGCTTTTTGCTTGGTTGGCTAGCTCTTTGCTTGAACAAGATGGGCCTCCAAATTTGTAACTTGTACAGAATAATCAAATCTGATAGAGACATCTAGCTGCAGATTCCTTAACGTAGAATATCCCCAGGCGTCAGACTGGATCCGGAGAATTTTTCTCAGCAGCACCTCTGCGCGCCGGGGGCGGCGCCGCATGGCTCCGCCCTGACGTCGTCCACGGACATGACGTCAGTGGAGCCATATAAGTCCCTCCTGGCGCGCTGACGTCAGTTTCCTTCTTTTCCGTGTCCCAAAGCGGATCCAGGAGTAGCGGTTCCTCTGGCCTGTTTTGTTTTCAGGCCTTCTTGACGCCTTCAGCGTCCGGGAACAGTGTGCGATGCCTTCGGGCTTCAAGTCGTGTGAGACCTGTATGCGGCAGATGTCCGCAACGGATCTGTATGTGGTGCCTGGGAGAGCACCACGACTCCGAGGTGTGCGACGTCTGCCGGCAGCTGAAGCCGAAGTCTCTGCGGGAGCATCGGATGAAGTTGCTGACCGCCCGGATGTCCCGTTTGGAGTCTGCGCGTTGCCGGTCTCCATCTCAAGCTGGGGCTCCTGTTCGGGTCCGGTCACGGAGTCGTTCCCGTGGACGTCGTTCACCTGATGCAGGTAAGCACAAACACAAGTCACGGAGGTCGTCTGCCTCGCATAAACGTGACGGCGGGGCCTGCTGCTCCCGGTCTTTACCGGACACAGGCGCCCAGGAGTCGGTCCCCTCCTACCCACCATTTCCTGGTGTTGGGGCGACTCGAGCCCAGATGGAAGCCTATTCTCAGGCTCTTCAGTCCATCTTTGGGTCACCCCCTCTCCCTGGCGCGCCTTCGGGCCCCACAGAGGGGGTAGGGACTCAGGTCGGGTCTTCGCCGGCGGGTTCGCCCTCAGCGCCGATCGAGTGCCCCGACTCTGGTTCCGGAGTCGCTGCGACGTTGGGACCAGGTCGGACGTCAAGCCCTCCTGTGCCGTCTCCGCATAGCCCTGTGAGGCTCCCTGCGCCGACGCCGGATGCGGCTGCAGCATGGTGCTTGACTCCGAGTCGACACAGTTCTTCTCCGCAGTTCCCCATCTTGGTGGAGGTCGAGTCGACGCTGGTCCGACGCCGGGTAGACGAGTCCCCTTCGGTGGTCATCGATGTCGATATGACGCCGTCTCGACGTCGGTCAACGCCGGTGCCGGCTCCTGCTGTTCCTCTGTTAGAAGAGGATGAGGCCCCTGAGGGTTCCCCGCACCCAGAGTTGTTGCGGTTCTCTTCGGAGCAGGTGCCCATAGGACAATGGTCCTTTGATCGACCTCGGGCTACTGCGCCTCTACTGTCTGGTGGACTGGTAAACCTCCAACCGTCCCCTACAGATGGTTTATTGTCGCCACCTAGAATGGCCACGGAGGCTAGTGCGGCGTTTGCGAGGGCTGTTCGCAGGGCTGCAGATATTTTACACATGCAGCCTCCCTCAGTCTCTTTGCCTTCTGATCCTTTATTGGATCTACTCCACCAGGATGCCGTTGAGGTGGAGCCCTTGCTGCCTTTTGGCAGGTCGCTATTTGACACCCTTCTTGGGACGTGGGCGCGGCTTCATCTGGGAACCCAGTGGATCGGGCTATAGCACACAGTCATCGCCCGGTTCCAGATGACCCTGTCTGTTTGTTCCTCCATTCTATGGCTCAAGGACTGATAGTCCAGGCGGCTTCAGCCTCGCTACCTTCCTCTCCTCCCCCGCTGCTTCCTCCCACTAGGGAGTCTCGCTGGTTGGAGTCGTGTGCCTGTCATATCTTTGCGTCCACCAGTTCGGGCCTCCGTGCTCTAAATAAGTCTTGCGTGTTTGCACAGGCTACGTTTGCCCTTTGGGACTCAGTCGAGCGTCTTCTTCCATCTCTTCCAGAGGGTCCCCGTGCTGACCTGGATCGTCTGTTGCATGATGGCCGGGAAATGGCACAGTTTTCCATTAGGTCAGCTATAGACACCACTGAGTCTGTGGGTCGGGCGATGCCCAGGTCAGTTGCTCTGCGTCGCCATGCTTGGCGGCGCGATGGCAGTTTCCCTGAAAATGTTCAGGAGCGTCTTAGGGATCTGCCCTTTGATGGGGTTGCCCTTTTTGACAGTCATGCTGACTCAGCGGTCCAACGTCTCATGTCTGAGCTTCCATGACTTTGTCTTTTCTAGTCCTTCCGCGGACTTTTACTTTCATATGCAGTGTTGTCTCTTTTTGTTCTGGTATCCGTCAATGGGTTCATGACGTTAATTCCCAGGCGGTCTGAGCGGCTATTCTGCCGTTTTTGCCCTTTTTTGGTGCAGCTGGCCAGCTGGTTCTGCTTTTCCTTTCGCGTCCTCTGTCTATGAGTTCGTCTCAAGAGGTGCCCCCTTGCTTATGGGGATGAGACTTACCCTATGTGGGGTGTCCGTTGGCTATTGTATAGCTGTCCTTCCTTGCCGGGACGCTTCGTAGGCTCCTGCAGAGTCTTCTTAGGCGGGGTTGTCCTACGGATCAGACTGTGGTCTTTTCCTGCTATTGTGGGACCCCCCCCTCTTCCTTCCCTCTCCCTGGTGCGGGCCACAGGTTGGCGTTGCTCTCTTCTAGTGCTTATGCATTGTGGTCTGCGGTTGGTCCGTAGCACTCCCCTGCATCTGTGGATGCTGACTTCTTCGAGGTGTTGGGTTTCTGCCACGACTGGCTCACCCCGGCGTGTTCTTTCAGCTTCGCTGTGCTCTTTTTGTCTACGTTGGCTGTCATTGCCATCAGCAAGTGTCCCTTAGGGGCATGTTGTTCTGTTCCGTTCCGGCACAGTTCTTCCATGTTCTATGCGGACACGTCATGTGGATACACCCAAGTATGTTCACTGTCACGGGGTGCCTGCCATATCCCTCTGAATTTGCTGTTTTATACTCTCCACCCTTTGGGGTGGGTAAGTGCTTTGGTCTTTTCTCATGGCTCCAACCCTGTCTGGTCTTTATCTATGGGTGGTGGAGTCCCCGCCAGACATGTCAATGCTGTACGTTGCCTTGTGCCCTACTTTCCTGTGCACTTCCCAGGCAGGGGTTCAAGTTCCTCTGCTCTTTGCCACGCAGGAGTTCAGATACTTTCTGCTCCGGGCTTCTGCTACTGTTGTCAGTGAAAGTGCTCTCTTCAGGATACTCACTGTCATTGTGCGGTCTTTGTATATGGATCTCTATACAATTTCCTGTTACTCTATGTACGTGTAGTACTAACTCATCCCTCGTTCGTGTGGTGGTCAGTTAACCCTTCTGTCACGCGGGGGACCGGGGTTCCTCTCCGACAGGTAGCTGATGTCGCCTTACGTGTCTGGACATTGTCCTGTCCTGCTGTCCTTCTCACCGGTACTGTTGGTGCCTATGGTGTGGCCTTCTTTCTCTAGGGCATGCTCTTCGAGCCCTTTTCATTTTTTCATGGCTGTGTACATGTCTATATGTATATCTGTCTTGCGCTCTACACACAATGAGAGGTCATGCATGGTTTTTCCTTGCCTCTGTATCCTGGGTATTTTGCCCCAATCTCTCTTTCTCATGGGAGCGAGTCTTCTGTGTGTGTCCGGCTTGCCGAGTCCCCTTCGCCGGTTGACTACCTGGTGGTGTGTGTGTGTGTGTCTCTCTCTCTCTCTCTCTCTCTCTCTCTCTCTCTCTCTCTCTCTCTCTCTCTCTCTCTCTCTCTCTCTCTCTCTCTCTCTCTCTCTCTCTCTCTCTCTCTCTCTCTCCCCCCCCCCCCCCATCCCTGCGGTTAACGCTACATTATATTGGGCATTGCATATATGTTGTGCGGTTTTCACAGTACACACTGTCTGCTCATGTGTACTCCTGTCCTCCACATACATGTATCTCCTGGTAGTCATGTTTCGTTATATCCTCTGCATGGTGACATCTGTCCCCTCACAGGTCATTGTTTGTGTATCCACAGCCTGTATACTCTGACTCTGTCATACAGTCTTGTCCCTTCTCTGGGTCTTTATCTCTTGCGGATCCATCGGATCGTGTGCTCAGTTCACCTTCTTTTGCAAAAGTTTCTGGACTCTCTCAAATTCAGCACTACTGTTCTGGTTCTGTGCTTCCTTTCATCCCTGTCTGGACGAGAGAGGTTTCGTACCGTCCCTTGACGGATTGTGGTGCCTTTGCCTCCCCTTGGTTTTCTGCTCCTTACAGAGCTTACTGGTCTGGTGTCGGCCACGCTGGCATTGTTGTCCCCACCGTGTTTTAGTCAACTTGTTGACGACTAAGTTCTCTTTGGAACTTGGTGGGTTTCAGTCGCAGACCCTCCTCCAATGGGGTATGGCTTTGGTATCTATTCTAAGTTAAGGAATCTGCGGCTAGATGTCTCGATCAGATGAACGAGTTACTTACCTTCGGTAATGATGTATCTGGTAGAGACATGGTCTAGCCGCAGATTCCTTAACGCCCACCCATCCTCCCAACTCTGCGAGGACCTTTTCCGGTTGGGTTTTACTCACTTGTCTCCTTTCAGGGGGCTTTTGTCTTCCTGCGGGGTGGCCTCTTTCACTCCCTCCTGGGCGGGATGGCTGATTTTGTTTTATCTGTTATTTCTCCACCCATTATCGTGATTGGGTGGTAGGTTCATGTGTCCTTCTATGCTCCTCCACCCTGGTCCTTCCAGTATGGGGCTTACTCATGTCCTTCTTCCCTCCCACCTTCCCTGTCTTTTCTCCATTGCTTGGGGTCTCTTGACTCTGCTACAGTCAATTGGTTCGGAGTCTATTTGACTGTGCCTCAGTCTATAGGCCTCTTATAGGGGGTATGGTTGCACATTCCCTGTTGTTGCCGACCTGTGGTCGATTATCGTGAATCATGTTGTTCCGGTCTTGTTGCCCTTCATGGTTGCATCCTTTGGTTGCAGACTTCCTATCGTTTGCCATGAATTCATTTCAAATGCCGTTTTGCCTCATAGGAGGGCATAGTTTTCGCACTCTGCTCTTTTCCTTCAATTCCTTTCAGTATAAAGTGCTCTTTCACTGTCAATTATGGTGATTTTCTCACCATTCTATTCTTTCTGTCATTGTTTCAGTGTTTTTTCATCTTTTTTTGGCACACTGTTCCCACACTCTCACATTTTTAGTAATGGCTCCGCGTTGTGGCGCGGAAAAGTTTCACCGAAGAAAACTGACGTTAGCGCGCCGGGAGGGACTTATATAGCTCCACTGACATCCTGTCCGTGGACGACGTCAGGGCAGAGCCATGCGGCGCCGTCCCCCGGCACGCAGAGGTGCTGCTGAGAAAAAATCGCCGGATCCAGTCTGACGCCTGGGGATATTCTAAGTGAAGGAATCTGCGGCTAGACTGTTTCTCTACCAGATACATCGTTACCTAAGGTAAGTAACTCGTTCTTTTAGTGATTTCCTAGATGACACAGTCCATTCAACTTCTAATAAAGCTCTTAGAACTTTTCTTGTCACTGTTAGCTTTACATCAAAAGCCAATCATATTTTTTTATGTACCTTACAGTTGAAAAACATCCCTCCTTATGGATTTCTGTATCAGAAACAGATTCAGTCTCTGTTCAGACAGTGTGGCCAAGTCAAATCCATTACTTTTGATGGCTCAAAGTAAGTTACTCAAAGCATTTCTATTTTATTTATTGTTGTACAATAACTGTGTTATATCCGATATTCAGTGATTATGTAGGTGTATTGGATATAGGTTTAAACCTATTACTTCACTCTCAGCCCGTTGTTAACCTCTTCAAGCAGTGTTGTTTTTCATTGCGACTTACTAATATCATTTGAACAGTAGCTGTAGTGGTGGCAATATTACTCTCACAAATTAGTTCAAATCATACCACAACCACACATCATGTAATTGTTTAAGTAATTGAATTCTAAAACTGTATTAATAAGCTAGTAGACCCCTCATTTTAAAATTGGCAAGTGCTGCATTTAGGCAAGAAATGTTTGAAGTGCAAAAACATTTTCTTGATTCTGTATTGGAACGGGAGTTCTCCTGCTAGTATTCTTATTCTCAAATATGTTTATCTTTTAAATTCTTTTTATTTGTCTCATTTGGGAGGGCATACAAATATCAGTAGCATAGCTGGTGAGGTAGCTCAGGGACTAAAGCACTTTTGCTGAGGTTACTGAGATTTGAATCTTGGTAGGGCTACTTTAAGCTTTCCTCTTTCTGATGTTAATATGAGAACTTGGCTAGTAGTGACATCTGTTATTCACATGGATTTCTTCATATGTGAGGACCACTTTGTGCTTTCATTTGTATGTTAATTTGTATGTTAATTTCCCAAATGTGCCTGAATATAATCTTTGATACTCAATGATGCACTCATTTACCATTTTGTAGGAAGGATAATGTGAGTCCGGATGTTTGTGATTTAATCAATTAACCAGTTGAACAAAATCAACTACTTAACCAAAAACATCAATTGTATGTGTTATTGATTGTACAGTTAGTATGAATGTTAAGATAATCAAAAATGCACAGGAAATCAGCATGTCAGATGACTTATCAGTTGGGATTGAGGAACATAGCAAGTTGCTCGAAAGCTTCATTAGTTGCATGGGTGGACCCAGGTCAGAAGGGTGTGTGGAGTAGTTACAAATCAAAAAAGTAAGCACAGCTGGATGGATTGGGATATGCATTGGGTCTAGAAATAGGAGAATCCAGATAGAGAAGAGTTCATTTGACATCCAGGGGACTTTTCGGCAGGATGAGATGCCCTACTGCTTACATTGGCCAGCGGATTCTTAGTTAAGTAGTCACATAGAGGAGACCATATTTGCTTCAAAGATAAAAGCTGCAGATCATTGTATGACAGTTTGTTTTCAATTCTGTTAATATGGTAGATTGAGTTCCACCTTTGTGAGAAGGATAAGGGTTGGGAGTCATTCCAGTGAATGGTTATTTGCTACTGCTGCCAGTAAGTCAAGTAATTCCCTTTTTTTGTAAGGCTCTATGGGAAGAGTAAAAGATCTCTAACCGATAGACTACTGTTTCACAGGCTGATAGAGATTATATTGCTTTGTTACAGAAGTTGTACAGTTTTGGCAGAAGAAGAGCACTTATTAAGTACTGCCACCCCCTTCTTAGCAACTCCACCAGAAGCCTTTGATTTATAGGGCAGCTTTGAAGAGTTTGCTAGGAGACCATAGTGCTCTGTGTAGCGTGAAGAGAATTGATTGCATATTTGAAGCTGATTTGGAGCAGCTCCTGTTTTTCTCCAAGTCTATTTCAGCCAGGATTCTAGCAATAGAGCTTTGTATTGCTCCTTATTTTTTGTAAATGCTAGCAACTTTAAGCCAAGGGTCGAATTGAGGTTGGTTGATTGAACTGAAGTGAGATTTTCTTGAGAATATTTCGTGAGATCATCTATATGTAATATTACCTGATTATTAATGGCATGCTGTGCTTGAAGGATTTCGAAACAGAGTTTTTCTCATATGCCTGGTTACTTGTGTATAAGCCACTCTTCAGCTAAAGTGCCCCAGAATAAAAGGGGAATGGTATTCTGAAAGTCACGTTTGTACCATAAAAATTTATTCTTCCATTCATGCTTAGCGACCATAATTCCTATAGTATTTGCAGATTATTAATTGCATTGATGTAGGAACAGTAAATGTGGAGTCCACTTTCTTATTGATGATGGTAGGGAATACTGGTAACAATATCTGGTTTCTAAGTGATGCTTTGAATGTAACCCAGGGAGGAGTCATTGGATTGTTGGAAGATAAGAGCAATTGGTGTGCATGAGCTAATCTTAGCAGTTCCTTCATATGTACCACAGTCTATAAAGCTTACACCATGGAGTGTTTTGGGTAGTTGAAGATTTTTTGTTGTCTGTCTTTCCATAGGAAGGATGTTAATTTTCAGCTGATTCCTCAAAAGGATGATGGTGGCAACATGAGAGGGTAACATGGGCCTGATTTATAGTCTAATCACAGTTAAGCATGATCGTGATGGTGTCTAGGCAACCCGAACATAGAGATTGAGAAAGAACCAGGAGAACATTTTATTTTGGCTCTCAATTGTTATTTTTCCTTGATTTAGTTTGAAGTAAGAGCCAATGTGCTTTGAAAGTTCCCAAGGGGTTATCTTGGAAAAGCAACATTTGACATTTCAGCTTTGGAATAGTGTGTTTCAGACAAAGTTTTGACAAGGAGATGCATTCTGTTTTGCCTTGGATTAGCTTTTACTCAAAATGGAGGCATGTTGGTTAAGTTCATGCTGGAGATAAGGCATTGAGTGCTGTTGGTTGTTAAGTGGGAGTATGCCATTAGCATATGTATTGGTGAATACTTATTCCAATGCCTTCAGTGGTTTGATTGTTCCTAAGTCACTCTAGCAGTGGGCAAGTGCTAAGATTAAAAGAAGCGGGTAATAATGGTTATCCCTGTATGGTCTTTCTCAGAAGGTTGAATCTACAGTAGTAGATTAGTAATGATTGATGCTTTGGGTTGTGTAGAGACATTTTGTGTAGTTTAGAAGACTATGCCATTTGAATGCTCTGAAGAGATATGGTCCTTGTACTCTGTCAAAGCCTTCTCCGCATCGAAGTCCATTTCGTACCATGTGTCAAATTAATCTATTTCTTGAGAGAGGATATTCACTAACATTGTTGTATTAGATACTGAGGATTTGCCTATGACAAATTCAGATTTGATTTTTATATATATATATATATATATATATATATATCAGAAATTAAGGTAAGTGGACAGGATTTCAGTGAGAAATTTGCAGGCAGTGTTTATTAGTTTAATCAGTCTGAATTTTTTATTTTTATTTGGGTGTCTTTACCTTTACTGCCAGTGAGGATAATGATAGTGTCTGTGAACATTCCATGAGGGTTCCCTACCAGTGAAACTATTGAAAATAGAGAGGTATCATTCTCACCTCTGAGTGATTTGTAAAATAAGGGGGTGATCTGCCTGGGCTATGAAGTTCCTTATTTGAGATTGTGCTGCTTTTAAGTATTTCTGCCTCTATAATGTTGGTTTTGATGCGTGAGAGGTTTGTGTTGTGACAGTTCCCTTTTAAAAGGAAGAAAAAAGGGAAACAAGCTTCTTTTGTTTGGAGTGTTAATCTGTATAGATTTCTGATACTTAAGAGTTAGAGTTTTAGATATGAGTAATTCTTGGCTGTTTTTCATCAGAATGATTTTGGATTTCTTTTCCTAGCTTTGACATAATTTACAAGGAGTTTAATATCTCTGTTGCTGCTGGTGTGATATTTGGATTTAATACTAGACTAGTAAAGTATGGCCTGTAACATAACTGCATCTTTGTTGAACTCCATTTTTACTGTCAGGAGAGCCACTTATTTTCTTGGTTTCATTCATTAAACATTTGGTCTCCTCTTGTGCTTCTTCTGAGCTAGTAATTCAATAATTTAGCCTCTTAGAGTCATCTTGTAGGTGTCCCAAATGACTTCTCCAGAAGTTCCTGGGGGTTTGTTAGTGTTAAAGAATACAGTGTTGAATCTTAAGGTGTCATCCACTTTCTAGATTGTTTATGAGGGTGGTATCTGGGAGGGCTTCTGTTCAGTGTTGCGGCCTTGAAGGTTCATGGGGTTAGTGTGTAGTTTGAGAGGAAGATTGACCCAATATCTGTCTGTGTTCAACAGAGACTTGGGGCCTGATTACCATCTTGGCAGATGGGATACTCCGTCTCAAACGTGACGGATATCCTGTCCGCCGTATTACAATTTCCATAGTATAATATGAAATTGTAATTTGGCAGACTGGATATCCGTCACGTTTGTGACCGAGTAACCCTGTCCGCCAGGATCATAATCAGGCCCTTAGACGTGAGAAGACAATCAATTCTCATGTGCTAGTTATGCAGATTTGAGTATGATGTGAACTCTGGTTTATCTGGGTTGGCTATTGCCTAAATATCTGCTAGATTCTCGTCTACAATGAGTCTCTTGAAAGCCTTTTGAAATTTGTTAGTCATGTACATGGCGGATGATTCCCTATGCTTACTATCTATGTGTGTGTTTCATTTTAATTATATTTGAGTGCTTGGGTTTGAGTGCCTGTGTGCAAGAATTGAAATAATGGGTATGTCCCAGTAGCATACAGTTCTGCCCGCTCCCAAAGAGTAAAATTGCAGTTCTTTTTGTGGTTTTTGCATTTATTGCACCTATTATTTTGAAACAGAGTTTGTTTGTATGTTCATGGTGAGAATATGTGTGTTTGGGACTGGCCAATCCGTGTGCATTACTTAAAGCTTCACACTTCTTCTTACATGCATATACAGTTGAAACGAATAAGTCTGTACTGTACCTATACTATCACATACACACAGGGGATGAGGAAAATAGCTCAAAATACAGTAGGTAATTAAATTGCTTTAGTTCCAGCATTGTAACAGCTTGTGCTGAGACTGTTGAGGGGCACTAAACAGTGGTGAGAACCCTCTTCAACTGTGCTTTTCACGCTGTTTTCGGCTATGGTTCTATCTGCCCAGATATATTTACACGAGTGGCTTTGCTTTTACTTCTAGTGTAAACGATATCTTGTGTGGGAAGCACGAAGGGGTAGTTCCATGGTCCAGGTTGTGCAGCCCACTGTTTCTTCCATTTCCTGCTCCTTCCCTGTGCTCCATACTTTATTAATAGTCAATTCCTTGCTGTTGGTGTGTCCCTAGTATGTTGCCAACTCTTCACTGTGCCTAATCCTTTCCTATTTAAGAACATATCCTTCCCAGTTTCATCCATTAATTCATGTTCTGTTGCCTGCTGCCTACTCTATTATTTACCATTCACTGCCCTTTATTCCATCCCACCTCTTTCCCCTGCTATACAGTTCTCTTTCTAGCTTCTAAACTGTGCTCTCCTTTCAAATCCCTGTGCACAACACTTCCCTTTTCTCCTGGTTCCATTCAATCATTCTGTACACTGGCGTCCATTTTTTAGGTCAGTCCTTCTCTGATTCTGGCTCAGTTTTTTATGCTGTGCTTTACCTTCTTTCTTCCTTTTCATATCCATATTCTTCTCTTGATTTCTCATGGACTTCAATCCATTTCCATCAACCCATTCTATCCCTTATCTATCTCCTACTCCCAGCTTTGCTCTGTTTTCCATCCTAAGACTCCTAGTCTGTCAGTTGACACCTCCCTGTTCCACCCGTCCTCCATTACAGCTTCCAAATCTGTACCTGCACATTCTCCTGATCATTGCCATGCCTGTCACGCATTCCTTTAATCACCTTTTTGTCCTTGACTGCCCATTATATCCACATGCCTTTCCATACCTGCTACCTTGTCTGTATTTGTCCATGGATGTCGATTTATCGAAATGCCTGGGGTAGGGGTAGTGACATCACATGCCATGTGACCCCTGCCTGATGTCACAGTAAGTGAATTCATGTGAACTTTGATGACACCACAGTAAGTGCCCTTTGACCCACCCCGATAATGTTAATGAAAGTGACAGCACATGACCTTTGACCTGGTGACATCACAGGAAGCGACATTGCATGACCTTTGACTTGGTGCTACCACAGGAAGTGAAGCATCTAACATTTGGTTACTTACATCACACAAACAGTCTGGAAAATCTTTACAGATACAAAAGAAGTACCCTATAAACAGAAATACTTCAAATCCTACTGAAAGTGCAGCTGCATGCATTGTTTCAGGTAGTATCTTCAGATATACAATTAAGATAATTTAGCATTGATTAAGTACCTTTCAAATACAAAGGAGAATACACTAGTCAAGTTGAAATCGGCCATTATCAATATCAAATAACTTATAAAATTTGAAGGTTGATGGGTCTATAATGTTCAAAACAAGTTCACTTTATTTGTTTTAGAAACTAAGAGTACCATGTAATTACATCTAAGTCTTGGAACATAGATAACGGTTCTATTTAATGCAGGTCAAATTCTCCCAGAAACCTTCCTTTCCATGACATGGTATACATACTTCTAAACCTGTGGAGCCATTGAACCTTTCCAGGTTTACTATCATTAATTTCTTCTACAGAAAATATGCCCATCACTGATACAGTACACTTGCGTTGATCATTATATCTGCATTAGCAATTTAAAGAGTGTTATGAAAGTTTTGGCCGATTTTACTCACATGGACGAAGATAATGGCTGTCATGTTGATACTGAATTACTGATAAGAAGAGATGCTGCTGCTCAGGTTCTTTGGAAAGAAGGTAGCCCTTATTGGGCGAATAGAAAGAGGTCAACAGTTCACATGTTCCTATCTAGAACTGTATCTGCTGGTATGAGCAGCAGCTGGCTCTTGTGATGATTGGGGCATCCTCTTATGTAGGGACAGACTTGGAGGGTAAGTTGATGCTTAGCTAATATGAAATCCAGAATATGCCTATCGTGCCACAGATACGGTATACAGATCTCTGAATAGGATACTGGCTAGTACAAAGAATAGTTGCTGTACTGATAATTGCCATTCTTGATGAAAGAACAAATAGGTGGACCGCTTGTTCTTGGCTACAGGAAATTAAGGTGGCTAACAGTGCTTTGTAAAACTGGTTCCATATGTCAACACATGACCAGCTGATGGAATGAGGCTGCATATCCACTGTGACAGAAAGAGACGAAATGGACAGCAAGTTGGTGCTTTGCCAATAGTGCTTATGAGCTTGGTGGCTGCTCTCTTCTTGCCCCTGCATAAGATACTGACTTCTGCGATCCCTGGCCGATATCTTCAAGTGGCATAGTCCTCAAGGGGAATAGAAACTGATTGAGGAGTAACTGTTTGTCTGGAAAAATGTAAGACTGCTTTTCTGAATGAGGGAAAGGACCAGCTCATTTTTTAAGCGGATACCTCCGGTTGCGCATGTCCGCAAATCTGTCGATGGCTTCATTCAAATTTAGTTACTTAACCTCATTAGGTTCACAAGCTATTATCATTAAATCACTGAGTCTCTTGTCCCACATATATTGCGCAAATAATGTTTTACCCTTTTTATACAGGAGAAGAATCTCTCATTTGTAGCAGTAGTAACTTTCTGGTACTTTCTTGTCTGAAAGATACGATTTTGCTGTTTCCAGTTCGAATTGCAGAAGACTTTGGTCTACTGCAGC
This sequence comes from Calotriton arnoldi, assembly GCA_963921515.1. Classification (NCBI taxonomy): domain Eukaryota; kingdom Metazoa; phylum Chordata; class Amphibia; order Caudata; family Salamandridae; genus Calotriton; species Calotriton arnoldi. Next base: position 514,450 of record CAWUFW010000193.1, on the reverse strand, counting down.
CTCTGGATATTTGTCAACAATAGTGCAGAGGAAAAGTTAAAAAAATTAGCAGCTTTTGGATAGAACATTCCAACAGCAGACAAGAGGCCCATGTTGCCTGTAAATCGAGCATCAAACTCATTTACAAATCTATCCAAAGTAGAGAAATAAACTTCCTGCTTTAAGCGCTCAGACAGTGGAGTTTGACTTTCTGAGACATTCAAATGGCTGGGTCTTTTCTCCACAGAGGTACTGAGAAAATAATCTGTCAGCTTGTTAGTCAAATTATGGTGTCTCAAAGGTGGAGCCCTTGGATTGGCTTTTTCTTGAATCTCAATTCCATACTGCTCTGCTAAGTCCTTAGCCTGACTTAACAATTCGGCCTCACTAAATCACTTCTTGTTGACTTAATTAGATCAAACGCTCTCGGCAAGTCAAGGTCTTTGCTCTGTAGTACTTTGGATAGACTGTGAATCTTTCGGAGAATGAGTTCCATACACTGCAATGTAAACAATATACTAAAGTTTTCTATGTTCTTAAGAAGTTCTTCGGCTTCTGAAGTAGCCTCCTTGTCACATTGTTGTGATTCTATTACTCGTAGAACAACGCTAATAGACTCAAATCGCATCTGTACTTTTCTAGCGCAGCAGTACCTGTAAAACCACCTCGTACCTGAATGTCTTTCTAGATCCATTACATACAGATTACTCTCTTTCTGAGCTTTCACAAAGATCTCATGCCTTGGTGAACTTTGTGAAAGAAAAACATAAACTGCTTGCAATGTTGAAAAGAAATGTTTTACTAGTTGTATGTTAGTTACTGTTTTTTTTTTTTTTTTAATTTGAGAGTTTTGTATAGCGCGAACTAGACCAGAAGATATCAGGTATCAGAGCGCTTTACATGAGCACCAGTTTCGTTACAGATGGACACATTCAATTTTTTTTTGTTAGGCATGGGGAGATTAAGTGATTTGCCCAGAATCACAGGATGTTGAGCGTCGCTGCTGAGACTCGAACCAGGTTCTCAAGCTTCGAGGTCGACCTCTCTAGCCGTAAGGCTACATCCTCTAAGGTTTAGGCAATGGGCATGGCAGTGTATATAAATTGCTTGTGATGCCATCTCTCTTATTTTTGCTTGGACACCATTTAAACAGTCACTCATAATGGATGCTCGATCGTAGCACTGTGCAACACATTTCTTCCAGTCACGTCCAGCTTTCTGTACTGCTTCAACAATGGCTGTAGCAATGGTGGAGGTATCTAACTTCTCCATATGGTAACACCTTAGTGCATTCTTCTGAACATTTCCATCACCATCAACAAAGTGGATAATAAAACTCAGCTGAGACATCTTTGGTTTCATCAACTAGCACCGCAAAATATTTGGTCACATTTTCGACAATACGCTCACGGACAAGCGCTGCCACCAGAGATATCATGTCATTTTGGTAATCAGGAGAGGTATAGTGCCCATACTTCCTAGACATATTTTCTTTGAACCTCTCATCTTTATCAGAAATCATCTCTAACAATTTAGTGAAATGTCCTCTATTGTGAGAATGCGCAGTTTCCTCTGTGGTATGGAATGCAAGCCCTTGACAACCCAAGAAACAAACTACCTTAAGCAGCTGCTCCACATGTTGTCTATTCTCCTCAATTTCCTGCTCCGCACCTCTGACTATCATGGAAGTAACTGACTGCTGACGGTTTGTAGGCTGCTGTAATCTTTTGAAGTTGGTCCAAGCAGTAACAGACGATTTATGCTTCTCTGACTGTGAATGTTTGGACAAAGAACGAGTACGCTTTTCCCCCTTACTGAAGCCAATATCAACAAATGCAACATTGCCAGGTTCACGTCCTCCTCCTCCTACAGAACCAGCACTATAATGCCTGCATGCAAAAAAATAAACAGCATCTTTAAGGACTGAATACTCTGCCCAAGGATGTTTTTTTTTAATCACCCTTAAACCAGTATGCAGTTAAGGTGAATGTTTGAAGTTTTGGCTGAACTGGGTTGCTATAATGATTCAGTGACAAGTCTGCCAAGAATTCACTTGTCGAGTGGGAATTTGATGTTGGTGTCTGACTAGTTTCTTTGATTTGAGGTGCCTCTATTATGTCACTCCTCAAAAAGAGCTGGCTACATTGTCATCACAGGATAAGTCAGCAAGGCCAGCCATGGAAGTACTGTTGTCTAAGCTGCCAACATAAGATGAATCTTCATCCTCAGTGTAAAATGAACACTCAGCACTGTCAGCATGTGAAGAAATGTCAGTCATGTCAACAATGGCAGAGCTATCATCAGCACAGGACGAGCCAGCTGCAATGGCAGCAGATGATGTTTCAGGGATGTCCTAAGAATATGAACTTATGCCTTCACTGCTAGACAGAGCAGCATCGGTCTCTTGCCTTCATTAGAACCTGTAGGAAGGTCTTTGGTACTCCCTTTTTTAGTGAGTCAATCCAATTTTGATCTGTGTTTTGGATCTTTGGGTTTTGTAGTAGGGAAAGACATGTTTCAGTGTTTGTTGCTGAACTCAGCAATTCCACTGCTAAAATGTCAAACTTTCAGAAAGAAAGGGTTGGGGCATGGCATGGTGCACTGCACATAACAGTGAGGAAATATCGGACACCTGACCGTGAGGACACATTGGACCATGCAGGGCAGGAGGGAGGGGGCAGGTGCATAGACTCGGACAACAGAGGGCAGGGAGGCAGTGGGTAGGGGCAGCAAGTTAAGTGTGCATGGCAGGCGGGAAGGGTGGTGGCAGAACAACGTCCACGCAGGGCTGGACATGGTGGATGGGGCATGGACTTGGACAATGGAGGGCAAGGAGAAGGGGGGGGGTTAGGGGCAGCAAGTTTGGATGGGGGCAGCACAATGGACAATGCCAGGCCAGACCCTGCATCCAGCCCCCCTGCCGTGCATTACGATGGACATCTTACTTTACGTTACAAAAACCCTAGAAATTCACAGAAAAAACAAAGGTTAAAGTGACATTATAGTTAAGAATTGTAAGAATATCTAACTTTACATTAACAAAACCTTATTGTTCCAGACGGAACATCCTGCGTCTGATTGGACTGCCGGAGGGGGTGGAGAGAGCCTGAATAGATGATCTTTTAGAGGACTGGTTTTGCCCTTGGGTTCCAGCTGACAAACTGTCCCGCTGTTTTGTAGTGGAGCACGTGCACCGCACTCTGACCCAAAAGCCTCCTCCTGGGGTCTCTCCTCATCCGGTGGTGGCGCGCATCCTTAATCACCGGGACAGAGACACTATCCTGCGAGAGACCTGACTGTATCCCACACTACGGTACTCTAACTTGAGAATTCTAATCTTTCCAGACTACATCTAAGCAGTCCAGCAGAGACGCCACACATTTGAAGAGGATAAGCAACAACTTTGCGCGCTCAATATCCACTACCTGCTCCTCTTTCCGGCCCGGCTTAAAGTTTTCCTGCATCCTCCACTCTTTTCTTAGACACACCTGATCAGGTTTGGGAATGGGCAACGGAACAGCGACAGCTCCGTCAGCAGAGCCTGGAGGATCGGGATGCAGCGGAGGTAAGAGACCCTTAAGAAGCCTACTTCGACTCGGAGGCCCCGCAGAGGACGCACTAAATCTTGGAGACGGAGACTGGCCTCATACGGGCAAAAGACTTCCTTAAGCCCTGCTCTGGCAGTGGTGTCACAGTAAGACACGGATCTAGAGACCTCTCTCTCTGACACCCCAGTGATCTTTCAGTCAACTGAGAACTTGCCTGAACCCCTGACTTCCACGACAAATATCCTCGATGGAGATGCAGTGGGGTTCTGTAAACAGGACTCAGGCTACCCAGATGTGAATCAGAAGTAGTACTATACATCTTGTGACTGTGTATTCAATCCATCGGGAGGCGGGTGGGGAGCCCTGCATTCATAATGCATACAAAATAATATCATTCTTAAGCGGTGCTTTCAGACCGGATTATCCTCATATTTGCAAATGAAGCTTCTGATCACGTTTTTCTTTCTTCCCTCACAGTTAGTTATAAATTCTTTATATGAGCGACAGATGCTTCTGGGTCAGAAGTATGGGGTGTGGGGAGTTGGGGTTTTGTTGTGTTTGCAAGAACTGTTGGTTTGACATGTTTTCTTTTCAGGTACTTCCTTTACCAGCACCCCACTACTGTGTGCTATATCTCTGGACTGGATCAGAGGTCATTGGCTAGTATTCTGATCGCGCCCCACTGGCTTGCTTTCAGGTACAATTCCATGATGGTGAAAGTCATATCATGGAACCTGAATGGTCTCCTGGACCGCATTAAAAGATCAGCTGTACTGCACTATATTAAATGTCTTAGACCAGACGCAGTGCTGCTCCAGGAGATGCATCTTATGGGATCCAATTGCTTGTTCCTGGGTCGATTTGGATACGATCAAGTATATCATGCGGGATATACCAGGGGCTCGAGAGGAACAGCCATACTCTTGCATAAAGCATTCCCTGTTACTGTATCCAGTATTAATTGGGACCCCCAGGGGCGGTATGCGGTCATAGAGGGGCAACTGGCAACCAACCAATTAAATTTGGTCTCCTGCTATGTCCCCCCACAACTACTAACTCCCACTCTAAGAGCGTTTCAGACCCTCGTTGTGGCCCTTCCCCCCGAAACAACTATAATCGGGGGTAACTTCAACACAGTTCCCGATCCCCAGCAAGACATATCGGGAGTTCGGCGACCTGGTAGGCTGGCGCCTTCTGCAAGCCTTGTTTCTTGGGCGGACTCCATGTGGGTTTGTGACGCATGGCGTAGCTGGAATCCCACCTGCTGCTGTTACACACACTTGTCGTCAGCATACAAAATAGAGTCTAGGATTGACCTCTTGTGGCTACCAGCTTGCAAACTGCTACAGGTACAGAATGTTCATATATATTTCCTAGAGGCATTTCGGACCACGCTCCCCTCCTCCTCCAATGGGGTGCCTCTGCAAACTTACCCCGTCTAATGTGGTGCTTTAATGCATGATGCTTGAGAGACCAGAAATGCGCAGATATTGTGAAGCAGAAGATACAAACCTTTTTCCAAACCAACCAGGGCTCCTTGGTCTCCCATGGTACTCTATGGGCAGCAAACAAACCTTCCTTGTGCGGTGTCTAACTGGGTATGTGCGACATGGTGAGCGGTTGCGGCAGGCTCAGATCACTGAGCTTGAGACCCGGATCATTAAACAGGAGCAGGCGACCTATGGTTCCAGGTCAGAGGTTGATGGCCGCGCATTGGAGATGGTGCGGGTCAAGCTCTGCCAGATCTTCTTGGAGGAGGCGCGGCAATGTTGGAGGGCATCCACCCAAAAGGGTATATGCCTCTGACAAATCGGGTAAACTGCGATATTGGTTGGCAACCCGGGATATATCCATTAGGTTGGTCCCGGCTATCAGAAATAGTTCTGGTATTCTGCGTGAAGAAATACCTGCCATTGCTCAAGCCTTCGCTACCTACTATCAGGATTTGTATGCGGCGCACGCATCTCCTCAGAAGCAACAGTGCCGTCCCCTTATTGGGAATATTCCTCTATCAGCTATTCCCCCCTCCTTGGCGCGTGAACTAGATCTGCTGCTCTCGGTAGAGCTGGCAATAATAGATCTCCAATTTGGAACAACCCCTGGCCCGCATGGGTTCCCTATCGAGTTTTTTTAAATGGTATCGGTATCTCTTGACCCCACATTTATTGGCTCTTTATGCGGACACCTTGAAACAAGGTTCCTTTCCACCAGAACTAGATATTGCCACCATCGGGGTCCTGCCCAAACTGGACCAGCCGGCGGAGGGCTGCTCATCATACCACCCGATTTCCCTCATTAACACCGATATTAATATCTTTGCAAATGTGTTGGCAACCAACCTTAGCCAAACCCTCTCCTATCTGGTGCACCCGGATCAGTGTGACTTCATGCCAGATAGGAGCACCCGTCACTGTATTCGAAGGGTGCATCAAGACCTATCCCGAGTACCTCACCTAGGAAGAGAGCTCGCTCTCCTCCTGATCGACTTTCAAAAGACCTTTGCTACTGTCTCTCAGTCCTTTCTTGAGGCGGTGCTCCAGCAGGCAGGATTTGGCCCCGTTTTCTGTAAACTAGTGACACTGCTATATACTGCGCCTTCAATGGGAGTCAATGGATTCTGTCTCCACCATTTCCGATTCGTAGAGGTATGTGTCAGGGCTGCCCCATGTCCCCGCTGCTCTTTGCTCTCGCCATAGAACCCCTGGCCTGCCTTATAAGGTTCAATGTGTGGGTTCGGGGCTGGCACGGGGGAGATATGGAGGACCGCATTGCTCTCTATACGGACGATGTCCTGCGATTCCTCAGCAACCCTCAGACACTGGGTCCTCGGTGCCTCGAGTTCCTTCTAGAGTAATCCGAGGCATCGGGCCTAAGGGTGAATGCGGGAAAATCTGTTCTGGTGTCAATTACTAGTAACGCGATGGGACGAATCTGGCACCCTGATATTCCTACGAGCCGGAATTCTTTTATGTACCTTGGAGTTCACATTTCTTGTCTTCCGGACATGGCTTGGTTACTTAATTTCCGTCCTCTTCAGCGGGCATTGGATTGTTATTTGTGTATGTTGAGCCATCTCCCATCTAACCCGATGGGGGGCAATATTTATCTAAAATGATGTGCTTGCCTCTCTACCTCTGTCATGGCAAACTACCCCTATTCTGTTCTCCGTAGGTGGTTCTGCTCCCTTACTTCAAAGTTAACCTCTTTCATCTGGGTAGGTGGGCGCCACCGTGTGGCCTTTGCATCGGCCCGGAAATCACCGTTCGATGGAGGCGTTGGTGCCCCTGACCTCTATACCTACTATCGTGCTGCTCATCTGATCCCGGTGAATGAATGGTTCACTGGCGGGTGAGATGACCCTGCCTACCGGCTTGAACTACATCTTCTGGGTTTTGATGGGCTACTGGATCTCCTTTCTGGCAGTCCTCTGTGGCTCCGTCCTGCACTCTGGTGACAGTGCTCTGCTGGAGCGCTGCTCTGCGCCTTACCCAATTGACTCGCCGACTCACAGATATGACACCCCTGTGGTGGGGCACCAGGCTGGACAAGGTGGCTGGCCTTGTGGGATTCTCTCAATGGGACCATATTGGCATTACCTCTTTGGGTGACATTTGTAAAGGGGGGCATTTGAAGTCCTTTCGAGAACTACAAAAACAATTCAACTTGTCACATGTGCAATTTTTTCGTTACTTACAACTGTGTTATGCCCTCTTGAAACACATTCCTGCAGACATGCAGATCCCCGAGTACAGCCCTCTTGATGCAAAGCTTATGACAGGCTGCGTGGGCAGAGGTGCCATCTCTGCAATCTATCGTTCCCTACTGATCAATTCCCCGTTTTTTTCCCCCGCACCTCTGCCCCAAATGGGAGGGCTGGGTGGGATGGGTGGGCGACATGGATGATGAAAACTGGAGAGATGCTTGTCTAGCCACTTGGAAACTGGCCATTTCCTCAAGGTTGTGAATGGTCCAAGTCAACTATCTCCTCGCCACATACTTATCTCCACAGCGACTGCAGCGGATGGGTGGGAAGGGGCAAATTGTTTCTGCATGCTGCAAAACCCTCACTGCCGATTTCTTTCATATGGCGTGGTATTGTCCGTGTCGGACCTTCTTGAATGGGGTGCAGAGTGAGATTTCAGTGGTTCTGGGTCATGAGGTTGAATTGGGTCCCCAGGAGGCTTTGCTGGGGCTGTTGGAAGGGACTGGCGAATCCCGTGCTGAGAGGATTTTCATTGGGGTGGTGTCCTTGGTGGCCAAGAAAGACATTGCTCGCTGCTGGAGGCGCCCAGAGGCTCCTCTCTTGAGGTGTGGCGAAGAGTTGTCAACTGGTGTGGGCACCAATCTACAAGGCTTCCCTCGAAAACACGAGAAAATATGGGAGGGGCGTGCGATTCGAGGATTGTCGGTGTTCTAAGATCGGATCTAGTGGACTAATACTCCTTGAATGTACTTTTATGTAGATGGCACTGTGTACTACAAAATGTAATAAAATTTGGTTATAAAAAAAAAGAAAAATGAGGCTAAAAAACAAGTTAGAGCGATGCTTGCACAACTTGAATGCCAAGGTGCAATAGAAAGTTGCACCTCCCCTATGAATAATCCTTTGTATCTGATAGAGACATCTAGCCGCAGATTCCTTAACTTAGAATATCCCCAGGTGTCAGACTGGATCCGGAAAACTTTTTCCCCAGCAGTACCTCTGCGCGCCAGGGGACGGCGTCGCCCGGCTCTGTCCTGACGTCGTCCACGGAAGTGACGTCAATGGAGCCATAAAAGTTCCCCCCGGCGCGCTGATGTCCGTTTTCTTCTTTTCCGCGTCCCAACACAGATCCCGGAGAAGCGGTTCCTCTGGCCTGTTTTCCAGGCCTTCTCGATGCCTTTTCGCGTCCGGAACAGTGTGCCGATGCCTGCGGCTTCAAGTCTGTGAGACCTGTGTGCGGCTGATGTCGGCGACGGATCCATACGAGATCTGTATGTGGTTTTTGGGTGAGCACCACGACTCCACGGAGTGTGGCGCCTGCCGGCAGTTAAAGCCGAAGTCCCTGCGGGAACGACGGATGAAGTTGATATCCGCCCGGTTGTCCCTGTCCGAATCCTCGCGGCGCCGGCCTCCGTCTCCAGCGGAGGGGTCCAAGCGACGTAGTTCTTCATCCCACGCTGAGGTTCCTGTTCGGGACAGGTCCCGGAGTCGTTCCTGCGGACGTTGCTCGCCTGCCGCAGGTAAGCACCGGAAGAAGGCACGGAGGTCGTTGACCTCGCAGAAGCGTGACGACGGGGCCCGCTGCTCCCGGTCTTCACCCGACACAGGCCCTCAGGAGTCGACCCCCCCCAACCCACAATTTCCTGGTGATGGGGCGACTCGGACCCAGATGGAGGCCTATTCCAGGGCCCTGCAGGCCATTTTTGGGTCACCCCTCTCCCTGGCGCGCCTTCGGGCCCCACGGTGGGGGTAGGGACTCAGGTCGGGGGTTCTCCGGAGTGTTTGCCCTCGGCTCCGACCCAGTGCCTTGACTCCGGTTCCGGAGTCGTTGCGACGTCGGTACACGGCCCGGTGGGGCTTCCCACTCTGACGTCTGGCCCTCCTGCAGCGTCTTCGCACAGCCCTGTGGGGCTCCCTGCGTCGTCCCTGGATGCGGCTGCAGCGCGGAGCTTGACTCCGAGTCGACGTCGTTCCTCCCTGCAGATTCCCACCTCGGTGGAGGTCGAGTCGACGCAGGTTCCCACCTTGGTGGAGGTCGAGTCGACGCCGGGTGGACGAGTACTCTTCGGGGGTCGTCCACGTCGATCTGACACAGTTTCAACGTCGGTCGACGCTGGTTCCGTCCCTGGCTGTTTCTCTGTTGTTAGAGGACGTGACCCCAGAGGGATCTCCACCCCCAGGGTTGTTTCACTGCTCCATGGGGCACTGGCCGGCTCATCATTCTGCGGAGCCTCTGTCGTTTGGTGGACGGATTAGCCTGCAGCCGTCCTCTACAGATGACTTGCAGTCACCACCTCGGATGGCCACGCAGGCTAGCGCAGCGTTTGCGAGGGCAGTTCACAGGGCTGCGGATATCTTGCAGATGCAACCGCCCTCTGTTTCCCTGCCTTCGGATCCTTTGTTGGATCTTCTCCACCAGGGCACCATGGACGTGGAGCCCTTGTTGCCTTTTGGCGGGTCATTACATGATGTCCTTCTGGGAACTTGGGCCAGGCCCTCATCGGGGGACCGCATGGGTCGTGCTATTGCACATCGCCCGGCTCCAGATGACCCTGCCTGTTTGTCCCTCCGTCTTAGGGCTCAAGGACTGGTGGTCCAGGCAGCGCCCCCTTCCTCTCCGCCTCCGTTGCTTCCTCCCTCTCGGGAGTCTAGGTGGTTGGAGTTGTGTGGCTGCAATCTCTTTGCGTCCACCAGCTCGGGACTTCGGTCCCTGAACACGCCCTCCGTGTTTGCTCGGGCTACTTTTGCCCTTTGGGACTCAGTCGAGCAACTCCTTCCCTCTTTGCCTGAGGGCCCTCGTGCTGACCTGGACTGGCTTATTCGAGATGGCTGCGAAATGACACAGTTTTCCATCCGGTCGGCCATGGACACCACTGACTCCGTGGGTCGAGCTATGGCCAGGTCAGTTGCTCTTCGTCGCCATGCGTGGCTACACGGTGGTAGTTTCCCGGAGAATGTTCGGGAGCGACTCAGAGATCTGCCCTTTGATGGGGTCAACCTGTTTGACGGACATGCCGACTCGGTGGTCCAGCGCATCATGTCTGGGTTCCCATGACTCCCATGGTTTTTTAGTCCTCATGGGGGATATTTGATTTCGTATGCAGTATTGTCACTGCTTTTCTGGGTTCCGTTTCTGGGTTCAATACGTTATTTCCCAGACGGGTTCTATGGCTGATCATCTGTGTTTTTCCCTTCCTTTGGCTGCTGTTTATACATTTCTTTTTTGACCTTTGCCTATGAGCTTGTCTCAAGAGGTATCCCTCCCTTTTTATAGGGATGTGACGTACCCTATGTGGGGTATTCGTTAGCTATTATGTAGCTGCTCTTCCTTGACCAGGAAGTTTCGGAGGCTCCCGTGGAGTCTTTTTCGTATATTTTTCTGTCCTTCTTAGGACTTTTCCTATGGAATGTTATACTGTAGGCTTCTTACTTCCTTCCGTCTTCCTGCCGTGGTAGGACGCCTCCTCTGAGGAGACCCACGGACTGGCGTGGCCCTCTCCTGGAGCTTGTGTGTTGCAGCCTACGGTTGTCCCGTAGCACTCTCCTGCGTTTGTGGATGCAACCTGCTCTGATGTATTGTTGGGGTTCTGCCATATCTGGTTCGCCCCAGGGGGTTTCACGTCCTCCTGTCTTGCCTTGGCTACTCTTTTGTTATGCCCCTGGCAACGTTGGCTGTCTTCGGCGTGAGTACGCATCCATGTGGGCGCCTTGTTCTGTTCCGCTCCGGAACGGTTTCTTTCTGCGTTCACTGGATGTGTGCGCTGTCACGGGGGGCCTGTAGTTTTATTCCTTGCGCCACTGTCTTGGCTACGTTCTTTCTGTGGTATTGTCTTCTTCCCTGGTGTTGGGAAGGGCTTGGGTTTTCGCATGGCTTACACCCTGTCTGGGGTTTGCCTATGGGCAGTGGAGTCTTTGCCAGACAGGTCTCTGCTGCGTGTTGACTTGTGCCCTTTGCTTCCCTCTGCCCTTAACCGGCTGGGGCTCAAGTTCTTCTATTCTTTGCCGCACACGGCTCACGTGTTTCTCCTCCTGGCCTCTGCTGCGATTTCCAGTGGACGTATTCTGTCTCCGGATTATTTCTGGCATCATCCAGTCTCTGTATATATACTTTTCTGACACTCTATGTCTGGGTATTACTGACTTCTTCTTCTTCATTAATGTGGTGGTCAGTGTCCCCACCTGTATCGCGGAAGCTTAGTCTTTCCTTCCCCGATTGGGGGGTTGGTGTCGCCCCTTTTAGTGGATGGACATTGTACGTCCTGCTATGTTTCACATTGGTGCCGTTGGTACCCATTGGGCGACCTCCTATTCTCTAGGCCTGCTCTTCGATTTTCCCCTTGGTTGTCACTTTCATGACTTTTTCATATATTTTCTATATGCTCTTTATATGTCATGAGGTGTACACACAAAGAGAGGGCAAGCATACAGAGTTTTCCCTGCTGTGGTTTCTGGGGATTGTCCCAGATTCCCTCTCTATCTCTCTCTCTGTTTCTCTCTCTCTCTCTCTCTCTCTCTCTCCCTCATGGGAGATAGCTTTGTGTGTGTCCGGCTTGCCGGTGACCATTGGTCATTGAACTTGTGGGTACGGTTGGCTGGTTGACTACCTGGTGATGCGCCCGTTTTTTCTCTGCCGACGCGCACATGCTGTTGCTGTTTTGTCTCATTGAGCTTGTGCATTTGTGTGGTGTGGTTCTCACGTTACACAATGTCTGCTTACGTGTACTCTTATAATCCACATCTACGTATCCTCCTGGTAGTCGTAGTTTGTGTGTCTCGGCATGATGACATCTGCCCCTGACATGTCATTTTTTTTGGGCATCCGCTGTTGTGCACGCTCACTTTGCATGTTCTGACTCCGTCATACTGTTTAATCCCTTCTCTGGGGCTTTGTCTCTTGTGGATCCTGGGATCCTATTCTCAGTTTCACTTCCGTTTGCGGAAGTCTGTGGCCTTCTGCCATTATGCACTGACCATTCTGGTTCTGTGATTTCGTTTCGTCCCTATCTGGACGGAAGTGGGCTCGTACCATCCTCTGATGGATTGTGGTACCTTGCTTCCCTTGCTCATGCTTCCACCCTGAGCTCATGGGTCTGGTGTCAGCCATGCTGGCATTGCTGAGCCTCATGGGTTTGGTGTCAGCCACAATGGCATTGCTGTCCCCTACTTGTTCTAGTCCATGCTATTGACGGATTACTTTTTTTTTATTTATGTTTTTTACAACAGTATAAACACCCCATGACTATTCATATCAATGAAATATGCACAAACTCAGATAACCATTGTTATAGCGTAGTAAAATGCCACACACATAGCTTGCATGTACAATATTAATGCTCTTCAATTTCAGGTGATTTGTCCTGCTCAACTGACCGCAAGTATTGCACCAAGGGGTCCCAAATGTCATTTGGTCTAGATGTGGCAGGGAGCTCCTCTGCGTAAAGTGCCAAATTTTTCCGGCAATATACCAGGTCGCGGATTCCATTTGCCGGGAGATGGCCCTGCTTTACTCTCCCATGACATCGCCACCCGTCTTTTAGCAAGCAGTAAAGCTATTCTCACAAATTTTCCCATGCTGCCTTTCAGTAACCGCACCAGACCCAGGAGACATACCCGTGGAGAACATTGCAGTGTCGCATGAGTCATAACGTTTAACCTGCGTATCACATCAAACCAGAACACAGCCACACGTCCGCATTCCCAGGCTAAATGCCAGAAATCGGCTCCCAGTTGTCCACATCGTTTACATGCATCATTGTCTTTGAGCCCAAATTTAAACAACTTGTGCGGTGTGTAATAAACCTGGTGTATATATTTGAAGTGGATTATACGCAGATTCCCATTCGAGGTGAGTTCGCTAGTTAGTTGACAGTAGTGTTTCCAGTCCTTCTGTGTGATCTGTGGGGTGAGACGCGCATTCCACTGCTCCATACTTTTATTAGATGACAGAACTTTCTCGTCTCGAGCTGCCTGATCAGGCTTAATAATCAATTTATGCCTTGACGGGCTTGTATTGACGGATTACTTCCCTTGAGAACTTGGTGGCTTTTAGTCGCAGACCCTCCTCCAATGGGGTATAGCTTTGGTATCTATTCTAAGTTAAGGAATCTGCGTCTAGATGTCTCTATCAGATGAACGAGTTACTTACCTTGGTAACAATGTATCTGGTAGAGACACAGTCTAGCCACAGATTCCTTAACGCCCACCCATCCTCCCCGTTCTGCGAGGACCTTTCCAGGTTGGGTTCTACCCACTTGCCTCCTTACAGGTGGCCTTGGTCTTCCTGATGGGTACTCTAGTTCACCTCCCTCCGGCGGCAGGATGTATCATTCTGTTTTCGCACGTTGACTCTCCACCCATTCTCGTTCTTGGGTGGTTATGTTATGTGCTCTTCCATGCTCCTCCACCCTGGTTCTTCCGGCGTGGGGATTCTCATGTTATTCTACCCTCCCTCCGCCCTCGTCTGTTTCTCCCCATTACTTTGGGGTCTCCTTGTCTGTGCTGCAGTCAATTGGGTTGGGGATCTATTTGACTATGCTACAGCCCATAGGTCATTATGGAGGGTGTGGTGTACATTCTTTGTTGTTGCACACTTGTGGTCCTTGCCATAAGTCATGCTGTTCCAGTTTTGTTGTCCTTTACAGTTACATCCTGTGGTTACAGACTGTCTGTCATACAGTCCCATCCTGTGGTAGCAAACTGTCCTTCGTTTGTCATGCCGTTCATTTCATCAACATGGTGATGTTTCTCATCCTTCTATGTTTTCTTGTCATTGTTGTGTCCAGGATTTTTGATCTTTTTTGGCACACTGTTCCCATACTCTCACAGTTCTTGTAGTGGCTCCGCGTTGTGGCGCGGAAAAGTAAAAGTTTCACAGTAGAAAACTGACGTCAGCGCACCGGGGGGGGGTGACTTATATGGCTCCATTGACGTCACTTCCGTGGACGATGTCAGGACGGAGCCGGGAGACGCCGTTCCCCGGCACGCAGAGGTACTGCTGGGGAAATTTTTCCGGATCCATTCTGACGCCTAGGGATATTCTAAGTTAAGGAATCTGCGGCTAGACTGTGTCTCTACCAGATACATCATTACCGAAGGTAAGTAACTCGTTCTTCTGGTAATGAAACCTGCCCATTCGTATCATCTAGTATCAGAATACAGACACTTGAACACAGCTGCACATACATTTGCTGTACAAAATGCACATAGCGTGGAACTAATGAATAACATGGTGCAGAAAAAATACAAAACAACTTTAGACATCTCCAGTGGATTTTTCTGCCAAAATATAGCACCTGAAAGCAGGTATTTGGACATATTTGCATGCTCTGTTCTCAAAAGCAGTTCTGTCGATTTCCCAGGGGCATAAGAACAGCCCATGGTTGTTTTCAGCCCGGGTACAGAACTTCTGCAAGAATATGATGACCAGTCCTATGTCCATAACATATACCTAACTAATGATGACCTTTCAACACACTTGGCTAGAGTAGATCGCATAGTGCTGAGGTTTGCTCACATAGGCTACAAATTCAATTTCAAAAAATCTAAAATAGCCCTCCTCAATGTCCTATTCTTATTATACAAGTTGTCAAGTGAAGGCAAAAGCCTAGCAAAACATTTCCTCGAAGTGTGCGCTACTACAACCACCGAACATCTTGAAGAAACTTCAATCATTATTGGGTTTCCTAAATTTTGGCACAACATACATTTCAGACTAAGCAGAGGGGGTAAAACCGTTCTAAGACTTGAAACGTCCAGACTTTTCAAGCACACATTGGACAACTGAACACACAAATACTACGTTTAGTATAAACTGACATGATAGTTTCCAAACACTTACATACACGTGTAAACACCACAAACCTGGTGATCCGTATAATGGCGGGGCATCAGGCATTACCTACATTACACTCAACAAGGCAGACACTGTACCATTTGCATATAAATCGCATTTATACACCAATGCTGAGATGCATTTTGCACCAACAGAAAAGATTCTGATGGTGGTACAGACTGAGGTAGTGAGAAAAAGATCTTTGGCTCAGAGGAAATGCATTATTGTCATAACCCAGTCCCAGCCCTTGAGGCTGTCATAAAGGTCAGCGTTACTAACGCTAAGGCATTACATCCACGATGGATACAGTGGGCCAACTCTCTCACCGCAACAGATATAAACAGCAGATTTTACTTTACACTACAAATACAAGCATACCTGCAATATGAAAATGAATATCTTCTGCCTAATTAAGTAATGCCTCTTGATCAGCATGATTACATCATTTATAATGACTGATCCTCACAGCCTGCCTTTGGAACAAAACACCAATACTCTGCAGCGTGCGCCACTGTCAAGGGTTGAATGGAGGATGGTGAATTCCGCCCTCACAAGACCTACACGCAGTCGCTAGGTGATTTAACAGCGCAGCCGGCAGAACTCTACTCCTGGCACTGGAGAATACGCATCCCTGATTCCCCACACTTAGTGTGTGATTCGTATTATTGTGTCCAGTCTTAAAATGAGTACTTACACTACTGGAGCCTGAATGGATTCAGAGATTGCAAAGGGTACACTATAAAGTATAAAAAGCTTTGGTGACAGGTGGCAAAACTCTGAGCGTTAGCTACAGACTCATGTACTACACACACTGAGTCATCAATGTGTGGGACTACACGTTGTAGGTAATTCCATGGCTGATGAAGCCGCAAAAGCAACAGTGCAAACTGCTGCAGTCACTACAATTTTCTCGTTCAAGTACAAGGATAAATCAAGACATCATGGTGGCTGTTAACACTGTGCGCGATGGCACCCATCTGCTGAAAGGCTTTCCAACAAAATTCTCCTACCAGTTAAGTGTGCAAAACATTCCATTTGCTTAGATTCCCTTAGTGGGGGATCGAGTGATGCCTAATTCAGATCACAGGTTAGGTTTAATCCTAGCAGCGCATGAGTGCCTAGCATCTGCTCACGCGGGTGTGGCAGCTTCAATTTCATTATTGCAGCAATGCTATTGGTGGCCAGGTCTATACAAACAGACTAAGGGTTTTGTCCTTAAATGTGACATCTGTCGGCAGATGAAGGGTTCCACCGTGGCGCGTCCATCATAAACACCTCTATTGAGCTCAGTCAAGCCTCTCGCATGTGTTCACTTGGACCACTGCAGCCCCTTAAAATTGGATGGAGCTTACAAATACATCTTGGTTGCAGTGTATTCCTGCTCTCGAATTCTTATGGGTTTGGCTACAGCGATTGGCGAACGCCCGAACTGTTATAAAAGATCTGCAAGTCTTTATTGGGCTGTATGCAGTAGCCGCATTCCTTTCGGACCAGGGTCCGGCGTTTGCCTCCAGGACTTACGGAGAAACCATAGGAAAATTGTGTGTAACTATGCAGTATTCTTCCCCCTAGCATCCTGAGGGAAATGCGGTAGTGGAGAGGAAAAACCGGGACTTAAAGCAGTCTTTAACAGCTAGGGTACTAGGTCCAGGTCGCAGTTGGGTCCATCACCTTTACGGGGTCTAGAGAGAGCTCCAATCTGCCTAGAAAATCCCTGGGTGGTCGTACTCCCCATGAAGTCCTGTTTGGGGTTAGATGTGGGTTTCTGATCTTGACAGTCCCAGTACACTGGTGGCAGAAACACCATTTGACATCTATGAATGTTTGGATGTTTTTCCGGACCTGAACAACTTTCGAGAAGCTCAGAGCAACGTCCAGCATAAACGTTATGCCACTGAAGAAGTGAATGAAGACCAGTGACTCCTGGTTGCATCCCCAAGATTAGTGAACTAGTACGGGAGAAGATTGTGGACAATAAGAAATTCGAGCCATCTTACAAAGCAACTGTACCTGTCCTGGCCGTTAAAGGTGTGGGAACTGTACTTCTATCATCCCTTGCTGGTTACAAAAACAAGAGATTTGTGTCAATAGATCTCGTCAAACCACACTATGTGGCGGGTTCTACACAGTAGGCCAAGAGGCCTCTGAGTTAGTTTCCTGCTTCCTCTCACTATCCTATAGGAAGTCTCTGTAGATGCTTTGATCAACGATGAAGCCTCCTCTCCCCTCCAGGGGACAGCCCACACTGATGTATCACTTCTTTCTGTTACATCAACAGACTCATTTCAAACATTGTGCACAGAAACATAGATTTCAATTCGGCAAACAGACAAAGACGTTATCTTCAGAAACCTACCACCACTTGAGTCTACTCCCAGTTCAACACAGCCTCCAGAGCTGCCAAAAATAGTTCGAGCAGCCTCCGGCTACTTCTTCGACTATGATGACTTCTCTTCAGATTTATCTGAGCCACCACCACTACCACCCGAGGTAGACTGCGTGAATTGTACTTTTGGCTAAAAAAGGCATACTTTATGCCTCCTTGGATATACGTTTGGATGACAATTTTGTTACTTTTCCTCTTCATTTAGATTGGTTTTGTAACAGTCTTTTCCTTGATTCTGAACACACACTTTCTCCCAGAGCGCTCTGCTGTTGTACTGGTGAAGATGTGTTTAACACACCATTCCTCATCTCACAAAGCGAAAAGAGACCTTTCTCTGGTGAACATTTCTGCTGGTCCAGTTCCTGATGGAATTGTTTGAGACAAGGTATCCTATGATGTATTTGAACCGACTGAATTAATTCAAATTCCTTATGTGTTTAACATTTCTCTGCATGATTTTATCACTTCTAGTACTATCTCAGATGATTGGGACATTGATACAGTGCATGAAATGCTAAAAGATCTGCAGCATTAAACTGTTTTTAATGATAACGAGCTGTGTGAGGGCACTGCTAATTATGATGAAATGTTCTGTTTTCACCATTATGGTCACCATTTCCTGCATAAAGCAAGTACGGTAGTCGACGTGCAGTATTTAATTACACACAATGGGAACACTGCCCTACACAACCACAGGGAAGCTCAAAAGCATTTGCACAGAAGTTTGCATATCTTTCTGGTGTCAGTACATCTGACCCAGAGTCTTATTATAAACTCACACCCTCAAGGGCTCAGAAGACTATGCTCAATGACACCCAGCTGATTTATTCTGCATCTTTCATTTCCCAGCTGTCTGTACAAGGATTTGACTTTTGTAGAGACAATGTTGATTTGAAATCCATTTGGAGAATTAAGGATTGACAGTTTCAGGGGAATGAGGCTTTATTTAGAGCTTGCCTTATACCGCAACAAATGATTTTCTTGAAACAAACTGTGCAGCAAACTTCTTCTCTTGGCCTGGCCAAGATAAAAGATTTAAACACAACAAACATTCCCACATTTGCACGATTTGCGAACTAGCAACAATTTACAAATTACACGGAAGAAACATTAGACACCATGCTTCACAATGGCTCATACAATTCTCCATATACCAATCAGAAGGGACAGTTAGTGTAGCCGTTAGACACTAACGGATGTCAGGCTCGTTTTCTGGGTGACACCTACGGGTTTAGAATCAGTATTCCCGACCCGAGATGATTTCAGACATACCACTCAGGGGTGGTAACAACTTAGTGTTGGGAAATTATGCCTAGGCTGGCTAACAAACTCAATATTGTCTTGATGAAACAACACTTGTCCCTTCTATCTGATGACATGGGATTAGAGGACTTTTTATTAGGTTCTCGAAGACTACGTCAAAAGTGCTTTCTGTATGCAATATACAATGAAGTGTGGAAGATTTCACAGCAGGAAGCTGCTGGGAGGTTGTCCGAAATTGAGAGGGCAAATTTAGAAAGGGCTCTGGCATTAGTAGATAATGATATGACTACTCTATCCACCAGGACTTACTCACTGGGTAACATAATGTCTTCTGCAATTGACATCATACAGATTGACATGTCTTCTTTAGAACATGGGCAGTTGCAGCTTAGGGCTATAATGTTACTGAGTTGACTCTGCAGACACTACGGGCTGGTCACATTCAATGGAAACACCTTAATGCCACTAGCTTGTTTTTGCCATTTAACCTCATTAAAGAACAGGCAGTCATGGCACAAAGGGACGCAACATATACCATGTTACACATAGAGAAGCTAGAGAAACTACTATTCTGAAAGAGACTATTAGTTATAGATTCCTTACCTTAGAATTACCCCCAGGCGTCAGACTGGATCCGGAGAAATTTTTTCGTAGCAGTACCCCTGCGCGTCGATAGGTGGCATCGGTCGACTCTGCGTGCGTCGTCAGCGTCGTGGTCGCCGGGATGACGTCGCGGTATCTACTTAGACGCCGCCCTCGCGCGCTGACGTCAGTTCTTTCTTTTTCCGCGCAAGCCAGCACAGATCCGGAGAGAGCGCTACCTCCAGTCACTTTTTGACTGCTATTTTTCGACTTTTGTCGACTTCTTTTTTGGGTCGTGTTGACTCCTGGTGAACTAGAGATGCCACATCAGACCGGCTTCAAGGCTTGTGACTCCTGTCACGAACTGATGTCGGTCATGGACCCGCACCTTGTGTGCCTTTGGTGCCTGGAGCGTGACCACAACCCGAAGTCGTGCTCCGACTGCCGGGCCATGAGCCCCAAGTCTTCGTGGGAGCAGTCCCGAAAGCTTCACGAGGCCCGGCAGTCCGCTCCGCGCCACTCGAGGTCCCGGTCGAGAGGGAGGTCGCGGAGTCGTCACCACCACTCGTCATCGAAGTCTTCGTCTTCAGGCAAGTCGAAGCACAAAAAAAGGCGAAGAAGCATCATCGCTCTAGGCGTTCTCCCCGTTCGTCGACTGACGCGACGTGGGAGGCGGTTGGTGCTCGGCCTACGGCTCTGCCTGCGTAGTTAGCTGGGTCAACTCCGAGCTTCCCACTTTTTCCTGGAGCCGGAGCGACCCCTGCCCAACTTCGTAGCTTTTACGAAGCCCTCCACTCCATCTTTGGGCAGCCCGACTCCGCCGGCGCGCCTTCAGGCCCCGCAGACTCGGTTGGGGGCTCTAGGCCTTCGAACCCGGTGGATCCAGCCCCGGCGCCGATGGGCCCCCAAGGATCCAGGCCTGGATCCGGATCGGCGCCGATCGACCTTACGATACCTCCTCCGGCGCCGCTTCCGATGCCGCCACCTCCGACGCTGGTTGTGTCCCCAGCCGGCGTAGACCCCGGCCTCCACCTCAACATGGACACGGAGCCGGACCGACGTCGCCCGACGCCGATTGGTACTTTTGTGCCCCTGTTCTATCCTGGGGTTCCTTATCTCCCTGAGTGGCAACCAGGTGAGGATGAGGAGGACTGGGAGGGGTCTGTGGACTCTCTTGCAGACCAGTTGGACGAACCAGACTGGAGAGAGGAAATTAGTGATGCCAGTGGTCTGGATACTTCACCAGACCCCGGTATGCTTTTTCCCCCTACTGTGGGTGGTGTTGCGTAGGGCGGCTGAGGCCTTAAACCTCGAGCTACCTACGGTGGCAGTCAGGACTAACCTCCTGACCGAGGTGCATCAACCGGCAGTGACCTCTTCGGAGCCCCTGCTGCAGTTCAATGAGGCCCTCACGGACATCGTTCTGGGCACCTGGTCCAAACCCAGCACAGGGGCTCCTGTGGATAGGATGATTGCCCGACGCCACTGCCCGGCCACGGGCGACCACATTTTCCTCTCCCAACACCCTACCCCTGAGAGCTTGGTGGTCCAAGCCTCTACATCCAAGGGCGTATTCCCTACTCCTCCCCCAGATAGGGAATCCAAAAAGCTGGACCATCTTGGGAAGAAGATGTTTACTTCCGCCAGCTTGGGACTGTGGTCGGTGAACACCGCATGTCTGTTGGGCCGATACACCCACTCTGTGTGGGACTCAGTTGCGCAGGTGCTGCCACAGTGCCGGGAGGAGGCCCAGCCAACTCTCTCTCGTGCCGTTGCCGAGGGTAGAGATGCAGCCAAGTTCGCCATTTGGTGTGGGCTGAACACCACCGACTCGCTAGGCAGGACTATTTCTACATCAGTAGCCCTGAGACGCTACGCCTGGCTGAGATCCAGTGGCCTTGAGCGCTTTAAGGATTCTAGTGCTGCGGCCAGAACCTTAGGCCTCGCTACCACCCGGCCTGTGCAGTCTGCTTTTCGCCCCTTTTGTAGCTACGGAAGGGGTGCCCCACCACGTTCCGCCTAGGGCCACAGGCCTGCGCAAACTGTTCAGTCTCTGCGTGGCCGGGGATGTGGGTCCCAGCGTTGTGGGTCAGGGGGCCAGCGGGCGGGCCAGACCACCAGTGCCCCCTCTGCAGCAGCCTCCAAACCTTCCTAGTCCGACCCTCCAGGGCCACCAGTTGCCAGTGGGCGGCAGGATTCGCCATCACCTCCCCCACTGGCAAAACATCACGTCGGACAGGTGGGTTTTGCAGAAAGTCCAAAAGGGCTACTCCCTCCCCTTCGAGACTACCCCTCCATCCATGCCACCTCAATTCCATCGCATGTCGGAGGATCACTTGGCCCTTCTTCGCCAGGAAGTTGCGGCTCTGTTGGCCAAGGGAGCCATCGAGCGCATCCCTGTGCCAGAAGTAGGTCGTGGTTGCTATTCCCACTACTTTCTGGTACCCAAGAAGGACAAAGGCCTGCGTCCTATCTTAGACCTCAGGGACGTCAACTGCTTCCTCCGGAAGGAGAAGTTAAAGATGTTGACTTTGGCTCAGGTTCTGTCTGCCCTCGACCCTGGAGACTGGATGGTAGCGTTGGACTTGTAGGACGCCTATTTCCACATTCCCGTCCTGCCAGCCCACAGGCGTTACCTACGGTTCACAGTGGGCCACGAGCACTTTCAGTTTACCGTGCTCCCATTTGGCCTTACCAGCGCCCCTCATGTGTTCACGAAAGTGATGGCGGTGGTCGCAGCTCATCTGCGCAGATTAGGGGTTGCAGTCTTTCCCTATCTCTACGACTGGCTGTTGAAGGCGGGCTAGCCCCAGTCTGTCGTCTCCCACCTCCAGACTACGGCGGACCTCCTGCATTCGCTGGGGTTCTCTATCAACGTGCCGAAGTCACACCTGAGTCCCTCTCAGAAGCTCCTCTTCATCGGAGCGGTTCTGGACACAACGCAGTTTCTGGCCTATCCTCCCGAGCAGCGAGTCTGGGATATTCGGGCTATGATTCCGATCTTCCAGCCTCTATCTCGGGTGTCGGTCAGAATGACCCTGTTGCTGCTGGGCCTCATGGCCTCCTGCATCCTGCTGGTGGATCATGCCAGGTGGCATATGCGGGCTCTGCAGTGGGACCTGAAGTTCCAGTGGGCACAGTATCAGGGGAATCTTTCCGATTGCGTCCAGATCTCGGAGGGCACTCCGCGCTAATTGCAGT
Organism: Calotriton arnoldi; assembly: GCA_963921515.1. Taxonomy (NCBI): domain Eukaryota; kingdom Metazoa; phylum Chordata; class Amphibia; order Caudata; family Salamandridae; genus Calotriton; species Calotriton arnoldi. The sequence goes on along the minus strand of CAWUFW010000193.1, from coordinate 491,957 downwards.
GGTGGCTAACGAACCAGGATTGGGTCAACAGCAGATCCCTCTCCCTTCCCCAACCAGATTTCACAGTGGTGACAGATGCATCGCTTCTGGGATGGGGCGGCCACATGGGGGAGGCGGAGCTCAGAGGCCTCTGCTCTCCGGCGGAGTCTGAGCTCCACATCAACATTCTGGAGCTCCGGGTGATTCGTCTTGCACTCAAAGCATTCCTTCCCTCTGTCCGGGGGAAGAGTAGTGCAGGTGTTCACGGACAACTCCACCACCTTGTGGTACTGCAACAAACAGGATGGGCTGGGGTCATGGACCCTATGTCAAGAGGCTCTTTGCCTCTGGACATGGCTGGAATATCAGCATATCCCTGGTGGTTCAACACCTGGCAGGTTCACTGAACGCCATGGCGGACGAACTAAGCCGCAGATGCATAATGGATAACGAATGGAGTCTTCAATCGAAGGTGGTGCAGGGTCTCTTTCAGCAGTGGGGAGAGCCTTGGTTAGATCTAATCGCCACCGAAGAGAACGCGCAATGTCAGCAGTTCTGCGTGTTGGAATTTCCAAGGCAGCACTTGCACGGCGGTGCTTTTTGTCGCGAGTGGAGTTGCGGTCTTCTATACGCCTTTCCGCCTATATCACTTCTGCCCAGAGTGCTGAAGAAGATCAAGCGCGACTGGTCCCAAGTCATTCTTGTGGCTCTGGATTGAGCACGAAGAGTCTGGGATCCCGAGCTGTTACATCTGGCCATCGATCCTCCGATCCGACTGCCTCTTAGGGAGAATCTTCTGTCGCAGCAGCAGGGGACAGTCCTCCACTAGAACCTGTCCAGCCTCCACCTCCTTGCGTGGAGATTGAGCGGCGACAGTTGACCGCTTTTGACCTTCCTCCCGAAGTCTGTAATGTTATCTTGGCAGCCAGCCGTCCCTCCACTAAGACGGTATACGCCTGTAGATGGAACAAATTTGTGGCATGGTGCACAGCAAAGGCTGTGGATCCCCTCTCTGCCCCTCTTTCTGAGGTTCTTTTGTTCCTCCTTTCTTTGGCCCAGCAGGGCTCTGCTTTGGGCACACTTAAGGGCTATCTTTCAGCCATCTCAGCCTTTCTTTGGCTGCCTGATCAGACTTCTCTTTTCAAGTCCCTTATTGTAAATAGATTCCTTAAGGGCATTACTCACCTCTTTCCTACTATTCCTTTCATAATGCCTCAGTGGGACTTGAACTTAGTTCTGACATACCTTATGTGTGCTCCTTTCGAGCCACTACATAACTGTCCTCTCAGACTTTTAACTTTAAAGACTGCTTTCCTAGTGACCATCACCTCTACTCGCAGGGTGAGTGAGCTTCAGGCTCTGTCCTCTAAGCCTCCTTTTCTTGGTGTTCATCCGGACAAGGTTGTCCTAAGAACCAGACCTTCCTTTTTTCCCAAATTGGTTACTTCTTTCCACATTGGTCAAACCATCACTTTGCCCACCTTCTTTCCCCCTCCGCATCCTTCAAAATTGGAAGAGAGGCTCCACCGTCTGGAGCCAAACCGTGCGCTATCTTTCGATCTGGATCGCACAAGACAATTCCAGGTGGATGACCAACTCTTTGTTGGCTTTGTGGGTGCCAAAAAAGGTCGGGCCGTGCAATAATGGACCATCTCTCGGTAGGTCTTTCTTTGCATTAAAATGTGTTAATCTTTGGCAAAGAAGAAGCCTCCAGTAGGACTGCGCGCCCATTCCACCAGGGCGTCGGCAGCCACTACTGCTTTGGGACGTGGAGTCCCCCTTCATGACATCTGCCAGGCAGCCACGTGGGCGTCTCTGCACACATTTACCAAACATTACTGCCTGGATTCTCAACTTCGGCTTTTTTGGCCGTTCTGTTCTCCAGGACTTCCTGGTGTGAAATTAGTCGCAGACCCTCCTGCGAGGTTGGTATTGCTGGGGTATCTATTCTAAGGTAAGGAATCTATAACTAGTAGTCTCTTTCAGATGAACAAGTTACTTAACTTCGGTAACGATATATCTGTAAGAGACATATATTAGTTATAGATTCCTTACCGCCCCACCCATCCTCCCCGTTCTGCGAACTGACTTCTAGGGTTAAGGACTTCCTTTCAGGGCCCTAGTTTTGTGCTCCAGTGGTCAGTGTCTTGCATGGCTCTGCGCTTCTGGCGTGGAATGTCGTGTAAAGAACTGATGTCCGCGCGCGAGGGCCGCGGCTAAGTAGATACCGCGGCGTCATCCCGGAGACCATGACGACGAACGCGGAGTGGACCGACGCCACCTATCGACGCGCAGGGGTACTGCTACGAAAAAATTTCTCCGGATGCAGTCTGACGCCTGGGGGTAATTCTAAGGTAAGGAATCTATAACTAATATATGTCTCTTATAGATATATCGTTACCGAAGGTAAGTAACTTGTTTTTTACTGTTGCTGAAACAACTCCAGCGGATTGGATAATCCATGGATTCATTTCTCTGCCAATTTTGACATTTCACTTTCAATATTGCTTACAACACCATCAAGTGGGCAGATATGAGGCACCAAGAGAGGAGTATGTACATGAGTCATGGATTTTACCTTTCAAATACCGATGTCGGAATAGGGAGACTGAGGTTTTTCTTATATTAACTGACTGCAAGGGTACCTGGGGTCGAATCTTAGTGTTCAGTCAAGTTTCTCTTCATGACACATGTAATGTGTCTGAAGCAAACTTATCTTGCTATTTGAAAAGTTCCCCAGCTGCTGTGATCCTTCCAGCTTTCTGATTGCTCTTGAATGGGACCTGTGCCAGTCCTTGCACAGATGTTCCTATGCCCAAGACGATTGCCTGCTGCCAGCGCCCTACTCCTGGGGATCCAGCTTTCCTCACCAATCATCCCACCCCACGAGCTTCGTGGTGCAGGCGTCAACTTCCAAATTTAACCGAATTGCGATCCCTACCATGCAACTGGATAGGGAATCCAAGAGGCTCAATACGTTTGGCCCAAGTCATTGTGCAGCTTCGTACAGAGTGTTGTAAACTTGCTAGACAGACCAAATCAACTATAAATTGTGCCTTCACCATGCACTGCTTAGTCCTTTTCATATTACATCACTAATAGCATATTTAATCATAGAATTGATAACAACACTCATACCATCTCAAAAGGCGTAATTTATGAGAACACTGTGCATGGTACAGGGCTGAGCTATTGTTTATTTAGTCAGTCTAGCGAGTTTAAAACACTCTGCACGAAGTTGCACAAGTAATAGAAATTCTTGGTTGTGGTGGAAGTTATAACTTTTTAATTTCTAAGGTCTGTGTACAGAGATATTAAAGTTTTCCTAACTATAACTTATTTTCAAAAAGTGGTTTCTAATCATATAATGTTGTTTATTTTGATATTATTTTGTGTATATTTATTTGTAGGAACATTGCCTTTTATGTAGTATACCAAATCGAGGTATATTATGTATTAAGTCCAGACAACCCTTATTGGTTTGCAGGGCTTAATTGAATAGCCCAGGGCAGCGGACCCTAGCCAGATCGCTCACTGAGAGGGCTCTGCCAGCTGAATCCACTATCCTGCACAGATCCTCGCTACAGCGGACCCTTCTCCGCACTCACTCACTGCTACGACTCCCTAACCTACGGGGGCTGCCACTGGCCGGGTCTCGAGGCCCGACCTGCTGCGGCTCTGATATCGGGGGCCCGGACCGGAATCGGACGGCGCTGGACGCGGCTTCCCTATAGGCTTCTGTGCGTGGCTTTGGACTGTTCTGGCGGGCCCAGTCGCAACGGTGAATTGCGAGAGACGGAGCGACCTTGTAGGCGGGTATGGTCTCTGTGGCTGGTGGTCCCGGTTCTGGGCCCCATTGCTGTGCATGCGGCCCGCTCTGGTCTGGGCCCTGCTGCCTGGGCCAGCGGTCAGCTGCGATTGGGCCTCGCGGGGCTATTTTGCCTCAGGAGTGGGTGACGGACTGACACTATAGCCAGAAACTATACCTGCTTGACACCACATCTTTTACAGCCTTGGCTGCTGGCGCTAGGACTGCATGCTAAAGGCCTGTGGACTCTTGGCAGCCAGTGAGTGCTCAATACTATTTCCCTTCTGGCTTTTTTGCTCCTGGCGCCTGTGCACCGCATGACGTGAGCGCATAGCTTCTTCTCTGCTGACTGTGACATCATCGTTCCTGCTTCTATTACACTTAAGGCCGCCTTCCATCTTGGTATCAAGTTTCCAGTGTGGTCCTTTGGTGCTGTGATGGGGCAGATCACATCCTTGTCACCCTTCCCTTGTATCACCTGCTCTCCCTACTCGTGGCTGCAAGGTTGGGACACTTAAAGCCTGCTCATGCCCCCATGGGGACCCATCATGGGGGAGTGGCAGAGCTCGGAACTTACCACAGACATGTTTTTCTGCCGCTGATGTGGTGGTGCAGTTACCTTGCTGACCCAGTCGCTGTTGTTGACACCTATTCCGCTGCGCACCAGTCAGCCTCCACCATCTACTGTGCTCCTGCTGACACCGTTGTTCCTGGGTCCTCTCGAACAGCATTGTAGCCATGGGTAAATGGGATGCCCGTCAACCTTAGCTCACCTTTGAAGGTAAGCGGCACACTCGACGGGCTGAACAGGACCCCCTGCGGTGGACGCCCCTGAGTGAGCTGGAGGAGCCACCCAAGATGATATCAAGCTTAAAGAACTCCTGTTGACGTCAAAACCAGTCTCATAATCATTGCCGCCAAACTAGAGATCCTTTCCAACCGACTGGATCACTTGAAACAACACGTGGACAAGCACAATGACAGACTGGACCATCTGGAAACTAGGGTATCGGATGTGTATGATGCCCAGGCTGGCTCCAAGGAACATCTCCTGCGGATGGACAAGGTACTCGATCTAATCAAGGCCAAAAACGGGATTTTAGAATCATTATCCTGTTGTAACAACCTCCGGATCATGGGAATTGCTGAGTACACTGCTATAAACCAAATGGAGGACTTTATGAAACCTATGCTTAGAGATTTGTTCTCAGAGGCCGTTTCTCCTGTGTTCATTGTGGAGTTGCCCCGGGAAGACCCTTGCCAATATGCTCCAAAACCCGCATGCATCCTCATATGTAGTGGAATCACTGGATGGCAATTCAAATCCCTAATCCACTTCCACAAACTCCTAAATACAATGACCTCTTTCTTTGTTACATTATACACTGCGACTCCCATCCATCAGAAAAGTGATTTACTTGCATATCTGGATAGCATTCAATTGCTGTGGCTGGATTGCGCCCACCAAGCCTACTTAGACTCCCTGTTCACAGTAGAAGAAATAACACAGGTCATTCAAGGTCTCCCAGGCAATAAGGCGCCGGGTCTGGATGGTTTAACCCCCGCCTTACATAAAGAATACGCATCCCTCCTGGCTCCGCACATGCTCTTCTTGTTTGAAGAATCCCTTGCTCGAGGTTCTCTGCCCCCTTCCCTCATGGAGGCGGTCATTGTAACACTTCTTAAACCAGATAAACCTGCCTCTCACTTTGACTCCTACAAGCTGCTCTTAATGATAAATGTTGACAACAAAATCTTTGCTAAGTTATTAGCCAATTGCCTCTTTCTTCTCTTGCCCCAGATCGTTAAACCAGACCAATCTGGATTCATCTCTGGCCGCTCCACCTCACATAACCTTCGTACCATTTTCACGGTTATGCATCATCTTCATCCCCAGGTCTCGGCGGTGGCCACCCTGCTCGACACCACTAAGGCATTCGACTCTCTGGAATGGCCCTATCTTTTTACCCTACTTGCGCATTATGGTCTTAGCCCCCACTTTCTCCTACAAATACAATTACTATACACCTTCCCCACTGCCTGTGTCCGCCTTAACGGCATGCTATCTGATCCATCCTCTGTCACTAGAGGTACTCGCCAGCGCTGCCCGCTATTGCCACTTTTGTTTGCCATGGCTATGGAGCCTCTGGTGGCACAACTACGACAACATGGTCATCGTGGCCCGGGCTATACGACTAGAGGGTTAATGATCTCCATGTATGCTGATGACGTTACCCTCTACATTTGTACTCCCCGAGAAAATCTCTCTCCAGTAACCCGTGAGGTTATAAGATTCAGCGGCTTCTTTGGCATGCAGGTTATTTAGGCCAAGTCAATACTATTGCTCCTTACTGATGGCACTCAACCCTTTTCCATGGATCAACCACTGAAGTGGGCAACTGATACAGTATACTTTATTTGGTTGTTTGGCTCATCTGCGAACATGGCGAACTCTGACAAGCCAATTATGGACGTGCTGTCTCATGGTTAGAGGACAAAATTCCATCTTGGTCTCTGTTGCCACTCTCGCGTCGGATAGCGATAGCAAAAATGATAAATCTACCAAAATGTATTTACCTTTCTTCTCAATGTGCCCATACCCCGCACAGCCACTTTCCTGCGACGTCTACGTTCCAATCTCATTATGCTAATTTGGGCTGGGAAACAGCTTTGCGTCTCTTGGGAGCTCCTCACTTTACAACTTAGCCAGGGCAGCTTGGGTGCCCCATATATGTTGCTCTAAGCTCTCTGTGCCCACGTGCAATACCTCCACAATTGGCTCTACCCGACACCCTTTTAGCCACACACTACTGTCGATATCGACCGGGCTGCACCGTGGCCGCAATGTACTACGCTTTACCTCCCTTATAAGCCATCACGGGCGGAGATAGACATGGTAGAATGTGTACGTTGGGTGTGGGACGATTACTGAAATGTGCAGGACTCCCATCCCTCTATGTCCCTACTGTACCCCTTGGGTGCAACCCCCAGTTGCCTCTCTTGAAGGATGCGGGAGCCAGAATACGTGCTCAAGAGCTAGGCTTGATACGTTTGTCAGAACTTTACCTGGCAGATACTTTCGTACCACCTTTTGAAGGCCCCGCACCCATGTCTCCTACAGCACTGGAATCTCTCCCATACTACCAACTTTTTGCCACATGCTGCGCATTACATTACACTTTTTCTGCCCCTGCCCCAACACTCCAGGCGCTAGAACATATACTCACCAATCCGTCACTGCGCAAACCTGTTACTTGTCTCTACACTATCATGCAAAACTCTGCACCAATCATAACACTGGCAGCGCGCCTGGCTTGTGAGGAGGACACAGACCCACCCATCACTGACACCCAGTGGTCCTATTGTTGCACTCAGATGACAGCACTTTCGGCTAACTACAGGCTAAGGCTATTGCATTTCAAGTTTTAACACCGCTTACACCGCTTCACCACACAACTCTGCTGTATGGGTACGCTGGCCAATTCTTGCTGCTGCAGATGCAATTCCGTGCAAGCCTCTTTCATACACCTCGCCAGGCATTGTCCCAGAGTTGCGAAATTTTGGGAAGAGGTGTCCTCTATCATTCACGCCATCACAGGACACCTGCCCCCTCATTGTCTGGTGGTGGACCTTCTGGGGTACGTCAAAGACGTACCAGCATGCAACTGCCGGCTTACCCCCATGCTCCTCCTAATGGCTAAATGGAGCGTTGGCATGAATTGGGGCTGCCGCCCTGCTCCGACTATTACAGCTTGGCTCCGGGATATTTCATACTGCTAGGAACACCACTCACTTCTGGGAACTGCTGCCTGTACACTCTCGTCCCAAAGACATATGGGAACTTTTTTTGTCTTATATGCCCCAAGGAGATCCCTCCTCTTCCTCACCTGGAGAGATCTTTCTCGAGGTCCGCCCTGATCCTCTGGGCCCCAACTAACTCCTTCCAACTAATCAGTTACAATATATTACTGATAGCCACTTGAATCTGCTTCACAGCGCATAGACTATCTGTGCCTCCCTACATTCCTACCACCGGACACTGCATATTAATGTACATTCCTGGTTGTTAGCCCAATATTCGCTTTGTTTTGATGTAATGCAGTTGGGTTGCTTATGGAACTAATGTATCCTGCTATACCATTGTGACATCCTGCTTCTCCTCCTTCCCTTCTTCACCCTCCCTCCTTCTTGGACTCTACCCCCTCCTCATTCTCCTTCCATGCTTCGTGGAGGTTACTGTTGTACTTCTTGATTTAAATGCCAATAAAACCAATTTTTAAAAAAAATTAATAATCCCAAATGCTCTCTTATATGGTAGTGTGGGCGAGCTGTTTATGCTTATCACAGGGTAGTGTTAATGCATTTGTTGAACACATACAGAGTCAAAAAATGAGAGAGACACTCAAAAAAAAAAAAAGCTTGAGACCAATTTAGAAACATAAGTATTTTTGTATTTATTTTAACACTAAGAACTTCGTTAATGGGTATGTACTTTTTGTAATGGCAATTTTAGCATGCAAGTAAAATGTTCAGTCAAATACGTTTTTTACACAGTAATGCTTTCCTATGGAGAAAAAGACATATACTGCATATGGTTCTTTGCAAACAGTTCTCAGGGGTCCTCTTTAGGACTTAAGGTGCTAGGGGGCCAAGGTCCAAAGTGCCACCAGCAGTTTGGTTTTGCCTGCCCTGGATTGTCCAGGTGCAGAGGTGCTGAATGGGTTGGTAGCCTTGCGCACTATACCACAGGTAAGGATGGGGGGAGGCACCTAGAAACAGGCTGCAGAGCGGCCTTGGACACATGTCTGGGAGCTCCCAACAGGGTGCTCAGTTCGCAGGGGTCCTGGGAACAAGGGGGGCACCGTTGGTTGTCATGGACCTGGGCCGGGGAGCTCGGGTGCAGAGGGTTTTGGTCAGCTAGTGCCGTGCGTCAAAGGCACCCACGGATCTCGGTTAGACCTGCACAGGGGGACAAATCAGGACAGCTGGGCCAGTCGGTGCTGCCCTCTGAGATGCTGACGTCCCTCGTCGGCTGCTCGATCTTTGTGGCGTTGGAGTCCGCATTGGACTCAAACTTTGGTACCCGGGTTATTGGTGTAGAGCGGCCACTTTCTGGGAAGATGGATCTGACCTCTTGGAGCACGGGGACCTCTTCCTGGGCGTCTGCTGTGTCAGTGGACCTGGTGAACACCAGAACAGTGAACCTGACGTTGCGCTCAGTGTTCGCAGGTTGCAGGGAAGTGGCTCCTCCTCTTCAAGGGAGATGCTGACCGCTTGGCAAAGTGCTGGAGGCCCTCCGAGGCTTTAGGAGGCTGCACAGCTGCAGGATGATTCGGGTTGTTGCAATTGTCAGGGCAGGAGCAGGTAGGCAGGCAGGGTTTGGCTTTAAAGTCCACCAGCAGTCCGCAGTTCTTGCTTCGTTGGCTCTTCTTTGTCCTCTTCTTTCTTTAGTCAGATGAATCTAAGTTCCTGGTTTCAGGAGGTCACCTAAATACCTAATTTAGGGGCGTTAAGGGGAGTGAAGGGTAGTTGCTAATGGGCTATTTACTCTTGGGGTCACTACAGCCCCTATATGGCCACTTCCTGTGGGGAGTGGGCATAACGCTGTCCCAGAAATCCTAATTTCACCAAAATCAAAATGGCGGAACCCTTCTTCCGTGGAGCAATCAGGCAGCCCACCTTAGGTTTGTGACTGGCCTGGTAGTGCACCGTGCCTCCTAGCATAGCTAATTTCCCGCCTGTCCTGGTGCCAAATGGGCATCAGGGCTGTGGTGGCATCTCCCAGGTCTAGGGAAAGCCGGTATTGCATAACAAAGGTGCAGGGACTTTAAAGTCCCTGTCCTTGGTATGCAGATTCAATAGCCCTCCAGCTGGAGGAGGTGTGAACACCTTCCTCCAGAGCAGGCATTGTTTCTGGCCTCAAAGAGCACGGGCTCTTACTTGCAGGGGGTCAGAAACCTGGTTGTGGGGGCAGGCTGGATGATACCAGTCAGCCAGCACACTAAGAGGCTGGTAGGTTTCCAGGAGGCACCTCTACGGTGCCCCCTGGGTGCATGTTGTTATGAATCCACTACTGGCATCAGTAGGGGTTTATTCAGGCCAGGTGTTTGATACCAAAAACCATTGGTTTCAGTGAAGCCATAATGTAGCTGGGGAACTCCTAATGACCAGTGCCCAGTATATATACTTAAGATGGCTTCCCTGTTCACTTGTACTATCTAGCAATTGAACTAGACGGCACAGGAGCATATCTGCTCATGCAGATATGTCCTCACATGTAATATAATGCACCCTGCCTTAGGGCTGTAAGGCCTGCTGTAGGGGTGACTTACATATATTTCATGCAGTTTCTATGGGCATGGCTCACAGGGTGTGGGCCATGATGTTTTTTCACTTTTGTCCGCATCATTTCATGCAGCTTGCATTGGCAGTCTGCATGAGTTTGTTGGTGGGTCCCTTAGGGTGGCACAATACATGTTGCAGCCCTGAAGGACCCACTTGAGTACCCATTCCCTAGGTACCAGGGGTTCCATTTACTAGGGACTTATACGGATGCTAAAGGTTTTGCCAATTGGTAACAATTGCACAGTTACTTTGTTTTAGGGAAAGAACCCAGGCACTGGGGACCTGTTAGCAGGAACCCAGTGCACTTCGGTCAAAACTTGCATTAGATACTAGGCAAAAAGTGGGAGTGATCATGTCAAAAACGGCTGTTTCCTTCACATTTTATTACATTTGAATATTACCACGATACTTTCTCAATAAATTCTCGTGGAGTGGCATGGTGTAGAGTTGTGTGCACTGGGGTGGAGTAGAGTGGCTTAGAGTGACTAGACTAGATTGGCATAGACTGAAGTGGGGTAGAGTAGAGTGGTGCTGTGGGCTGGGAGGAGGGGGGCGGTCCTTAGCGCCCCTCTTAGAGGGGCAGGTTATCCCTACCCTGCCCCCTTATATCCCTTTTCTTTTTGAAAGTTCACGACAGGTCTCTAAGTCCTGTATGGCTGCCAGCAACAGTTTTCTGATATTGCTGGCAGCCAGTCAGAGCACTGACTCCCTCGTAGCGAATTGGACCAAAGGGAAAAAAGCTCCCTCTGCCAATCAGAATGCTCCATTTTTAAGTTGGCGCTCCTGCAAGACTCTATCAAGTAACTATAACTCGTAACATATAGTAACCATAAGACGCGCCCCTACCATGCTCTGAATTATTAACAATGACGGCATTTCCGATGTGATTTCGGATGTTATAAATGTAGTCAATGAATATGTCATGAGTGATTTAATATGCAATGGTAAAAGCAGTGCATGGCGACGGTGCAAATATAGTTCCTTTACGGTACGTGTTATAGTTACTTGAGATAACCATATCTGGTGAATTTGAATGGTTTTGTTAGTTTCAAATGGTATGTTTTGTGTGGTCAGCTTACTGCCCCTGACCCCCTCCCACCTTCCCTAGGTTGTCTGTGTGTATGCCATTACAGTCCATCTGTTGCCCTCCATAGTGTTGTGCTTCCAGTGCCCATCCCGCCCGTCCGCACAGCATGGTCGGACTGCTGCTCTTGCCCTGCCCTCTGTTTTCCATTTACGGGCCCCTATCCCCTACCTCCTTCCTTCCATGATCTGTTGGCGTGCAACTGCCCCCTCCCTCCTGCACTTCATAGTCTGTTGAGCTACGACTGCCCCTCCTGTCTGTCCGGTATGGTCAACTCGCTGCCCTTGCCTCTTCCCCTCTGCTCTCTCTTGTCCATTTGCATGGCCCTGTCCCCTCTCTATTGCTTTCCATGGTCTGTTGTGCTGCACTGCCCTCCCGCTTGTCCTGTGTGGTGTTCCCAACATTGGTGCCTGCCCTGTAAGGTCGGTGTGGTGCCCCTGCCTACCTCTCTCCTGCCCTCCATGTCCCTACCCCATTCCTCCTCCCCTCCGTGGTTCACTGTACAATACATGCCAATGATTTGAACTTGGTAAGTGGGAGATTTTGAAAACAAAATCTGGGAAATTGATTTTCCTCATTGACGTACATTGCAAAGGAGAAGATTTTAAGCGGGACACGGCTAAAATAAAGCCCTTTTGGGCTTTAAAACATCGGTAGTCTCTTGCCTGAATTGGGTCTGTTGACATGTATGGTTTTACCGCCACTGCCTCTCCCTTCTGCTCTCAATGGTCTGTTGTATTGCCACAACCTCTCTTGTGTGTTCTGCATGGGTGGTTTGTTACCCCTGTGCCCCTTTCCCCTGCCCTCCACAGTCTGTTGTGCTGCCACTGCCCCTCCCGCCTGCCCAACATGGTCAACTTTCTGGTCCCTCGAGGGGCGCTAGAGGGCGCACTGCGGAATGGCTGCACCCTAGTGCTGCTCCGCCTTCCGGAATATTAATCCGAACAAAAAGTATGCAAATGGCCCCTAAAACAACGGGAAAAGCATAAAAACGGACATCGGAATATGCCTGCCGTAAGAAGATGAACATGGTTCGTGAGTACATGGGCAGATCAAGACAAAATGCCAAGTAAACGACGCACGGCTTGATTTCCACCGGCCGAAACAAGATGGCGGCGCGCACAGCGACATATCCCGAGCCCGCGCTGTAGCGTCTAACTGACTCCTGGAGCGACGACGGGACGCTGCTACACTGGTGGAGACTGCCGACGACTTTGAAGTATGTGGTGGGAGCAACCCTCGCCGTCCGAGAGATAAGTACCAAAGCAATGCGAGTGACGGCGATGTACAGAACACTGCCATAATTGCCTGCCGTAATTGCCTGTGTAATGCGTGATTGCCATACCACTATGAGGCTGTGATATTAAATTAGCGCGACGTTCACCACACCGGAGGACAATAGCAGCCGCCTGTTAATCTACCTAGATAGCAGCGTATAAGTCAGCAGAGGCACAGATGGTAGAGGACTTAACTGCAGCCCACGGAAGAGGGCTACCGATAATAGCGGCCATTTTGCTCAGTGCTTTACGACGCACTAAAACGATGCATCCCTTCTGAGACGGCCAATACGTGCCACTACACCACCAATAACGCACCACACAGCAGTGGATGGTATCCGGTGAAAGCTGGGTGAACTGGACTGGAGCACAAACCCCTCTACCGAATGATTACCAGTGCAGAGAGTGCAGAGAGAGAAAAATAAACCCAAAATAAACGGGCGCCGCGCACCATCGGCAAAAAGTGCAAAGTGTAGTTACGGGCCTAATCCCGCCTAAACAGAACCTATAATTTACACTACGGCAAAGCGAAGGACAACAACAGGAACAGCGCGCAAACCAACAACGCACTCTGGGTAACAAATACGTGCACAGGTACTAAGCCACGCCATGCGGACCAACTGGGGGATGTGACGGAACAGAACATAACTGAGTACATCCAGGACATTAGGAATAAAAACAAACGTAATATCAGTGCTGAGACTGACCCTGTGTCTTGTGGTGTAGGACTCAGGTATACTTCTATACCCAGTGCCCTGTGAGTTGGAGGGCATATTCGACCTGCACCTGTGCACCGGGACCCCACCTCAGCACCTACAAATAACGAACCGTTAAAAACAATGGGCAAACCAGATAAGCAGCAACCGAAAATTTCTTTTGATACCCGCCGTACGCCAAGACTCACCTCCGCTCACTCGGACACGGAACTGGACGCAGCTCCAACTAAAGATACCACTATGGAAACCGCGCTTCAAGCTATCCAACAAAGTCTGCAAAGTATAGATGGTAAGATCGACACCTTAACTAACAGAGTGGATAACATGGCAGCCAAACTTGATAAGCAAGGGGAAAGACTGGACGTAGCGGAACAGAGGCTGTCGGCGGTGGAGGATGAGTCGGGTGCCACAACTAAACGGTGTACAGACATGGAGAAATTACTAGAAAGTATCAAAAACAAAAATGAAGATTTGGAAGCGAGATCCCGCCGTAATAATATACGTGTAATGGGCGTACCGGAAAGTACGAACACAGGGCGCTTGGAAAACTATGTAGAACAGATGCTACATGAGGTATTTGGTACAGACAAATTTTCGCCCTTGCTGATCATTGACGCGCCCACAGAACACTGGGAACGAAACCTCCTCCAGGTGCTCCTCCACGCCCCATCATAGCTCGCATCCTGAACTATAGGGATAGAGATACGATTCTGAGACTGGCACGAGACAGACAAAACATACAATACCAAGGCAATAGTATAGCATTTTATCCAGATTTTACCATCGCAGTACAAATGGCACGTAGAGAATTCCTATCGGTAAAGAAGAAACTACGAGAAATGGAAATAAACTACGCCATGCTATACCCAGCGAGATTGAAGATTGTACATGAGGACCAGACTAAAATATTCACAACGCCGAAAGCTGTGCAGGACTATCTGAAGAGGATCACACCGAGGCAACAATCCCCTGTACACGAGCGGCCATCACTACAGCCAGCAGGACACAAGAGCTAGGTAAGGATGCCGACCACTGCTGTTGCAGATGCCAGAGGTACAAATGGCAGAATGGATGGCACAGATCACGGATGACTTGCTCCGAACTCTGAAAGGTAGGATCTACGCAATGCATATATGTCTGAAACACACAGACTCGCCCACGGACAATGGGACATTGAACTGCCCTGATATAGGCGAAGTATATAAGCTATACTGTTAAGAAGAGAGACAAAGTACAGTAAAGATAAAGTTAAGCTCTAGATGTTCACTGCAAATGGGGTAAAAATTGCTAGATACAGACAGTGTACTATGCTGTATGATTATTATGCATCAAAGAGCACTAACCATATACATAATGTACAATATGGTCAAACAGAGCTGTATAACGCCCTTCACGACTCCGATGCACGTCTGTATAAGACAATGGCCAAACTATTAACCAAAATTCTGGCCGCATCCGCTCCGCGGATGTGTATGTGGGCACCTAGTGGCCCCCCTTGCGGGTATTCCGCAACACAGTTCTGATAAGTTTACTTTTTATAAGGGTATGTCTTTGGCATGATTGGGATGCTAAAGTGGGAGGGGGGTTATGGGGAAAGTTTAGTTTCTCAGGCAAATCAAGGCGAGGCATAGTATCAAATAGCATGACTGCAAAATTATACATTATCTGTACAAGTATAAAATATGTCTGATTCATTATACACATAACACAAAACAGCTACATACTCAGCGACAACACACAATACATAAGATGAATGATCATACACGATCGATGCAGATCCGATTACTAACCTGGAACATACGGGGCCTGAATAATCCAAAGAAAATAAGACAGATGTTTGCATACATGGATAGACATCAGGTGGAAATAGCTATGATACAGGAATCACACCTACCAAAACAAGAAAAATGCACGATAGGTAACAGATGGGCGGAAACGACCTTGGCGTCCTCTTATTCATCATACTCGAGAGGGGTACTACTGTTGATTAAGAAAGGAGTACAATTCCAATTGGAACATACTATTAAAGACGACCAGGGTAGATACATCATAATTACGGGATATCTCTGTGGACACCATGTGGGACTAGTTAATACATATGGCCCCAATACAGATGACCCTGACTTCTTTGACGCTATATGGAAGGAATTGCGAGAACTACCAGACATAGCACTCATCTGGGGAGGGGACCTCAATGTCTCACTCAATGCAGACCTAGACAGATCAGGACATACACAAGAACCACACAAAAAAGCGGTGAAAGCTATACACGACGGCATGGCCGAATTCAGAATGGTAGATGTCTGGCGAGAGCGCCACCCACAGCAATTAGCAAGTACACACACCTCCACACCTCACAACAGCTGGTCCCGGCTGGATTATTGGCTAACTACAGAGACAGCCTGCACCTGGGTGCAAAACATCAAACACTTACCAAAAACACAATCGGACCATAACCCAGTCCTACTAACATTGGCACTACCCAACTACATTCCGCCACCCTTTATATGGCGATTCAATGCCAAGGCACTACTAGACCCATTGTATAAAGAAACAATACGGGAGGCTATAGAGGAATATTTTTCTATAAATAAGCATTCGGTAGAGGATGCTAGTCTACTCTGGGAGGCTTTTAAAGCCACGATACGTGGCATTTGCATAAGTACAAAAGCCGGGATCCTAAAAGACATACGGCAGCAACTTAGTCAGCGAGAAACACAACTTATGGAACTAGAGCAGGAATATAACCGCACAAATGATGTAACCATCCTTGCTAAAATTAGGGAAATAATATCGGAATATCAGGACTATGCAGACACCGAGCTAAAATATATAACGAACAGGCACACAGCAAGAACCTATGGCGAAGGGGGCAGAGCAGGGCGTATGTTAGCGCAAAAAATCAATAAAGATCATCAATCACACACAGTCACCAAAATAAAAGATAGCCAGGGGATCACGCACTATGATACTACAGGTATATTAAAAGCTTTCATGGACACATATAATGAAATGTATACATCTAAGGATACAGCTAATGCTGGTGAAATTATGGAATACCTGGAAGACATAGCTATAGCCTGGCTATCAAACAACCAAAGGGAATATTTAGCACAACCAATCACGAGAAAGGAGCTACAGGATGCCATTAAATCTATGCCCAACGGTAAATCCCCAGGACCAGATGGGTTTACGGGAGAATTTTATAAAGAGTATATGGAAATAATATGCCCCTACTTAGCTGCAATGTATAACGATGCATATGATAAGCAAATACTTCCCCCTATGTTACGAGAGGCGTTATTAATAGCGTTACTAAAACCCGACAAAGAGCCAGACCAATGCATATCATATCGACCATTGTCATTGATCAATACAGACACGAAGATTCTAGCGAAAATTATAGCACAGAGGTTACAACCCCTAATGACGTCTATTATACTACCAGACCAAGCAGGGTTCATACCTACAAGATCCACCTCCCACAATATCCGCACATTATTCGCTTTATCACACCAACTCAACCCGGAACTGGAGGCGACGGCGGTATTACTCGATGCCGCCAAAGCTTTCGACTCAGTTGAGTGGGAATACCTTTTTACTGTCCTGATTAAAATGGGCGTGCCTCCTAGTCTCCTACAATGGATCAAAATTCTATATACCAAACCAATAGCACGCATAAAAGTAAACAAGCATATATCAGACCCAATACACATAACTCGAGGTACAAGGCAGGGGTGCCCACTGTCACCATTATTGTTTGCAATCGCCCTAGAACCCCTAGCCTGCTAAATCCGGCAACAACACAAAGCCACAGCCCTACAATTCCCACAGCGTCCTATTAATATTTCACTATACGCGGATGATATGGTGCTATATGTGCGGGAACCAAAAGTGAACTTAATGCCGCTCTTATGGGAATATATTAAATTTGGTAGGCACTCGGGCCTCCAGATAAACTGGAGTAAATCAACTATCATTCCACTTACGGACATAACCAAACCTCACACTATAGAATACCCACTTGAATGGCAGACCGAACCTATTAAATACCTAGGAATTTGGTTTCATCGAGACCCAAGCACAGTAATACAGGCGAATTATGGAACAGCTATCACTAAACTAGAAGAGCAAGTAGAACGATGGATCCGATTACCACTAACACTGGCGGACAGAATAGCCATAGGTAAAATGGTGATACTCCCAAAATTCTTATACTTATTTAACAATATCCCCATAACACCTCCAACACCAGTATTTCAGCAACTGAAAACGCTAGTAACAAGATTGATATGGGCTGGCAAACAAGCGCGTATCGAGCTGAGGACACTGACTCTGCCCTACTCCAAGGGGGGATTTACTGTGCCGGACCTCCGGCTATACTATCTCTGCGCTCAGGCACAATATGCACATTATTGGTTTCACCCAGTACCATATGAGACCCATGTGGCAGTGGAGGATGGAGACGCCAACCCTATACCACTCAGTAGTATCCTTACACACCGACGCCCACACATAGACAGAAATGAAATAAATACTATACGTACGACTAGCTCAGCATGGCACCACATGGGTAAACTAACACATAAGCTACCATTATACGCACCGGCGCTACCACTGAGACATCATCCGGCTATTTCAGTGTCACAAGAGGAGATGGGTATGAAACTACTACAACAAGTGGGAATAGATAAGATGGGAGATCTGTATGACAATGGTGTCTTTATAGATAGCACTGATCTCAAGTATATCAGCAACCAATCGCTGTTATTTAAATTTAACCAACATAGAATGAAAGGGGCAATTAAGCAGTTATACCAGGATTTTCCTGCTGAACCACTGACATTGCTAGCGCTCCAAATGATTATCACCAACCCGAGTGGTGCACACTTAGTCTCCAGACTCTACAAGTTGCTGCAAGAAGACATGGCAGGGAATACTGAAAAAGCTAGGGAAAGATGGAATACACATCTAGAAACACCATTAGATGTGACTGACTGGAACTCTTGTTGCACACTAACGGAAATGCTGACTCCTAATGGAAACCTGAGAATTATACATTATAAATACTTACACCAAACATACCATACTCCCCTGAAGCTACAGAAATGTGGATTGAGGGAAGATGCGAGATGTAAAAGATGTGGTTCAGACAATGCAGACTTTATCCATCTAGCATGGCACTGCACAAAAATTCGGGAATACTGGGCAGAAGTAATGAACATATTAAGTAAAATAATAGCAAATACACTGGATTGCACAATACAGGTCTGCCTTCTAGGCTTGGTGAAACACTTGCGCTCTGTAAAGAAAAAGTTATGTACTATAGCATTGTTATTAGCGAAAAGACGGGTCTCTATATGTTGGGATAGTAAGAATAGTCCAAACAGTAAAATGTGGTTGAAAGACATGGTGTATTGTAAGGACACGTTAAAAACCTATGAAGAAGAGCTTCCTTCTGGCTCAAAACCAAGGGACTATTGGACACTCCTTACAGACTTCTTGCTGCTAAATCCGGACATTTTAAAGCCTGCTAATGTGTAATTGTCATTATATCACTGAAAAGTTGTGTATTTACCCAAAGTATTGTACGTTATAGACCAGATCACATATAGTCATACTGTAATCTCAAATGACATTAATGCCTGAAGGTTTCATTGTGTTATATTGTTATGCAATACAAATCTTTAATAAAATAAAAAAATAATTAAAAAAAAAACTTTCTGGTACTCCTCCCTGGCCTCACTTGTCGAGTCCGTGCCCCTGACCTCTGCCTCTCCACAGTGTCCAAATAAACAACTAGATAGCTAACATTCTGTATTTATTACAAAAGTATGGCACACCTGAAGTCCTCTTGACGTAATCAAAACTGTAATACCTAAAGCATTTCCTTTAGAAATTATAAAAATGAGGGGGTCTTTTTCCCATAACAATTATGATTAGTCCTCTAAAAAACTAAAATGAGGATGCATTTTCAGAGTTCTCAAATAGCGCTTGTAAATTATTTTCTATATTATTTTTTTATGCAGTTGCTCACTTGATTAATTGTTGCACTTAAAGGGGAGGATGTGACATTACGACCAGAGCTGCCGACTTTGCAACTAGGGAGCCAGGTTCGCCTTTGGCTCAACATCCTGTGATTCTGAGCAAATAATTTAATTTTTCCATGCCTAAAGCCAATATGAATGTGTCTATGTGTAATGTAACTGATGCTCATGTAAAGCTCTCCAATACCTTTGGGTCAAGTCTACAGTACATAAAACTGCAAAAAAAAAAAAAGCATTTTGCACACTTCTGTACTTGTGCTATACTTGGGCTACATTTGGATGATATTTGTGCTACATTTGGGCTCTTTTTTTCTCTGGTGTCTATCTTGGGAGACTTTATTGTTATGAAGCTCCCTAATTTCCTCATTTACTGCAGTATCCTACGTACAAAATGCTTTCAGTTCTCCACTTCAGTTCCATCAAATGGCGTTCAGATGTGCCACTCGTGGCATAAATTCAGTATGTTAGAACTCTAATTGCTCTTTAGAACACCGTGGTAAAGCTGGAGTTCATCACCAGGGAGTTCACTGGCAGTCTGCTGCTGGTGTTGAAAGTGTGTTTCAGTCTGCATGTCAGGAAATCTTTTAATGAAGAGGGAGATATTTGATAACTCATTTAAAATGTGTCCTAATTTTGTTTTCTACAGCAGTAACCATAATTTCTATGACAAAATGAACCCCCTCATTTTGTTCCTTTCTAAATGAAATGTTTTAAATTTTACCAGTTTGATTCAATCAAGATGGCTTCAGATGTGCCACGCTTTTGTCATAAGACTGTTAGCGCTCTAGTTGTTCTTTAGAACGCTTCTGGGAGGCTGCACAGGGGAATCAACTGACAGGCTGCTCCTGTTGGAGGTACATGTTTTACTGAGAATATCAGACTTTATCGTAGCTGCCAAGTTTTCATATTGCTTATGTGTGACATTTCCATTGTTTCTGTGTGGCTGTGAGTGGCATTCTACTATCAAATGAGTGACACTACGAATGACGCTTTCTCACGTTGTCTATCAAAGCAACAGCTAGTATATGAGTGGCTCACTGTGAGTTTCAGTCGCTATATCAAGACATTTCACACAGCAATGAGCTAACAACTAAGACAAGCTAGACTACTAGTGTTGCTAATGCTTATTAGCAGAAGCAGATCAATGAGTAACAAAAATTATTCTTTTACGGATTAGAATTGAAATTAAAAAATGTTTCAATTTTGAAAATATTAGTGTGTTAGTCACTTACCAGGCTGCAGACTGAGGTTCACTGTATTGTGCTGATTGCAGGCAGGCTAGTGCTCCACCCCAGGCTTTGGTATGCGCAGCGGTGTTGTAGAATGCCCTATGATGATGCATGCCACAAAATTGTGGGTGAGGGCAGTTTTTCAAACAAATAATGTTTGCCACTTAAGCCCATTAGCATAATTTTCCATACTTTTCCTCTGTTGTGTTTTGTGTGCAGGCAGGCTGGGCCTGGTACTTGTCAGTGAAGAAGCCTGCTCTTGGACTTGACTTCTGGTTGCAGCGCTGAGACACTGCGGGGGAACATGTGATAACTGGTGGTGGGCACCCAGGAGCTGGCTGTGAGCAGCAGGTGTGTGGCGTGAGGGGTGCGGTTGGGCTGTTATTTGTTCAGCATCTAGGGAGAAGGGGAGCATGCAATCGAGGCCAAGCTGATACTCAGTGACCCGTCAAGTGGCAGGCTGTCGTCTTCCTGGGTCCTTGTGCAGCTATAATAGCTGCATTCTTGGTCTTTTACACCTTGCAGTTTGGGATATTGCAGATCTCCCACACTTCACAAACTGCTCTTTGCTCTGTGCTCTTTCAGGATTAACTTTTGATATTGAACCCCTGATTACCCAAATTTGTTTAATGTGGTATTCCCATACCCTCAATGACAGGGCTCATACTGTGGGACTATTTCTGTTTCAAGTACACTCCTTCAAACCCCCTCGATCCCAACAGAGTGAGGAGAGCCAGCTGAGCTGCATACTCAAAACCTGTGGCAATCAAAGACTCTAACTGAGGATTGAAATACACTTTATCTGGTTGGGGAGATGAAGGTGGCATTTGGTGCAGCTTGCGACAGACTTGTGGGTAAAGTTGAACTAAGTTGCGTTGTGAGTTATTGAATTGAACTAATGAATCAATGTATCTATTATGTGTGCTACATACTGACTTTGATCATTTGGGAAAGAACTTTTCATTGTTCCTGGCTCAGGCCTTTGAGGAAAACTAGCATTTAACACAAACTAATCAAAACTTAAATGGACAGTCTAAGGCATAGTTTATGGTGATATAGAAAAGCCCCTCTTGAGTCCCCTTTTCCTGCCTGCCCATACATCCAATAATAGACTGTTCCTAGTGATTTAGCAATCTATCAAATATTCTGTTCACTCCTTGGGTTTCAGCCTCTTGCATCCATTGTTTTGCTTATGTGAACATGAGAATAATGCCTGAGGATGTCAGTGTACAAGAGACATATCCACAGCACACTGGTCTTACCCGTTACGTTTCTGGTTGTCCTTCAGGATGCTGTTGCCAGAGAGACAGCCCTCCGTATACAAGCTTTCCATAACCCTGAAATCTGAGAGGCTCAGGCCACTTCTCTCGTAGGTGTGTTCCACATGCGCAAGGTGGATACAATGGTTTTTCCTCAAGCTTAATCACATTGTTCACATTTGAAAATAATAGAAAATGTATGTTCGAGGCATGTGAGCTGTAGATCACATGCTTTGCATACTCCTGCCATCTAGTGTTGGGTCCGGATGTTTGCAAGTTGTTTTTCTTCAAAGAAGTCTTTCCAGTCACGAGGTAGGTGACACTTCCTTTCGGTGATAGTGCGCATGGGCATCGACTCCATTGTTAGATTGTTTTTTTCCGCCATCGGGTTCTTAAGTGTATTGCTGCGCTCCGGTTCGAAACCGTTTTTCGGGTTCCCCTCGGTGCGCGATCCACTCTATCCTCGTCGGTATAGTTTTCGTACGTGTATCCCACTTCTCCGCATATCGTATTAGTCGACAAAACTACTATTTCGATCGGAAAACTCGGGTAAGGCCATCGGGCCTCACGGCGTCAGTCTACCTCGCAGTCGATGGAATGGACTCCATTCAAATTCTGTCGTCGGTACCACGCGAAGTACCCACGCACCGACTCGCACGAAGTGTGCAACTTGTGCTTATCTCCGGAGCACAACGAACTGAGCTGTCACGCGTGCAAATCTTTCCGTTCGAAGAAAATGCTCCGCGATCGTCAGGCTAGATGTCGTGAAATGCAGAGCCAAAACATTGAATCCACGCCGGACATCTTTGGAGAAGGTTCCGAGCAAGTAGATTACGACGCACAAGGGGCCAAAGAAGAACAGGAAGAACCTGTATCCATTTCGGAATCGGACTCTGAAATGGAAGAACACGTGCCGCAAGGTCAACGTATCGTGAGTACTGAACACCCTTGCCCCGAAAACCTATTCAGCCCAAGCAAAAGTCTCCGGTCCCACCTCCGCGCCACGGTCGGCACCGAGAAGATGTTACCAACGACCCGCCTTCCGGCTTGGCTCCGAAACACGCACCAAAGCCTTCCGGCTCGGGATCAAGTCAGCCAAAGTCGGGCACCAAGCCGAAACCTTCGGGCTTGAAACCGAAAACCGATTTGGAGCCGAAACATTTGACACCAAAACCGGCTTCTGAACTTAAACCTTAGGCACCAAAAGTTCATCTGACCCCGGCACCGAAAATTTCGGGTTCGAAACAGAAAGATGCTCCTCTGCAGCAGCAGGACCCCTGTATCAAAGTCCCAGCCCCGAAATCGGACCCCAAACAGAAAGAACTCTATATTAATCCTCAGACTTGACATTTTTCTACCAAGTTGCCTCAGAAACGTAAACCAGAGTCAGAGGACACTTATCATATTCCTTTGAAGAGGAAGCATGTTGGTACTAACCCCTCTCCTCCTCCATCACCTCCTTCCCCACAGTTACATCACTTACTAATTACACCAACTAACTCTCCTCAACAACCTGATGATGAGGATGATGGGAATGGTGGGGATGATCCTTTACCAGCAGATCCCTGGAAAGACTAGAACACTGACTCACCCACAGATAATGACCCAGACCTTTACCCTACAAAGCCCTCCCCACCTGACGACAATGTAGGGTACATACAATTACTATCTAGAGCTGCAGAGTATCATGGGGTACAATTATATGAAGAATCCCTAGAAGAGGACTTTCTATTTGAAACTCTTAGTAGCTCACAAAAGTCTACTCACACTCTCCCTATGCTCAAAGGCATGATGAGATATGCAGAAGATATATGCAAAAACCCTGTTCGTGCTCGCATTCTCACCCCCAGGATAGACAAAACGTACAAGCCTGCCCCATCAGATCCATCTTTTATTAAAGGGCAGTTACCACTGGACTCTTTAGTAGTCTCTAATGCCCGTAAACGGGCCAATTCACAAACTTCAGGGGGCACCCCCCTCCAGACAAAGAGTCCAAACTCAGACGCCTCTGGTAAAAGGGTAGCCCCCCCAAGCATCAAATCACTGGCGTATTGCCAACACACAGGCCCTTCTAGCCAGGTATGATAGGGCACACTGGGGCGAAATGAAGCAATTGCTCCAATTTCTACCAGATGAGCATAAGACTAAAGCTCAAGACCTAGTCCAAGAGGGAAAGCTCATGTCAAATTCATCAATTAGGTGTGCTTTAGATGCTGCTGACACTGCAGCTAGAGCAATCAATACAAGTGTATTATTAAGGAGGCATGCATGGTTAATGATCTCTGGATTTAAACCTGAAGTCCAGCTATCCATTTTGAATACACCATTCGATAAACAGCATCTCTTTGGACCCGTAGTAGATACGTCCTTAGAAAAGATGAAAAAGGATACGGAAGTAGCTAAATCTATGGGAGCCCTACAGTCTCCTTTTAATTCCTGGCTCCTTTCGTCGCTCCTTCTATCGTGGGGGATCCAAGACCATCTCTTCAGACACTACTGATGCACCCTGCAAAGGAAACACTCAATCCTCCTCCTCGAGAGGCTTCTTTAGAGGAGGGTACAGGGTTAACAATGGCAAGGGTAGAGGTAAAGGATCCACAACACATACCTCCCCCTCTCCTAACAAACAGGGACTTGCCTACGCTTCCCCCGATCATTTAACACCTGTCGGGGGACGTCTTGTACAATTCCTCCACATCTGGCAATCGATAACTACAGACAAATGGGTGCTAGGAATTATCCAACATGGTTATTGCCTGGAGCTTACCAACAATCCTCCAAACATTCCGCCACGTTCTCACAAAATGTCACCAGAACATTTACATCTACTTCAGCAAGAGGTCCAGTCTCTCCTGTCCAACGGAGCCATAGAACCTGTGCCGTTACAACATCAAGGAACAGGTGTGTACTCCCTGTTATTTCTCATCCCCAAAAAGGATGGCTCCCTGAGACCTATTTTAGACCTCAGAGAACTAAACCTCTGCATACTGTCAGAGCATATTCACATGGTAATACTTCAACAAGTGCTCCCACTTTTACAGCAGGGCGATTTTATGTCTACTCTAGACTTAAAAGACGCATATTTCCACATTCCAATCTATCCCGCTCACCGCAAATACCTCAGATTCATGATAGCGGGTCATCATTACCAATTCAAAGTACTCCCGTTTGGAGTCACCACTGCTCCCAGGGTATTTACCAAATGCCTGGCAGTAGTCGCAGCACATCTAAGAAGACGACACATCCATGTCTTCCCATACCTGGACAACTGGCTCATCAAAGCCAGCAATTACCAAATGTGTCTCCAACACACTCAAACCACTATTCACTTACTTCACCAACTAGGGTTTACAGTAAATGCGTTAGTCTCATCTACAGCCTTCCAACACACAAACTTATCTGGGAGCCACAATAGACGCTCAGAAAGCTCTAGCCTTTGCCAGTGCAGCCAGGATTCACAATATTCAGTCCATTCTCACTCAATTTCAGCGCAACCAATCATTACCATTGAAAGTATTCATGCAACTGCTAAGAATGATGGCGTCTTGCATTATAATTGTTCCCCACGCAAGACTTCACTTGCGTCCTCTTCAAGAATGCTTAGCAAGTCAGTGGAACCAATCGCATGGTCAGTTGACCGATCTAGTGTTGGTAGATGGCCGCACACATCGCTCTCTGCAATGGTGGAACCCACAAAATTTATCCAAAGGGCGGCCCTTTCTCGACCCTGTTCCACAGACAGTGCTAACAGCAGACGCATCTCTCACTGGTTTGGGCGCTCACCTACAGAGTCACACAATCCAAGGATTATGGACTCTAAAGTACAGGAGCCTACATATCAATCGCCTAGAGCTACTAGCAGTGTTTCTAGCGCTCAAAGCCTTTCAAACTCACCTTATATGCAAAACTGTCTTAGTCCGTACAGACAACAAGACAGCTATGTACTACATACAAAAACAGGGGGGGACACACTCTCCAACTGTCACGCCTAGCACAAGCCATTTGGAAATGGGCCATACATCACAAAATTTATCTTCTAGCAGAACACGTTCCAGGAGTCAACAATCAAATTGCAGACCTTCTCAGCAGACAGAGACCGCAAATCCACGAGTGGGAACTTCATCCCCAAATTCTTCTTCCCAACTTGCAGGAATGGGGATTTCATCCCATATACCTGTTCGCCACAGCTCAAAACGCAAAATACCCAAGCTTCGCCTCCAGGTTCCCACACCCGCTCTCCAAAGGCAATGCTCTATGGATGAACTGGTCTGGGATATTTGCATATGCTTTTCCGCCTCTCCCACTCATTCCGCTGGTAGTTCGGAAGTTCAGGCAAGCATCCCTCACACTGATTCTCATAGCTCCCACATGGGCATGTCAACCCTGGTTCACCACCTTGCTGGAGCTGTCAGTAGTTCCACACTAAAAGCTGCATCTCAACTCCAGTCTCCTCACTCCATGGAGAAATCAGGCATCCAAATCCCAAGGAACTCAACCTGGCGATTTGGCTCCTGAAGTCATAGAGTTTGGTTATTTAAAATTACCACCAGACTGTATGAATATCCTAAAGGAGGCTAGGAGACCTACTACTAGGGCATGTTATTCAGCAAAGTGGAAACGTTTTGTTATATATATTGTAACAATATCAATCCCCTGGATGCTTCAGTACAAAACATCATCTGTTATCTCTTACACTTACAGCAATCTGGATTAGCTTATACATCCTTTCGATTGCATTTAGCAGCAGTAGCTGCATACTTACAAAACAGACAACACTTCTCTCTATTCAGAGTCCCAGTGATTAAAGCCTTTATGGAAAGACTGAAAAGAGTAATACCACCAAGAGCTCCACCTGCTCCAGTGTGGAACTTGAACATAGTCATTACAAGGCTAATGGGACCACCTTTTGAACCAATGCACAAGTGTCAAGTACAATTTCTCTCATGGAAGGTTGCTTTATTTATTACAATCACTTCCTTAAGGAGAGTTGGTGAATTCCAGGCACTAACTATAAAAGAGTCTTTCTTTCAACTTCACAAAGACAAGGTGGTTCTTCAAACCAATCCTAAATTTCTTCCAAAAGTGGTTTCTGCTTTTCACATCAATCCATCGGTTGAGTTACCTGTGTTCTTTCCTCAACCTGATTCTGTAGCAGAACGAGCTCTACACACACTTGATGTTAGAAGAGCTCTTCTATATTATGTAGAAAGAACAAAAGATTTTCGTAAGACAAAGCAGCTCTTTGTTGCTTTTTCTCCATCACACAAAGGCAATCCCATTTCTAAATCCGGTATTGCAAGATGGATTGTTAAATGTATCCAAAAATGTCATACAAAAGCAAAAAGAACATTGCCAATACCCCCTAGAGCGCATTCCACCCGCAAAATAGGGGCTACTATGGCCTTCTTAGGGAATATTCCCTTAGCTGACATCTGTAAGGCAGCAACATGGTCTACACCGCACACATTCACCAAACACTATTGTGTAGATGTGTTAGCGAGGCAACAAGCTAATGTAGGCCAGGCAGTACTTAAAACACTTTTTCAAACAACTGCAACATCACAGGTTGGCCACCGCTTTGGGAGAATACTGCTGTAGAGTCTAAGCAAAGCATGTGATCTACAGCTAACATGCCTCGAACGGAAAATGTTACTTACCCTGTAAGCATCTGTTCTTGGCATGTAGAGCTGTAGATTCACATGCGCACACCCGCCTCCCCGGGTACCTATACCTGTTGCAATTCTTTCTTATCTTACATACATACGCATGGACATCTCTATTTTACATTTACTAACTCCATTCTCACCCTCTGCTGGAAAACAATCTAACAATGGAGTCGATGCCCAAGCGCAAAATCACCGAAAGGAGGAGTCACCTACCTCGTGACTGTAAAAACTTCTTCGACGAAAAGCAACTTGCAAACATCCGGACCCAACACTAGATGGCAGAAGTAGGGAAAGCATGTGAATCTACAGCTCTACATGCCAAGAACAGATGCTTACTGGGTAAGTAACATTTTCCTTTCTCCATTTCCCAATATATGACTCCAGCAAAATTAGTGTGACATATGCTTAGCCAATGGTTATCACTGGTGCAAACACCATTTGCCTTAGTCACTAATGCACATACAGCTAGAGGTGGGTGTGCCACTGAAAAGCTCGAGATGGACTCAAAACTGAAACCTGGCTCTGCTTGAGTTCCTGTTGGAACCTCGAACCCATACGAGCCGAGCTTTCATGTTGCTCTTACCTGCCTGCCTCCCTCTACCCAGGAGGTAGCATTGTTGTCAGAGCTGGCGACTGTGGAACTGGGGGAACGAGGTTTGAGTCTCGGCGTCTGCTCAATATCCTGTGATTCTGGGCACATGCATCACTTAATCCCCCACACCTATAAACAATGCATGTGACCTAGTGTAATGTAATTGGTGCTCATTTAATGCGCTCAACCTTCACATCGAATTTGCGCTGTATTACAAAACTACAGAAAATTAACTAAAAGCTAAAAAGAAAGCCTTAAGGTAAAATAGACAAATTGAGGCCCATTTCCTGGCTAATTTGTATAAAGTGAAACCAGAAAACTAGGATACATTGTGACTTCCCCGCTTAAATTGTGGGAGCTTCTATATGGTAAAGAAATACACTTTTTTGAAATCTGAGAGTTTTCCATATTTTACGTGGTGTTTGTTGTACATTACAAATATTTCAGGGCTCGGCTTGTGCATCAGCTCTGATATCCGAACCAGACCCTTGGCTCGGCTCCAGTTCAACTCTCCCTGTTAATTTGCTGGCTTGCCCACCTCTGAATACAGCAACAATCATGGAAAACTGATTTGCCTTTTTTCTTTTTGCGCCAGTGAAACCGGTCTGTGATATTATATTTGGTATTTTGCCCATTTACTCTCTGGAATGATATTTTTTTTTGTGAAAATTTGTGAAGTTGATAAATGCAACATGCGTTAAATAACAGGCCTCAATAAAATTAAAATATACAAGAAAATAAGATAGACTAAAGAGAATAAAAGTTGGGAAACCTTAAGTCAGCACCTTATGCATCCCCACCTTTCCTGTTTCCCTGCCTCATTGTATTCCCCACAGCCCATTTTCCCATTTGCCATGCAAAGTATAGTGGGAGGAATGAGAGACATAAAGTTTGTATGCACAACACAAACCTTGTGTCAGTGAAGGTTTCTCAGAATCTAAAGGCACAGTTGCAGCAAACATTTAGCGACAGTCCCGGCTCTAGCAACAGACGTGAGATTGAATATAGAGCCAGAGTTTCGGACGTAAAACACAAGAAAGCTTAGCAGAGACCAGCTCCCATAACTGGGCGTGAATTTGAGAAAGACATGGCAGAGTAGAGGAACTTGGGGACGCAGTAACAGAAGCCAGAACAAAGCATAGCCCTGAGTTAAAGCTCACTGGCTATGCTATGTGGATTTCTAAAGTACATGGCTTC
The DNA here is from genome assembly GCA_963921515.1 of Calotriton arnoldi. Lineage (NCBI taxonomy): Eukaryota > Metazoa > Chordata > Amphibia > Caudata > Salamandridae > Calotriton > Calotriton arnoldi. The sequence continues at coordinate 462,758 of CAWUFW010000193.1, read as the reverse complement.
CCGTAGGCTTCCCAGCGTTGGCTAAGAAATAGTGGAGAAGCACGGGGTTATTAATGTGGATATAGCCATGCTTTTAGCCTTTTCCTGAACTGTGATTCGTTGTTTAGGCATCTTAATTTTATGGGGAGCATGTTCCAATGTTTAGGGATGTGATATGAAAAGGACCTACCACCCCATCTGGCCTTGTGAATTCTATGTACCTTCCAGAATCGATTTGTAAAGGATCTTAAAGTCCTACTGGGGGAGTAGGAGGTCAAGAGTGCCCATATCAAAGTGGGTCCTTTGGTGTTCAGCCCTCTGTGTCAGACAGAGTTTTACATTTTATCCGTGTCTCAATGGGGGGCCAGTGCAGAGAAGCTAGAGCACTATTTGCTGAGGCAAATTTTGGAACCTTGTATAGTATCCTTGCTGCCGCATTTTGAACAACCTGGAGCCTAGTGATGACATATTTGGGGGAGCCAATGTACTGAGAGTTCCCGTAGTCCAAACAGGAGCAAACAAAGGATTGGACCACAATTCTCCTTGACACACTCGGTATACTGTCCAGGATTTTACAGAGTGTACTGAGGGTGCCAAAACATGTCGACGCAATGTTTTTGGGCTTGTGTATCCATGGATAGGAACTTGTACAGCCGCAACCCAAGGCTTTTGATAGGGGATGAGGGGGATGGGTGGATTGCCCAAACATTCTGGCCGGTCTGTAGGTGGTTGGGGGTCAGGTCTGTTCCCCAGAATCATCAGTTCAGGTTTTTCCCCGTTCAGTTTTAAGCAGCAGTTTGCCATTCACTTGGATACTTTTTCCAAGCAGGGAGTCCGCTGATGGGACTGTGAGCCTTTTCCAGGAACAAGGGAGATGACCAGTTGTGTGTTGTCGGCATATGATACCATTGACAGCCCAAACTCCTGAACATTATATGCCAATGTTTGCATTTATAGGCTAAAAATTGTAGGGCTGAGGGACAAACCCTGCTGGACCCCACACAAAAAGGGAAGGACGTCAGAGTAGCATGAATTCTCACAAATTTAGAAAAATGTGTCCTTCAAAAAGGATGTGAGCTATTTAGGAGTGGAGGCCTTTATTCTGGCTTCACCCATTCTGTACATAAGTGTCATGTCAGACCATATCAAACGCTGCACTTGGGTCCAGGAGTTTCCGTACTATTTTGTGTACGGAATCCCATCTGGCAAGTGTGCAGTAGATGATTTTTTTCAAGTAATGTAGACAATGTTTGGTTGACATGCTTCTCTAGCACATTGCTATTGACTGGGAGCAGGGAGATTGGCCTTTAGTTTCCCTGGACATGTTGGGTCGAGATTGCTCGAAGCTGCTCCCACCTGGTGAGAGAACCAAGCATTTTCCTGCCCATACTCTTGGGCAGGGAAATGCTTTGCATTTTTCCAACTTCGCGGAAGCCAGAGAAACCAGCTCCCGCTAGGTTGCACCAATGTGGGCTCCCGCTACACCCGTGAAGGGTGCTTGCAGGTTAGCTGGCGAGTCTGCATTTGTGCAAGCATGCATGCCAAGTTGAGCATCAGTTCAGTCATTGGGAGTCATTGTCAAAAATCTAACAAGTTTACAGTTTTACTGTGGGTCTACTGTGCTAAAGCTCGCAATTATTGCTTCCCTCCCATGTTCAGATGCCTCTCTCGTTGAAGCTTCACTTTAATATTGAGGAACAAAGCTTGTGCAGTTTAGGACAAATGCAGACCAAATGGTTAAATCCTCCTTGTTTGCTTTACAAAGTCTATATTCTGTAGAGCAAATGTATTCCCATGTCAAACGATTAGCCACTGCTGGTATTTTGCCAAAATTCAGTCATAAATCTGCGCTTTGTGTGCAGGAAAGGGAATAGATAAGTATGGTCCTGAAGTTAACACCTCGTAGTGTTTAATCACCATCTATGCGTGCGATCGAGAGCTGAATTCAACCTTATCTTCTTGACATGATTGAAACTTAACTGCCCTGTTCGTCACCCTTTTTTGAAGACGTCATATGGCACACTCATGCCCATAGTTCAGTTAAATGCAACTGTTTGATGGAAGAATTCAAATAGTTTTAGTACCCAGACTGCTCGTCACTTTGCAAAGCTGACCTTAATGCGTTAAGTGTGGTGTCTCGTTCTCGCCTTATCTTGAATCAGCTTTTTATTGTTGTCGACCTTCCGGCCAGGTCTTGCTTTATGAGCCCAAACTTGAGCCAGATTTCGGCCAGTGATCCACCTCTATCTCTTCCCCGTTTGGGGAACTAGTTTGGATAGCCATAGTTGACTGACTTACTAGAGCTGTTCCAGTTACTTCCAGAATCCTGGATAGGACTTCGGGGAGGGTTGGCAGTTTATCTATTATTGGACCGCATTTACACTTTGTCGATGGTGGTGCGTAAACTGCTTGAACTCTTGAGATTAGAGCTGCCAGTTTCCAGTTTTGTGTTGATACCAGAAATGTGCGAGGCCATCAAGTTCATAAGATCAATTTGTACATCTAGTTTGTCGAACTGAAAATTTAAAACTTCTGTTGATGTTTGTAGCATTGTTAAGAGGGATTCCCACCAGAGTGGGACGTTATGTGATTGTTCATCCTGAATTGTTGAGGGAGCATTCCCTGTTGTCGGTGGTATAATATGAGCGGGCCAGATACTTTGCTGTCTGTTAGGGGACATATTTTCCTTACACTCTTGGCTACTTTGAATTACATAGATGTCTGTGCTTGCATTAGACTCCGCTTTCTCTGATCTCTCTTTTTTAAATATAGTTTCAACCACTTTTATGGTTGCCTAGTCTTCTTTTACTGAAGTTGGTAATTGGCCTGTATAGGTGCCTCTTTCTTTAACTCCCGCCATCTCTTGGTTTGCTCCAAATGTATTTTTTTTGTTTATGTTGGGTGTGAATTCTGGCGAGGATTCTGGGCTATGATTTTCAGCCTGCACTAGGTCCATGTTGTTTGAGTTTGAAATTGAGCTTGACCATGAACCGTTAAGCTCTGTGTTTTCAGCATTGATACCATAGCCAGCATGACTTTCACTCTGGATTAAAGGGCATAACACTGGCTGACCATGAAGTGCAGTGCGATCTGCTCTGGAGCTACCAGAATGTTTTTTTAATTCAGAGCCGACCGCAGGCATAGGGAAGTTTCCAATGGTACTAACTGTGCTATCAGGGTTTTGCGTTGACTGCTGCAGGGGTGCGAGTTCTAGTTACCTTAGGGCGTGAATTATAGTTTCTTAAGATAAATATGAGTATAACTGCTGAAATCCTATGGTTTTGTGTGTGTAAAATCTGAACCTAACTATGATGTTCCTGTAACCTTTGTTTTTTTTCTCAGAATTTCTAAAGGTTTTTTTAGTTCTATTTCCTAACTATAACGTCCTTGTAACCTTTGGGTTTTTCAGTGAATTTCTATGTAAAGTAGTATTTAATTACCATAAGTCAATCCAACCGCCTCCAGCCAGGCCCTGCAGCCAACCCCCCTCATGCAGCCAACACCACGGCGGATATGGCCCTCGACTGTTTGCGGCTGGGGCACTGCGGCCAGACCCTGCGACCAAATCAATAAAGGCAGCAACCCAGGAGGTTGGCACGAAGCCCCACCCCCAGGCCGATTTTGGCCCCGGGGGCAAACCATGCGACCAACCCAATAAAGGCAGCCAACCCAGGAGGGTGGCACTCAGACCCCCTCCCCGGGACGACTTTGGCTCCGGGGACTGGCCCAGTGACCAACCTGGGAAGGAGGCACACAGCCCCCCTCCCTGGGCCGATTTTGGACTTGAATCCCCATCGCCCATTGCTTAATTTATGGGGGACAGGAGCATGCAGCTCCTCTCCCTGGGCCAATATTGGCCCCGGGGACCCCATCCTCCAGGGCCTGACCAGTAAACGGTGGGTGCCCTGGAGCCCACCCAGAGTACCCACTGCATCATTGTTGGAGCCTGTGAGGGAAAGCCCCAATTCCCCTATGTTTCCAGTCGGCTCCCCGCCTCAAGCGGGAGCCGGCATTGCTCCCACCCGCAAGGAGCAGCAATAAATGATACCCCCTGCAGATAGGAGCAATTTTTTCATCTCTTTCCCTGCCCACTTCAGTGCAGACAGGGAAACAGATGAAGAGTCCGATCCCAGCCGTCTGGAGCATTTTTTGATGCTCCCGCCCACTGGGAGCGGACTTTGGGCCAGATGTACACTACCATTGATGTTTGCAACTCGGAAATTGCATTAAATTGCGAGTCGCAATTTGCGAGTCGCAAACATCAATGTACAACAGTGTCAGAGACACTTAGCGATTCCTAATGGGGTTGCAAATTGCATGCCTCGTGCAAATTAATGAGGCACTCGCAATTTGCGACCCCATTAGGAATGGCTGGCCCTCCCACGTATGGTGTCCTGCTGGGCTCAGCAGACCTCCATGTCTGGGACTGCTTTTAAATAAAGCAGTTTTTTAAAATAAATGCAGCCTGTTTTCCTTAAAGGAAAACGGGATGCATTTAAAAAAAAGTTAATGAAATGTTTTCGTTTCATTTTTTAAGGGCAGGTAGTGGTCCCTGGAACCACTGCCTGCCCCGAAAAAAGTATTTTCCCCTGCATACACAAAGGGGAAGGGGTCCCCTGGGGACCCCTTCCCGTTTGCGAGTGCTTTACCACCCTTCTGAGAAGGGTGGTAAACTGCGACTGTTTTGCGACCGCAATTGCGGTCGCAAAACAGTCTTACATAGGGATCAGACTCGCTATTCGGAAGGGACGCCCTTGGAACGCCCCTTCCTAATAGCGAGTTGCTAATCCTATTTAGCGAGTCGCAAATCATTTGTGACTCGCTAAATAGGGTTAGTACATGGCCCATTTGTTTTTTGCATGCGCAAACGGGTCGCAAACCCGTTTGCGCATGCAAAAAAGGGTCGTACATCTGGCCCTTAGTGTCTGCTTTTACTTGGCGGGAGCTTTAAAATTGCTTCCGCAAAGCGAGAGCAAACACAGATTTCCAAGTGCTATGTCCTAGGGTGGGCACCTTGAGCATAGCTTGAGCCGGTCCTGAGGAATAGGGTCCCCAGGGCCATTATTCGCTCCGGGATGGCCCTCCTTCCCATTTGTTTGCTCGGTTGGTCCCCTGGGCTGAAAATGGCCTGGAAAGGGGGCCCCGGGTGGTTGTGATTCCCAGGGTCGAAATCTGCTGAGAAGGGGGGCCATGTGCCCCCGCGCCAGTATTACAGTATTACAAAAGGCTGACACATACCCCCCCTCCCCCCCCCTTGTAAATATATGCCCCAGGGGATTGGCGGTTCCCGACTTTCCCCTTGACCAAACTGTTTGATCCAAGGCAATTTTGTTTTCACTTTGCCTCCTTTTTCTTCATTATAGCATATAAGAAGACCTCGAAATACATGAGTTCAGAATGTGCACTGTACAAAACCTTCTCCTGTGTTTGATTATAATGTTGTCCACGTATATTAGCAACCTAGGCCACCCAGAGGGTACACATGACAACTGACTTGCCTCTTAGTTCACTATCGGCATTGTTGTCAGGGTGGGAAAGCATGAACGTTTCTAAATTCATGTTTGAAAACTATCACCTAAAAAAAAAAAAATCCAAATTCAGTGGTATGGTAAAGCACTTTTGCATGTTAATGAAATTCACTTTTTGAATTTTGAAGAAACAATCCTATTTTTACACATTTGTTGCAAGATGTCTTTAAAAATAAAGGGGTTCATAAAGTTAAGTGATGCAGCACACCACCTTAGTTACTTCATAACTCAAGTTAACCTTCAAATAAATGCTTGCTTGTTAATTTACCATTTTTTCTGAATATTTGTGCTCCGCAATTATACAGCATCACATGCTGCTGTTCACCAGGGGGACTGCATGTAAAGGTCAAGAGGGCCACAAGCAGCCCCCGGACCATACTTCGAGTATCACTGATATATATATATATAATTTTTTTAGGGGAGTGGGGCATGTGCCTCCCCACCAAGTAGTTTTCGGCCATGGTTATCACATCTCCCGGGGCCCAAAGTATTGAATAAAGGGAGGGTGCCGCACCCCCCTCCAAGCCATTGAAAGGCCTGGGGTACCCCAACCCTCAGGGCCCTCACTAACACTAGAAGGGAGGAGGGGGAACACGATCCCCCTCCCTGAGCCTTTATTGGCATTGGGGACACCATTTCTCAGGGCCAGCTCACTTGCTGTGTCCCGGGGAGCTCGCACCGGTATGGAAACGTGTTGGCTCCTGTCTGGCGGGAGCATTATTTTTTAATCTTCCCTCAAATGGGATCAAACACAAAGTCTGCTCCCAGCCAGTAGGAGCTTTAAAAATGCTTCCGCCGACTGGGAGCTGACTTATATTCTCTTTCCCTGCCCGCACTGATGCAGGCAGGGAAACAGAACAACAGATTGCTCCCGCCCAGAGGGAGCAGCATAAATCACTGCTCCATCCGGGTTGGAGTAGTGCTGGCTCCCGCAACATGTGGGAGGCCGGCTGGGGCCATGGGGACTGTAGGATTCCCCTTGCGGGCCCCAGCTTATTTGTGGGTGCCCTGGGTGGCCACAGGGGCGCCCACCTATATTAAAAGAAGGCCCAGGGGGATGGGGTCCCTGGGGCCATAATGGAATTGGGGAGAGGGACCATGCACCCCCCTCTTATTTAAACAAAATACGGCCCTGGGGGATGGGCCCCTCTTCCCTCTAAAAAAAATTAAATAAATAGCACGGCCCAGGGGGCTTAAGTCCCTTGGGCCTGAGAAGGCTGCGGAGGGGGCCGTGCTGCACACCCATCCTTTTTAAAAGAATTACAGCCCTGGGGTCCTCAAGGTCTAATAAGGCCCGGGGAGCATGCTGACTCCATCTCCTTTTTAAAGAAATAGACGGCCCGAGGGATGGGGCTCCCAGCGCCAAAATAGGCTTGGGGGCCAACGCGGACTCCTCCTCCCCATTTAAAAAAAAATTATAGCCTCGGCGATGGGATCCCTGGGACCTGAGAAGGCTCATGGAGGGGGGCCTTGCAGCCCTATCATAAGGCCAAGCCATGTCCAATCCCTTGCTGGCTGTGCGCAGCATGGGGTTGGCTGCCTCTGAGGAGTTGGATGCCTGGCCTGGCTGCAAGCCAAGCTCTGAGGACAGCCTCACGGTCCGCACTGCGAAAGCCCAGGTGCAGCATAGGGTTGGCTGCCGGGGGAGTGGTAGTGTGCTGCCTCTGGGTGTGTTGGGTGCAGGGCCTGGCTCCAAAGGCTGTGCGCAGCATGGGGCTGGCTGCCTGTGGGGGGTTTTCTTCAGGGCCTGGACACAGGCCATGCCCTGTGGCCAACACCCTCCGCGCATAGCCAAAGGATATGCAGAGGGGGTTTGCTTTACATATGGTAATAAAATATTCCTTTACGTTAAAAAAAAAAACTAAAATTCACTGACAAAAACAAAGGTTAAAGTAATATTATTGTTAGGTGAATATATCAGTAACTTGCGTCTGTGCAATGTCCTGCTTATGATCTCACATATTACATCACTCATGACATGGTCTGTGACATCACTGATGACATCATCCAAACTTCTTTTGAACACCTCTACTCTATAAACTATTATGGCATTAATGGCCTGAAAGTAAGTACAAATAGCTCAGAATAATATGAAGCGTCATTAATGCCATCACAGTTACAACTCCTTTTGGTGTAGCAAGCATGTGTGTTATGTGCAACGTTGACCCTATAACATACACTTCACGGGTAGCCTAGTTCGCATTAACAGTCATCCACAGATAAATAACAAATCCTCATTGCACACAGTGTTCAATATGTATACAACTGTTCAGACAAAGCCAAGTTCTTCAAGATACTCAGTGTCTGTCTAAAATTAATGCCCTACTACGGACCGCTTTTACGTGTATCAAGCACCTCACATTCACCGAACCTACATTCAGAAATGAAGTTGATATGAGTAGGAAAGGGGGTATTGTAAACACTGTTTGCTCTATGGAGAGTGTTTGCTCTGTACCACACTGTTTGCAGACAGTGAAACTCTCATGAGAAATACACCACAGAATATTAAAGTATCTACTAAGAACAATGTACACTTTATGGAATAGTTGTAAAAAAAAGACCTATTCGCTTAAAATGCCCAAGGTCTGAAGGTGCTAAAGATTATACTATCTGCAGCCTTCATACTGTGGTGAAAACTTTACAGATAGCCCATCTTCGCAAGCAATAGAAGCACAGGTACGTAGGTCAGTATCTGATGCATGATCCTATGTTATGTCGAAATTGTCATGCTGAGACGATTTTGTCCAATAACTCAAGGCTGCTTCCAATGCTTATTATCTACTACATAGAATCTTTGGCCTGTTGGAAACTTTTTCTGCAGAACCCAAAAACATGTGTGGAACATACTAGACTCAAGTCTTCAATTTTGATCTGCACACTGAGTTACTCTTCAATACAAAAATATATAACGTGTTTGATACCTCTTCACACCTGTGATGCATTTGAAGCACATACGTTTTGTAAACACTTAAACCCATTAGCTGGTCACAGGCTGCACAGAATTTGGTAGTAAAGTAATATGGTACTCACACTCATTGGAGGATGTAGTCATTGATGTCATTAACAATGTCATTTGAGATGTCATCAGTGATGTCATAGAACATGTCATGAGTGATGTAATATATGAGGTCATAAGCAGTGCATTGTTGGGGCGCAAGTTATAGTTAGCTCTACTAACTATAACTGGTGAATTTCAGTTTTTTTTGTTTAAAATGTTGATGCTGTCACCGACATTTTTACCCAACTATAACGTTACTTTAACCTTTGGTTTTTTTTTTGTTGCGACCAAGCACTTTTGATTTTCCCCTCCCTTGGTCCCCTGCAACAGGTAAGGGCAGAATTTGTTTGTACTATAATTTCAGACAAGTGGGTGCTGAAGATTGTTCAGCATGGTTATTCCCTTCTGTTTTCATCCGCCCTCACCTCCTCCCCTTGCTCAGATTACACCTGTTTTTGTTAGGACTTCAGCAGATCATATGTCTATTTTTGAACAGGAAGTTCAGTTTCTGCTGGCCAGAGGGGCCATAGAGCAGCTCGGGCCATAGAGAAGCTCCGGGAGGCGGAGAAAGGCGGTGGGTGTTCCCAAAAGGACAGAGGTCCAATTTTCAACATTTGACTTCAGAATGTTAATAATGGCCAGGTTCTTTCCACCCTAGAATCACAGGGCTGGATGGTGTCTTTGGACGTGCAGGATGCATACTTCCTTCATTTTGTGGTGGAGTCTGAACACTTTCAGTTTGTCTTCCTGTCCTTTTTTTTCCTCACCTTAACCCCTAGGCTGTGTACGATGGTGATGGCAGAGGCTGTGGCTCATCTTTGTAGGCCAGGGATACATGTATTCCCACATCTAGACAGCTAGCTGCTGAATGCAGCTGTCCTTAGTCTGTCACAGACCACCTACAGACAGCTATAACCTATCTGTCATCTGGGGTTTTCCATAAAAGTGCTGATGTTATACTTGCAGCTCACTGTAGGAAGCTTGCTATTTATGTAGTGTACCAAATGCAGGGGTACGCCATGCACATTTCCAGTTGACCCTTATTGGTTTGCAGGGGCTTTAATAATCCCACGTGCTCTTCTAGTGATAGTGTGGGCGAGCAGCTTCGGTTTATCAGAGGGGAATGTTGAGCATTTGTTATACACACAGAGTCAATAAATGAGACGCACTCAAAAAGAAATCCGAGACCGATTTAGAAAATAACACAGATTTTTATAGCATTTTAGACACCAAGATCATTGGGATCAGGTAAGTACTTTCAGTTTAAAAGAAATGTTATTTGTTGGTAATATATAAAACATGTTACAGTTATCGGAAAAATAATACATAAACAGTAAATTATGATATTAAATCATGTGAGGGGAAGGAGAGACAAGTGAGAAAGAGAGGGGATAGAAAGATAGAGAAAATAAAGGGGGAGATATAAAGCTCCATGGTGGTCTTAATAGAGAGAAATAACAAATATGTAGATTAGTACATCTAGCCAACCGTACATTGTAGCTAACAATTAATCAATAACGTAGCATATTCAAGAATCTGAAATCTTAATATAATATGTAGAAAACAAAAATTATGGAATATCACGGAGGTCGGGCAACCTCTTGTTGAGCAGGAGACAAGGAGAAAGAACGTTTAGCACTGCAATCAATGAAGGACGTAACAGGTGACCATATGATTGAACGCTTCATGGATAATTGAATGGGGTGAACAGACACTGTATCCAACCTGTGATGGTAACACACCGCATACCACCAAGCCTGAAATGATAAAGACTTAGTCTTTCCAGTTTTTCGTTATTTGTTGGAAGGCCCACTGCCAGTAGTACATCAACAATTTTGATATCTGAAAGAGACACGTTAGTGACAGATTCCTTACCTTAGAATATCCCCAGGCGTCAGACTGGATCCGGAAAGTTTTTGCGTAGCAGTACCCTTGCGCGTCGGTAGGCGGCGTCGTGCGGCTCCGCGTCCGTCGTCGGCGTCGTGATCGCGGGCAGTACTTAGACGCCGCCCCTGCGCGCTGACGTCAGTTCTTCTTTTTCCGCGCCAGTAAGCGCAGATCCGGGAAGAGCAGTGCCATAGTCAATTTTTGACTACATTTTTGGTGATTTTTTTCACTGTTTCTTTTCGAGTCTTCTCGACTCCTCGGTGTCGGTAGGGATGCCCGGCTTCAAGCCATGCGGTGCCTGTGGTCGAATGATGTCGATCACAGACCCGCACTTAGAGTGTCTCTACTGTCTCGGCTGAGACCACGACACAAAGTCGTGCCCTGACTGCCGGAAACTTCACCCGAAGGCTTTGCGAGAGCGGTCTCGAAAGCTCCTGGAGGTCCGGCAGTCGGCTCCGCGCCACACCAAGCCCCGGTCCCGTGAGAGGTCGAGGGGCCGGTCGCGGAGCCCCCGCCGGTCGTCGGAGTCCAAGTCTTCGCGCTCCTCGGGTAAGTCGAAGCACAAGAAGTCTAAGAAGCACCATCGCTCTAAGACTTCGCCTCGCCGGTCTCGCGACTCGGCTGAGGCCCCTGTCGGCAGCGTCCCCGCCCCCGCGGCTCCGATGTGCCTGTGGCGCCGCTCCCGCATTACCCGTCCTTCCCGGGTTCGGGGGCGACTCCGGCCGAGATACAGAAATTCCTGTCGGCCATGGTCCGCCTCTTCGGGCCTCAAGGTCCCTCCGTTGCGCCTTCGGGCCCCGCGGGCCCTGATGGGGTTGCTCCGGCGTCGCCGACGACTCCGGTCCCGGCGTCGCCTGTCCCGCCAGCCTTGATCCCGGCTCCGGCCCCGGCCTCGATCCCGGCTCCGGTGGTACCGCAACCCCGATCGACGCCGGTTGACCTAACCACGCCTCCGCCAGCGCCGATCTCCCCGGTGCCGTTCCCGACGCCGCCCGGGGCTCCGGGCGGCGTCGTTCCCCGGTTCTCTCCGGTTCCGGACATGGAGCCGGACCGACGTCGCTCGACGCCGGCGCCGATGAGACCTTGGGTCCCAGATGTCCCTCCTCCTCCATATTTTGAACCAGAGGAGGACCAGGAGAGCTGGGAGGGGTCGAAAGACCCTCTCACACAGCAGTGTGAGTATGATCAGGACTGGGCAGAGGAGCTTGGGGATGCCAGTGGTCTAGACACTTCCCCTGACACTGGCATGCTGTCTCCTCCCGTGGCTACGGAGGAGGGAGCAAATTTCGCAACGGTGTTGCGTAGAGCAGCTGGAGCCTTGCACCTCCAATTGCCTACTGTGGCTGTCAGGACTAATCTCCTGACCGAAGTGCTTCAGCCGGCAGTTTCCTCTTCGGAGACTGTGCTGCTTTTTAATGATGCACTATCTGACGTTCTTTTGGGCACCTGGTCCAAGCCCACCACAGGGGCTCCTGTGGATAGGAACGTGGCCCGACGCCATCGCCCTCTCCGGGCGACCCCTTGTTCCTCTCTCAACATCCCACCCCCGAGAGCTTGGTTGTCCAAGCCTCTGCCTCCCAAACCGCCTTCCCTACCGCCCTCCGGATAGGGAATCCAAACGCCTGGACCAATTTGGGAAGAAGGCTTTTCTTCCTCCAGTGCTGGCTTGCGGTCCGTCAACACCGCTTGCCTTTTGGGCCGATATACCCACTCCCTGTGGGATTCGGTGGCGACTGTTTTGCCACAGTGTTCTGAGGAGGTCCAGACACTGCTTACCCGCGCCATTACGGAAGGTAGAGATGCGGCTAAATACACCATCCGTTGTGGCCTTGATACCGCCGACTCGCTGGGCAGATCGCTTGCAACGACGGTGGCGCTGCGTCGCCACGCCTGGCTGAGAACAACTGGTTTCTCGGGTGATGTCCAGAATACACTCATGGACATGCCCTTTGATGGAGTCAGTCTTTTTGGTTCCAAAGCAGACCATGCGCTGGAGCGTTTTAAGGACTCACGGGCTACTGCCAAGTCCCTGGGCCTTTCTGTTGTGCGCCCTTCGCTAACCTCTGCTTTTCGCCCCTTTCGTGGCCACGGAAGGGGCGCCCAGTCACGTCCGCAGACCAGCCACCGGCCCGCGCAGCAGGCGTCTTCGCGTGGCCGGGGACGTGGCTACCGCCGTGGCGGTTCGGGCAACCAGCGTGCGGGTCAGGCCACCACCTCCGCCCCGTCCGCGGCCTCCAAGCCCTCCTAGTCCCTTCTGTTCAGGTGCACAGCACGCCAGTAGGGGGCAGGGTCCGCCATCACCTTCACCACTGGCGTGCCATCACCTCGGACAGGTGGGTCTTGGACATTGTCCGAAGGGGCTACTCCCTCCCCTTCGAGACCACCCCCCCAGCCATGCCACCTCAATTCCACCGCATGTCAGGGGATCACTTGGTGCTTCTGCAGAAGGAAGTCACGGCCCTCTTGGCCAAGAGGGCCATCGAGCATGTTCCGACCCCAGAAGTAGGACGTGGTTGCTACTCCCACTACTTTCTGGTGCCCAAAAGGACAAGGAGGACATGCGTCCTATCTTGGACCTCCGGAACGTCAATCGCTTCCTCCGGAAGGAGAAGTTCAAGATGCTCACCCTAGCTCAGGTCTTGACTGCCCTCGACCCTGGAGACTGGTTGGTAGCGTTGGACTTGCAGGATGCTTATTTTCACATCCCCGTCCTGCCGGCCCACCAGCGTTACCTTCGGTTCACGGTAGGCCTCGAGCATTTTCAGTTCACCGTGCTCCCCTTTGGCCTTACAAGTGCCCCTCGGGTGTTCACGAAAGTGATGGCGGTGGTCGCAGCTCATCTGCGCCGGGCAGGGGTTCCAGTCTTCCCCTACCTCGACGACTGGCTGCTGAAGGCGGGCTCGTCCCAGGCAGTCGTCTCCCACCTCCAGACTACGGCCGAACTCCTGCACTCGCTGGGGTTCTCCATCAATGTGCCGAAGTCGCATCTGATTCCTTCTCCACAGCTCCTTTTCATAGGAGCAGTTCTGGACACGACGCAGTTTCGGGCCTATCCTCCCGAACGGCGAGTCCGGGATATTCAGGCTATGATTCCGATCTTTCAGCCTTTATCCTGGGTTTCGGTACGGATGACCCTGAGGCTGCTGGGCCTCATGGCCTCCTGCATCCTGCTGGTCGATCATGCCAGATAGCATATGCGGGCTCTGCAGTGGGACCTGAAGTTCCAGTGGGCGCAGCACCAGGGCAATCTGTCCGATCACGTTCAGATCTCGGAGGGGACTGCAAGACAGTTGCAGTGGTGGCTCTCGAACCGGCAATGGGTCATGGGCAGATCACTCTCCCTTCCTCAGCCAGAGCACACAGTTGTGACGGACGCGTCCCTTCTGGGATGGGGCGGTCACATGGGAGAGGCGGAGATCAGAGGCCTCTGGTCTCCGGCGGAGTCCCGGCTCCATATCAACCTTCTGGAGCTCCGGGCGATCCGACTTGCACTCAAGGCATTCCTTCCCTCTGTCAAAGGGAAAGTAGTGCAGGTGTTCACAGACAACACCACCGCCATGTGGTACTGCAACAAGCAAGGCGGGGTGGGGTCGTGGACCCTATGTCAGGAGGCTCTGCGCCTCTGGACATGGCTGGAACATCAGGGCATTTTCCTGATGGTTCAACACCTGGCAGGTTCCCTGAACGCCAGGTGCGGACGAACTCAGCCGCAGGTGCATGATGGATCACGAATGGCGTCTTCACTCGGAAGTGGCGCAAGGACTCTTTCTACAGTGGGGAGAGCCTTGGTTAGATCTATTCGCCACCGAAGAGAACGCGCAATGTCATCAGTTCTGCGCGTTGGAATTTCCAAGGCAGCACTCGCTCGGTGACTGTGGAAGTGCGTCCTCTTCAAAAAGCAGCCTCACGCATGTAGAAATGAATAAAGGTAGTTTATTCATGTGCAGGAATACATGGAGACCCCATCCAGCAGCAAGCTCGAATAACTGCCCAACCTTCAAAACATTGCTACGCAACCGCCATTCTAGATCACCAACATTCTAGAAGGCAGAAGCTATCAGATAGGCTATCAGGGCTTGGAAGAGGGATACTAAGAACACCACATCACCTCCCCCTTCACAAATTAACAAAACGGAAAAAAGAACATACATAACTCAAACAAATTCACTTCCCCCAAAGTAAGTAAAACTCTTTTTTTATAATGGAAATTCATAAAAGAACACTTTACGTAACACAATCTTGTAAGCGCAGAGGAACTCACGCGAAGTGGTCTGGATCCACTTTCTTCACCACCAGACTCCGGGACCACTTCACCTGTGGGAGTCACACCAGTTCCATCAATTGATGGTACTGGGCGAAACTTTGCAACCCTGCTTAGGTTCCAAATCTTGTGATCACTTGTCTTTATTGCATTCTTAAATACTTTAATAACCTTAAAAGCCTTACTAAACTTGGAGATGCTTCCGGTTATCCTTGGAGACCTGATTTTGACCCAATCTCCAACACTTACAACAGTATTCTTGACAGCTTTCCTTGCGTCGTACCGAACCTTCCGTTCATTCATTAAACTTTTTCTCCCTTTCTCTCCATCCATCCGTGCTTCCCACGTTGTCACACACTAAGGACCTCTTGTCGCACACCCACAAAGGAACCGTTTCAGTACTACCAATCCTTCCTTTGAACAACCGAAAGGGAGCCACGCCAGTGGATGAATGGGGAGTGAATCTATACTCCCTGACCTTCTTTCTCAATGCCACCTCCCAATTTTCGCCACACGATCTTGCCTGTTGCATCGATTCCTTCAAGACCTTAATAAACCTTTCTACGACGCCATTACATTGGGGATGGTACAAAGAAGCCCTCTTGTGTTTTATTCCTCTCAAAGACAGAAAATCTTGCACCATCCTTGAAGTAAATTGTACCCCATTGTCTGACAAGAGAGTTTGTGGGAAGCCCTCACTCTCAAAGATTTCGTCCAAAAATTCAATCACCACAACAGCCTCTACTGAATTAACCACCTTTATCACAGGCCACCGTGAAAACAAATCCATACATACAATGACATACTTACGCTTTTCGTCGCGAGTGGAGTTGCGGTCTGTTGTACGCTTTTCCGCCTATGCCACTTCTACCCAGAGTGTTGAAGCAGATTCGGCGCGACCGGGCCCAAGTCATCCTTGTGGCTCCGGACTGGGCTCGAAGAGTTTGGTATCCCGAGCTACTCAGTATGAGCGTCGATCCCCCGATCCGTCTGCCTCTTCGGGAGGATCTTCTGTTGCAGCAGCAGGGGACGGTCCTCCACCTGAACCTGTCCAGCCTCCACCTGCTTGCGTGGAGATTGAGCGGCGGCAGTTGATTCCTTTCGACTTGCCTCCCGAAGTTTGTGATGTGATTCTGGCAGCCAGGCGTCCCTCCACTAAGGTGGTATACGCCTGCAGGTGGAACAAGTTTGTGGCATGGTGCACAGCAAAGGCTGTGAATCCCCTTTCTGCCCCTCTTTCTGAGGTTCTTCTGTTCCTTCTTTCCCTGGCCCAACAGGGTTCTGCCCTGGGTACCATCAAGGGCTATCTTTGTGCCATCTCGGCCTTCCTCAGGCTTCCTGATCAGCCCTCCCTTTTCAAGTCCCCTGTGGTTAACAGGTTTCTAAAAGGCATTACACACCTCTTCCCTCCTGTTCCGTTTGTGATGCCTCAGTGGGACTTGAACTTGGTTCTTACCTTTCTTATGTGCGCTCCCTTTGAGCCTCTACATAACTGTCCTCTTCGTCTTCTAACTCTGAAGACAGCCTTTCTGATGGCCATCACCTCCGCTCGGCGGGTGAGTGAGCTCCAGGCTCTTTCATGCAAACCTCCCTTTCTGTCTGTTCATCCAGACAAGGTTGTTCTTCGGACGCGTCCGTCCTTCTTGCCAAAGGTGGTTACTGCCTTCCACATTGGGCAGACCATCACTTTGCCCACCTTCTTTCCGCCTCCGCATCCTTCCAGAGAGGAAGAGAGGCTCCACCGTCTGGACCCAAAACGTGCGCTTTCCTTTTATATCAACCGCACCCAACACTTCCGGGTGGATGACCAGCTCTTTGTTGGCTACGTGGGCGCCAAAAAGGTCGGGCGGTGCACAAGAGAACCATCTCCCGCTGGGTAACCTTGTGTATCAAAGCCTGCTATTCTTTGGCTAAGAAGGAGCCTCCTGTTGGGCTGCGTGCCCATTCCACCAGGGCAACGGCTGCTACCACGGCTTTAGGCCGCGGTGTTCCGCTGCAGGATATCTGTCAGGCAGCTACGTGGGCCTCGCTGCACACATTTACAAAGCATTACTGTCTTGACAGTCAGGTCCGGAGGGACGGCTTCTTTGGCCGTTCTGTCCTCCGGGACTTCCTTGTCTGATCTTTGTTCGCAGACCCACCACCGGGGTTGGTATTGCTGGGGTATCTATTCTAAGGTAAGGAATCGGTCACTAACGTGTCTCTTTCAGATGCACAAGTTACTAACTTGTGTAACGATATATCTGTAAGAGACGGTAGTTAGTGACAGATTCCTTACCGCCCCACCCATCCTCCCCGTTCTGCGAACTGATTTCTAGGGTTAAGGACATCCCTTTCAGGGCCCTAGTATTTTTCAGACACCTATGTCAGCTTCTTGCATGGCTCTGCGTTCCTGGCGCGGAAAGTCGTGTACAGAACTGACGTCAGCGCGCAGGGGCGGCGTATAAGTACTGTCCGCGACTTCATCCCGGCGATCACGACGCCGACGACGGACGCGGAGCCGCTCGACGCCGCCTACCGACGCGCAAGGGTACTGCTACGCAAAAACTTTCCGGATCCAGCCTGACGCCTGGGGATATTCTAAGGTAAGGAATCTGTCACTAACTACTGTCTCTTACAGATATATCGTTACACAAGTTAGTAACTTGTGCATCAGAAACATTGTTTTCCCATATAGAGGATACACTACCTAGGAATAAGTGTGTGTAAGAAAAGGGAAAACTGGAACTAAATATGGAATTGATTTGGTCCCAAACAGATGTCCAGAACTTATGTACGTGAGGGTAAGTGAAAAGCATGTGCTTTAAATCAGCTAGTGGAGATGAGCAAGACCAGCAAGTGTCCGGTGTCATGAAATGTCTTTTATGTAATGTGACTGGATGAAGGAGAAGCCTATTGTAAATAAAAAATAATGTCTGTGTGACATTAGCTGCCCTAGAAGTACTTTCAGAGATAGTAATTTTTGCTGAAATATAAAATACAGTCAAATAACTGTTTTGAGGTATGAGCCTCAAGCGGGGTAATGTTATCCTATGGGTGAAACATACACTGCATTGAAATACTTGCAAACAAATTCAGGGTTCTCCTCTTGGACTTAAGGGGCTTAGGGGCCAAGGTCCAAGAAACCACCAGCAGTTTGTTTTTATCTGCCCTCGTGTGTCCTGGTTTAAAGATACTGGTCTCATTGGTATCCTTGAGCGCTAGGTGGTAAAGTCAGTAGAGAAGTACCTGCAAAAAGAAAGGCTGCAAGTGGGTATTGGGGGACCAGTCTGGCAGAATCCAAAGAGTGGGCTCGGCTCCTGAAGGTCTCTTGAGCACGAAGACACAGTTTGTTTACGTGGACCCAGGCTCGGGGGGCTCGGGTGCAGAGGTGTTTTGTCCGGTGGATCGCTCGAGTCAGAGGTTCTCACTTGGTTTTGGTGACCTGGAGAGGGTGATAAACAAGAAAGACTGCATGGCCACTCTCGGTGATGACCTTGGAGATCCTGATGTTCCTCGTCGGCAGGTCGGTGTTGGCGTGGGTGGTGTCCTGGCAGGACACACAACAAGCCTTGGTGCTTGCAGGAGCTCTGGTACCCTGGGTAATGTTGCAGGGGCGCTCCGGTAAGGCTCAGCATCTCGAGACTTGGTGAAGCGACGTGGCTGACCTCCTGGACTCTCTGACCTCATGGCGAGTTGCTCCCTTGGCGGACCCGTTGGTCATCAAATAGGTGAACCGGGCAGATGCGGTCGGTGCCTGCAGATGCAGGGAGATGGATCTTCCACCTCATGGAAGATGCTGCTTAGTTGATGAAGTACTGGACAGGCCTCCAGGAGTTTTGAGAGGCCGTTCTGTGGCATGGACGTGTCGTTTCTTGCAGTTTTTGAGAGAGCAGTAGCCAGGCAGGGTTTGGTGCTAATATCGGTGCTAGTCCACAGTTCTTTCGTTGTTGGCTCTTCTTTGTCCTTCTTCTGTTCCCAGATAGACAAATCTAAGTTCCAGGTGTCTGGGGGATACCTGAATTCTTAATTTAGGGGCTTTAAGTGGAGAGTAAGGTAGTAGCCAATGCACTACCTACCCTCAGGGTGACTACACCCTATATGACCATTTACTATGGAGAGTGGGTATAAACCTGACCCAGAGTTCCTAGTTTCACCAAAAACATGATGGTGAATCCCTTCTTTGAGTGTCTACTTCAGGTGGCCCACCTTAGAGGTGTGCCTAGCCTGATCGTGCAACATGATCGTGACTAGCTAATTTTCCCACCTGCTTTGCTGCCAAATGGGCCCCAGGGCGACATTCTCCAGGTCTGAAGGGAATCGGGCTCGCATATGACAAGCGGAAGAGGCTTTGAATCCTCTGGCCTTGGTATGCTAATTCACTACCCATGGTGCTGGAGGAGGTGTGATCATCTTCCTTCTAAGTAGGCATTGTTCTTGACCTCAAGAGTGTTTGTTCTCCCGAGCAGGTGGTCAGAAACTCGTCTGTGGTGGCATGCTGGAGAGTCCAGTCATCCAGCACACTAAAACACTGCTAGGTTTCAGGGGGTACCTCTAAGATTCCCTCTGGGTGCAGGCCATAATACATTTAACACTGTCATCAGTGTGGATTTATTAAGACAAGTTGTTAGATACCAAACACCATTACTTTCATTAAAGCCATTATGTAACTGGGTAACTCGTAATGACCAGTGCCCAGTACATATACTTAACATGGCTTCCGGATCTCTTGCAATGTCGTGGCAGTGGAACCATACATGACAGGGGCATATATGTCCTCACTTAGGATATACTGCACCCTGCCTTAGGGCTCTATGGTCTGCTGTAGGAGTATATTCAGTGTGCATGGGCATGGCACACAGGTAGTGTGCCATGTCGTGTTTTCAAAATGGTTTGCACCATTTCATGCAGCCTGCAGTGGCAGTCTGCATGCGATTTGGGTGTGGGTTCCTTAGGGCTTCAGCCCTTACGTACCCTCTTTAGTACTCGTGCCCTAGGGGTACCATTCACTAGGAACTTACAGGGATGCTAAAGTCCTTACCAATTGGGTTGCAAATGATCATTTCACCTGTTTGAAGGGAAAGAGCACTGGGGACCTGGTTAGCAGGGACCCAGTGCACTTTCAGTCAAAAAGCATCAACATTCGGGCAAAAAGTGGGAATGACCATGTAATTTCCTACACTTACAAGGGACTGTTTATAGTGTCCATTCTGGACGCATTGACATGCAAAGCTTTTCCAGAAAGGCATAATTCTGGGACCTTCAGGTTATGATCCCAATGTTTTGGGATCACTCCTGGATTTCAGTGTGGATGACTCTGAATTTTTTGGCCTCAGGCCCAGCGGCATATGCAGCACTTCAGTGGAACCTATGCCTGCAGTGGGCTCCACACTGGTGCTGCCTGTTGGAGAACATCCATATTGTGTAGCATGAAGCCAAAGACATCTAGTGGCGGCTGTTGGACTGTGACACCAACCTGTTCTGAGGCAGACTGTTTTTCCCTTATTTCCCAAGAGCTCACAGTAGTGAAGGATGCATGTCTGAGTGTTGGCGGTCATCAGAGAGAAGAGGGGATCAGAGACCTTTGGTCCCTGCCGAGCACAGGCATTGCATCAATCTACTTAAGCGTGTGCTATTCGATTAGATCTAAAGGCCTTTCTTTCAGGTCCTGTCAGACAACACAACCACCATATGGTACTGCAACAAGCAAGGGGATGTGGGGCTACACGTTCTGCACCAGGAGGTGCTTTGGAAGTGATTGGACTCCCATGGGAACCCTCTGACAATTAGCCATTTGGTATGTTTGCTGAATGCCAGGGCACTTAAGCTCAGCAGACATCATGTGGCAGATCATGAATGGCGTCTTCAAGCAATGGGGCATGCCTTATCTCGATCTTTCATCATCACAGTAAATGCACAGTGTCTCAACTATTGCATGTTTGAGTTTCCTTCATGAGGCTTCTTAGGATTCTTCTCCTCTATGCATTGCAACCCTTGCCTCTCCTACCCAGAGAACAGATTAGAGTGGGTACAGATCATTCCAATAGCCCCAAATTGGGCCACAAAAGTGTGGTACTTCAGTTTCCTGAGCCTGAACATTTCCTCTCGGATTCTCCTACCTCTTTACAAGGGCCTTTTGTCTCAGCAACAGAGCTATGTCTTTCACCCTGATGCCCAAAACCTACACACCTCCATGCTCGAAATTAAGTAAGCAGATTCGATCTGCTTTGCAGAGTACTGTATATCAATCTTGTAGCTAGATGGTCCTCTACCAAAGCTATTTATGCTGGTTGTTGGGTAAAGCTTGTGACCTGATGCAGAGACTGTCGAGTTGACCCTCTCAAGGCCAAACTGTCTGATGTTGTGTTTGCTTGATCCATCTCTGGCACAAAATGGCTTTATGGTGGGCACTGTAGGAAAGTGCCCTTTTTGACATTGTTACCCTCCACTTTTTACCTGGTATCTATTACTCACTGAAAGTGTACTTGGTTTCTGCTAACCAGGTCCCCAGTGCCAGTGTTTTTCCCTAAACTGTACCATTGTTCCACAGTTGGCACCACTTTAGGCTCCTTTTAAGTCCCTAGTAAATGGTACCCCTGGTACCGAGGGCATTGGGACTAAAGAGGGTCCCTAAGGGCTGCACCATGAATTGTGCCACCCTAAGGGACCCCTCACCAAGCTCATGCAAACTGCCATTGCAGCCTGCGTGTCTTGGTGCAGAGAGAAGTGAAGAGTCAACATGGCACACATTCCTGTGTGCCATGCCTGCAAAACACTGCATGTGGCACAGGTAAGTCAACCCCACAGCTGGCCTTACAGCCCTAAGGCAGGGTGCACTATACCTCATATGTGGGCATATCTGCATGAGTGGATGTGTCCCTGTGATATCCAAGTCAATCCTCAGATATCACAAGTGCACAGGGAAGCCATAACTAGTACATGGGCTGGACACACGTGAATATGAGTTCCCCAGCTACATGATGGCATCACTGTACACCCAGATGTTTGGTACCAAACATCTCGTCTTAATAAACCCACACGGATGCCAGTGATGGATTTATTAATAAATGCACCCAGAGGGCACCTTAGAGGTCCCCCCTGAAAACCTACCGACTACTCGTGTGTTGACTGACTGGTCTGGACCAGCTAGCCACCAGAGTTGAGTTTATGGCCCCCTGAGGTGAGACCCTTTGCTCTTGAGGCCAGGACCAAAGCCTGCTCTGGGCAGAGATGTTCACACCTCCTCCACGCAGAATCTGCATTCCAGGGTGAGAAGTTTCAAAGGCCTCACCGCCTTTGCTATGCGACCCTGGCCTCTCCAGATAGTGGAGATGCGTGGCCCCCTGTTCAGACCCCACTTTTGCCGGCAGGATAGGCCAGAAAATTAGTAAGATTAGAAGGTGTCCCATACCAAGCCAGCACCACTCCTATGGTGGATTAGCTGATGTGGACGCCACCTTTTCAGATTCAGGCAACTTGTTTTGGACGGAATTAGCCTTCTAGGGTCAGATTTATGTCTACTTCCCACAGGATGTGGCCATATAGAGGGTGTAGACACCCTGAAGGTAGGTAGCCCATTGGCTACTACCTGTCACTGCCCTTATTGCCCCTAAATTAAGTATTTAGGTGGCACCCCTGAACCCAAGAACTCAGATTCGGCAGATCAAGAGAATTAGGACGAAGAAGAGTCACTGCCTGGCGAGAACTGCAGAAGAAATGTGAACATTTGGCACAAAACCCTGTCTGCTCCCAACTCTCTCGACTATTGCAAGAAAGTGACTCCTCCTGCAAGCTGGAGATCTACCACTGCCTTGGGTAGACTGCCAACACTTTGAAAATTGCCTATAGTCTCCCTTGGAGTAGAGGAGCTACTCAACTGCAGTCTGCGGACACTGAAGAGCAGAGTCCGGTCGACCGCCTTGCAGCTCCCCGGCCCGACCAATGCTGCAGACGACCAGGGAGAGGTACCTGTACTCTGGAGGGTCAGATCTGTCTTCCCACCAAGTGTGAAGACACCAGGACCAACAGGAGCCAGGCAGCATCAATACCCGGGTTACCAGCACCCTGCATCAAACACCAACATCGAGAGTCCAATCTGGATTCTCACTGCACCACGACTGAGTAGCCATCAAGGGACGTCAGCATCACTTTGTGAGTGGCCCAGCTGTCCTGATTTTTCCCCTGCCAGCTGTTTGTCCCTAAGCCCGAGGATCACCTTTGCTCATTGATCCCAGCTGACCTATCCACTCTGCACCCGATCTGCCCGGCCTGGGTAACAAAGAACCAGCTGTGCCCCCTTGCCCCAAGGACCCTTGCGACCCAAGGCCCCGTTTAGGAGCTTTCGGACTTGTCCCCCTGTGCAGCCTGTTTACAGGTGGCCCCCTTCCCCATAGCGCACACAGCTATCAACCTCACCAGCACCCTGCTTCTGGCTAAACCCGGTAGTTCCTGAAGAACTGCTGGTAGTACTTTGGACCTTGGCGCACTACTATCCAAAATCCAGAAGGTGAACCCCTTAAACCGACTCCACTTACCGTTATGCATATATGACTTCTCTTCCAAATCACACATGAGGGAGATAAAAAATTTAAGCTCTGAATCCACTGGTCCCCGTAGGGTAAACCAGGGTACTCCTTCGCTGAAGGTACTAAATCAAGAAATTAACCATTTAGTCCGAAAACAACATCTACAATTTTCCGCAGGTAAACAACCGGAAATTAATCGCCTTAAGTGAGCAAGAAGTCGTTATAAACTCAGAGAAAAGAGAAACGAGATGGATGCTAAATGGATTGGGTTGAGGGAAGCCGCGAGAGCCAAAGATTCAAAAAAGTATTGGCACTTGATTGCAGAATATTGTGATTCAAGACAGAGGGCTCTCCTCATTCCGATCCCAGAAAGGGAGTGGGTGGACTATATTTCACTATTATATAAATTCAACAGTTCAGTGTTTTTTCAGATGCCTGTAACAGAGGAGTCCTCCTTTATTGAATATGTTCCACCGTCAAGGGATGAAGTAGTAGGTCACATAAAGAATGCCAGAACCTCCGGCGCAAAGGAACCAGCTGCATGGGGAGCCTTTTTGGCGCCATTGTTTAATTTTTGTTTTCGAACGATTAGTATTCCCTCCTCTTGCAAGGGGAGTATTATAGTTCCTTTGTTTAAAAAGGGCCCAAAAAGTTTACCTACTAGTTTCAGACAGATTGCGCTGCTGGACGCATCGGGCAAAGTATTTGCAAAAAGTATACTTCATCATCTGCAGCAATGGGCACATGACCAGAACATCTTACCGCCAGAACAGGCAGGTTTCAGAAAGAACCATGGAACGCTGGACAACATTGCGGCTGTCCAGACCATCGTAGAGAAATATGTCTTCTCACGAAGCATATTAGTTTATACGGCATTCATTGATTTCTCCACGGCGTTTGATAAAGTGGCTCGTCAGACGCTGTGGAGAAAGCTCTCCCATCTTGGTATGCCACACTACCTCCTGGGCCTTATAATAGAATTACATACAGACACTTGGTGTCAAGTGATGATGGGAGGCTCGCAGGGGTTATCTTGTAGGATTAAGACCTATAACGGACTTAAGCAGGGTTGCCTGTTGGCCCCTCTTTTGTTTTCCCTTTATATATATATATGACCTCCCTGGCAAGTTAAACTCAGTGAGGGGGGACGCCCCTAGAATTGGTACAATGTCCATTGGTTCCCTATTATATGCAGATGACGTTGTAATTTTTGATTTAACTCCTATCGGCTTGCAACGTCGTCTGGATGCCCTGACCAAATATGCGGAGGACAATTTTTTGAAAATCAATATTGCTAAAAGCAAAATTTTAGTCTTCCGCAAGAAATGTCTCAGAATAAAGAAAGGGTGTAAGTGGTTGTTGGGGCATGAAGAACTTGAATCGGTCGACTCGTATCTGTATCTGGGGAAGGTTTTTTCAAAAAATGGGCGAGACTCAGAGCATATTAAACGGTGTGTTGGTAAGGCTGCCACTCAGGCTGGAGCTTTAAACAGATTTTACAAAACTTGTGGGAGACGCCATTTTAATCATGTTCTTTCAGTATTTAAGGTGAAAATTCCCCCTTCATTAACATATGCTGCAGAAGTACTGGATAGGAACTATTGGCTCGCTTTTGATAAGGCTGAAGGCCGGTTTTTCCGCCAAATTTGTAATTTAAACTCTTTGGCTGCCCCACATGTTCTACGCTTGGAATTCCATCTAGTCTCTTCATATAATTCATCCTTGGCAGCGGTCCTGAGGTGGGGGAACTCCCTCTTTTGGGGGGATGAGGGCACCCTTAGGGCCGCTTTGAGAATGGAAATCCTTGTTAAACTAAAAGATAAATCAGCTTTCTTCAGATCATTTGCTTATGCAAATGTTTCATTTGGGCTCAGTTTAAATTGTGATTCACCCATGCCAAAGCCTGTATTGAAGTCATTCTTAAAGAAGTCCGTAAGCTCGATTAGTACGGTAAGAGACACAGCCTTAAGTGAATCTAAAGCCCGCAATGAGGTGGTCTATGGGAGTGCCGTGGGAGTAGACCTCAGCCCTATCTTTCATGGAATCTCCCACATGGGATTAGAAGGTTGATACTACTTTTGAGAACCAACCTGTTGCCCCTGAGAGAAGTGACTGGCATTTGGGAAAAATTCCTAGAGGGGAGAGAATCTGTGAATTGTGTTTTTACAAATTCAGGATCTTAATCACGTGCTATTTGTGTGTCCGGAACTTCAAAGGGCCAGGTGCATGTTTTTAAGACCTTCATTCATCAAATTTAATATTCATTCTGCTCAGGAGGCTCGATCTTTTGTCTTGTCCCCACCAAATGAAATGGTTTGCCACAGGATATTTCAATTTTTTAAAACATTTCTGGCCATTTATTAGGAAATTCTTAAAGAGTTTAGTTTGTATGTTGTAATGCTTGTTGGTCGGACAATGTAGAATTTTGCACCCTTTACAAAGTATATCCTTCCCTCTTTCCTTCGTTTTTAATTTACTGGAGTATTTAAAAAAAGTATTTAAAGTATGTCTTTCTATTGTATTGGTGTATTTTTGTGGACCTCCGTAGGAGTTCCGTAACAAATAAAATTGAATTGAGAAATTGAAAATTGACTTCTCTTCCAATAGGATTACATTGTGCGTAAAGGCTTTGAAAAGCTTACTTACCTGTAAAAAGTGATAAAAATAGTACATACTTTTGAACAAAATTCTTGGTTTTACAACATATATAAAAAGTGTTAATTTTCTAATTTGGTCTTAAATTTATTGTTTGAGTGTGTGTCTCATTTACTGCTTCTGTGAGTACAACAAATGCTTAGCACTACCCTCTGATAGCCTAACTGCTTGCCCACACTACCACAAAAGAGAGCATCTGAAAGAGACTATTAGTTATGGATTCCTTACCTTAGAATTACCCCTAGGCAAGGAATCCATAACTAATATATGTCTCTTACAGATATATTGTTACCGAAGGTAAGTAACTTGTTTATCTGAAAGAGACACGTTAGTGACAGATTCCTTACCTTAGAATATCCCCAGGCGTCAGGCTGGATCCGGAAAGTTTTTGCGTAGCAGTACCCTTGCGCGTCGGTAGGCGGCGTCGTGCGGCTCCGCGTCCGTCGTCGGCGTCGTGATCGCCGGGATGACGTCGCGGGCAGTACTTAGACGCCGCCCCTGCGCGCTGACGTCAGTTCTTCTTTTTCAGCGCCAGCAAGCGCAGATCCAGGAAGAGCAGTGCCCTAGTCATTTTTTGACTAACTTTTTTGGTGAATTTTTTCACTGTTTCTTTTCGTATCGACTCCAAGGTGTCGTTAGGGATGCCCGGCTTTAAGCTTTAAGCGTTGCGACGCCTGTGCTCGGATGATGTCCATCACAGACCCGCATCTGGAGTGTCTCTTCTGTCTCGGGCAAGACCACGACATGAAGTCGTGTTCCGACTGCCGGTCCCTAAACCCGAAAGCTTTGCGAGAGCGGTCTCGAAAGCTCCTCGAGGCCCGGCAGTCGGCTCCGCGCCACACCAAGCCCCGGTCGCGTGAGAGGTCGAGGGGTCGGTCGCGGAGTCCTCGCCGGTCGTCGGGATCCAAGTCTTCGTCGTTCGGTAAGTCTAAACACAAGAAGTCCAAGAAGCATCATCGCTCTAGGACTTTGCCTCGCCGGTCTCGCGACTCGGCTGAGGCCCCTCCCGGCACCGTCCCCGCCACCGCGGCCCCGGAC
Source organism: Calotriton arnoldi (assembly GCA_963921515.1). Classification (NCBI taxonomy): domain Eukaryota; kingdom Metazoa; phylum Chordata; class Amphibia; order Caudata; family Salamandridae; genus Calotriton; species Calotriton arnoldi. The sequence continues at coordinate 435,908 of CAWUFW010000193.1, read as the reverse complement.
ATGCCTGTGGAGTCGCCCCCGCAATACCCGTCCTTCCCGGGTTCGGGGGCGGATCCGGCCCAAGTACAGGAATTCCTGTCGGCCATGGCCCGCCTCTTCGGGCCTCAAGGTCCCTCCGGTGCGCCTTCGGGCCCCGCGGGCCCTGATGGGGTTGCCCCGGCGTCGCCGACGACTCCGGTCCCGGCGTCGCTCGTGCCTCCAGCCTCGATCCCGGCTCCGGCCCTGGCCTCGATCCCGGCTCCGGTGGTACCGCAACCCCCATCGACGCCGGTCGACCTGACCACGCCTCCGCCGGCACCGATGTCTCCGGTGCCGTTCCTGACGCCGCCCGGGGCTCCGGGCGGCGTCGTCCCCCTGTACTCTCCGGCTCCGGACATGGAGCCGGACCGACGTCGCTCGACGCCGGTTCCGGCGCCGATGAGACCTTGGGTCCCAAATGTCCCTCCTCCTCCTTATTTTGAACCAGAGGAGGACCAGGAGGACTGGGAGGGGTCTGAGGACCCTCTGGCACAACATTGTCAGTATGATGAGGACTGGGCAGAGGAACTAGGGGATGCCAGTGGTCTAGATACTTCCCCTGACACTGGCATGCTGTCTCCTCCCGTGGCTACGGAGGAGGGAGCCAATTTTGCAACGGTGTTGCGTAGGGCAGCTGGAGCCTTACATCTCCAACTCCCTACTGTGGCGGTCAAGACTAATCTCTTGACAGAAGTGCTTCAGCCGGCAGCCTCCTCCTTGGAGACTGTGCTGCCGTTTAACGATGCACTCACTGACGTTCTTTTGGGCGCCTGGTCCAAGCCCAACACAGGGGCTCCTGTGGATAGGAACGTGTCCCGACGCCATCGCCCAGCTCCGGGCGACCCCTTGTTTCTCTCTGTCCACCCCACTCCTGAGAGCTTGGTTGTCCAAGCCTCGGCTTCCCAAACCGCCTTCCCTACCGCCCCTCCGGATAGGGAATCCAAACGCCTGGATCAATTTGGGAAGAAGGGTTTTTCTTCCTCCAGTGCTGGCTTGCGGTCCATCAACACCGCTTGTCTTTTGGGCCGATATACCCACTCCCTGTGGGATTCGGTGGCGACTGTTTTGCCCCAGTGTTCTGAGGAGGTCCAGACACTGCTTACCCGCGCCATTGCGGAAGGTAGGGATGCGGCCAAATACACCATACGTTGTGGCCTTGATACCGCCGACTCGCTGGGCAATCTATTGCAACGACGGTGGCGCTACGTCGCCACGCCTTGCTGAGAACCACTGGTTTTTCGGGTGATGTCCAGAATACACTCATGGACATGCCCTTTGATGGAGTCGGTCTTTTTGGTTCCAAAGCAGACCATGCGTTGGAGCGTTTTAAGGACTCACGGGCTACTGCCAAGTCCCTGGGTCTTTCTACGGCACGCCCTCCGCTAACTTCTGCTTTTCGCCCCTATCGTGGCCACGGAAGGGGCGCCCAGTCACGTCAGCAGCCCAGCCACCGGCCCGCGCAGCAGGCGTCTTCGCGTGGCCGAGGACGTGGATACCGCCGTGGCGGTTCGGGCAACCAGCGTGCGGGTCAGGCCACCACCTCCAACCCGTCCGCGGCCTCCAAGCCCTCCTAGTCCCGCCTTTCCGGTGCACAGCACGCCAGTAGGGGGCAGGGTCCACCATCACCTTCACCACTGGCGTCCCATCACCTCGGACAGGTGAGTCTTGGACATTGTCCGAAGGGGCTACTCCCTCCCCTTCGAGACCACCCCCCCAGCCATGCCACCTCAATTCCACCGCATGTCAGGGGATCACTTGGTACTTCTGCAGAAGGAAGTCACGGCCCTCTTGGCCAAGAGGGCCATCGAGCATGTTCCGACCCCAGAAGTAGGACGTGGTTGCTACTCCCACTACTTCCTGGTGCCCAAAAAGGACAAGGAGGACATGCGTCCTATCTTGGACCTCTGGAACGTCAATCGCTTCCTCCGGAAGGAGAAGTTCAAGATGCTCACCCTAGCTCAGGTCTTGACTGCCCTCGACCCTGGAGACTGGTTGGTAGCGTTGGACTTGCAGGACGCCTATTTCCACATCCCCGTCCTGCCGGCCCACCGGCGTTACCTTCGGTTCACGATAGGCCTCGAGCATTTTCAGTTCACTGTGCTCCCCTTTGGCCTTACCAGTGCCCCTCGGGTGTTCACGAAAGTGATGGCGGTGGTCGCAGCTCATCTGCGCTGGGCAGGGGTTTCAGTCTTCCCCTACCTCGACGACTGGCTGCTGAAGGCGGGCTCGTCCCAGGCAGTCGCCTCCCACCTCCAGACTACGGCCAAACTCCTGCACTCGCTGGGGTTCTCCATCAATGTGCCGAAGTCGCATCTGATTCCTTCTCCACAGCTCCTTTTCATCGGAGCAGTTCTGGACACGACGCAGTTTCGGGCCTATCCTCCCGAACGGCGAGTCCGGGATATTCAGGCTATGATTCCGATCTATCAGCCTTTATCCTGGGTTTCGGCACGGATGACCCTGAGGCTGCTGGGCCTCATGGCCTCCTGCATCCTGCTGGTCAATCATGCCAGATGGCATATGCGGGCTCTGCAGTGGGACCTGAAGTTCCAGTGGGCGCAGCACCAGGGCAACCTGTCCGATCACGTCCAGATCTCGGAGGGGACTGCAAAACAGTTGCAGTGGTGGCTCTCGAACCGGCAATGGGTCATGGGCAGATCCCTCTCCCTTCCCCAGCCAGAGCACACAGTTGTGACGGACGCGTCCCTTCTGGGATGGGGCGGTCACATGGGAGAGGCGGAGATCAGAGGCCTCCTGGTCTCCGGCGGAGTCCCGGCTCCATATCAACCTTCTGGAGCTCCGGGCGATCCGACTTGCACTCAAGGCATTCCTTCCCTCTGTCAAAGGGAAGGTAGTGCCGGTGTTCACAGACAACACCACCGCCATGTGGTACTGCAACAAACAGGGCGGGGTGGGGTCGTGGACCCTCTGTCAGGAGGCTCTGCGCCTCTGGACATGGCTGGAACATCAGGGCATGTTCCTGATGGTTCAACACCTGGCAGGTTCCCTGAACGCCAGGGCGGACGAACTCAGCCGCAGCTGCATGATGGATCACGAATGGCGTCTTCACTCGGAAGTGGCGCAAGGACTCTTTCTACAATGGGGAGAGCCTTGGTTAGATCTATTCGCCACCGAAGAGAACGCGCAATGTCATCAGTTCTGCGCGTTGGAATTTCCAAGGCGGCACTCGCTCGGCGACGCTTTTCGTCGCGAGTGGAGTTGCGGTCTGTTGTACGCCTTTACGCCTATACCACTTCTACCCAGAGTGTTGAAGAAGATTCGGCACGACCGGGCCCAAGTCATCCTTGTGGCTCCGGACTGGGCTCGAAGAGTTTGGTATCCCGAGCTACTCAGTATGAGTGTAGATCCACCGATCCGTCTGCCTCTTCGGGAGGATCTTCTGTCGCAGCAGCAGGGGACGGCCCTCCACCCGAACCTGTCCAGCCTCCACCTGCTTGCGTGGAGATTGAGCGGCGGCAGTTGATTCCTTTCGACTTGCCTCCCGAAGTTTGTGATGTGATTCTGGCAGCCAGGCGTCCCTCCACTAAGGTGGTATACGCCTGCAGGTGGAACAAATTTGTGGCATGGTGCACAGCAAAGGCTGTGAACCCCCTTTCTGCCCCTCTTTCTGAGGTCCTTCTGTTCCTTCTTTCTCTAGCCCAACAGGGTTCTGCCCTGGGTACCATCAAGGGTTATCTCTGTGCTATCTCGGCCTTCCTCAGGCTCCCTGATCAGCCCTCCCTTTTCAAGTCCCCTGTTGGTAACAGGTTCTTAAAAGGCATTACACACCTCTTCCCTCCTGTTCCGTTTGTGATGCCTCAGTGGGACTTGAACTTGGTTCTTACCTTTTTAATGTGCGCTCCCTTTGAGCCTCTACATAACTGTCCTCTTCGTCTTCTCACTATGAAGACAGCCTTTCTGGTGGCCATCACCTCCGCTTGGCGGGTGAGTGAGCTCCAGGCTCTATCATGCAAACCTCCCTTTCTGTCTGTGCATCCAGACAAGGTTGTTCTTAGGACGCGTCCGTCCTTCTTGCCAAAGGTGGTTACTGCCTTCCACATTGGGCAGACCATCACTTTGCCCACCTTCTTTCCGCCTCCGCATCCTTCCAGAGAGGAAGAGAGGCTCCACCGTCTGGACCCAAAACGTGCGCTCTCCTTCTATATCGACCGCAAGAAACACTTCCGGGTGGATGACCAGCTCTTTGTTGGCTACGTGGGCGCCAAAAAAGGTCGGGCGGTGCACAAACGAACCATCTCCCGCTGGGTTACCTTGTGCATCAACGCCTGCTATTCTTTGGCTAAGAAGGAGCCTCCTGTTGGGCTGCGTGCCCATTCCACCAGGGCAATAGCTGCTACCACGGCTTTGGGCCGCGGTGTTCCGCTGCAGGATATCTGTCAGGCAGCTACGTGGACCTCGCTGCACACGTTTACAAAGCATTACTGCCTTGACAGTCAGGTCCGGAGGGACGGCTTCTTTGGCCGTTCTGTCCTCCAGGACTTCCTTGTCTGATCTTTGTTCGCAGACCCACCACCGGGGTTGGTATTGCTGGGGTATCTATTCTAAGGTAAGGAATCTGTCCCTAACGTGTCTCTTTCAGATGCACAAGTTACTAACTTGTGTAACGATATATCTGTAAGAGACAGTAGTTAGTGACAGATTCCTTACCGCCCCACCCATCCTCCCCGTTCTGCGAACTGATTTCTAGGGTTAAGGACATCCCTTTCAGGGCCCTAGTATTTTTCAGACACCTATGTCAGCTTCTTGCATGGCTCTGCGTTCCTGGCGCGGAAAGTCGTGTACAGAACTGACGTCAGCGCGCAGGGGCGGCGTCTAAGTACTGCCCGCGACGTCATCCCGGCGATCACGACGCCGACGACGGACGCGGAGCCGCACGACGCCGCCTACCGACGCGCAAGGGTACTGCTACGCAAAAACTTTCCGGATCCAGCCTGACGCCTGGGGATATTCTAAGGTAAGGAATCTGTCACTAACTACTGTCTCTTACAGATATATCGTTACACAAGTTAGTAACTTGTGCATTAGTACGATATACTTCAGCCTCTGTAAACCAATTAGGGATCCACTGGACTCTCTACGCAGTGTACTTCTTTTTAGTGCACTATATAGAGCCAGCAATCTACAGGCACTGTAAAGGTTTTTCATCTGCCTTTTCAGCCTTTCTACATTTACCAGACCAACCTCTCCTATTCAGGCCACCGTTTGTAATGCTTTTTTTTAATTGGCTCACATACATGTTTACTCTTGTGCCCTATATTATGCCTCAATGGTTTTATAATTTGGTCCTTATGTTCTTGATGTGAATTCCTTTTAACCACACAGTTTCCTCTTCAGACTCCTGACAATTAATTGCAATTACTTCTTCAGGCTATGTCAGTTAGCTTCGGATGCTTTCAGTGCAACCTCTATACTCCACCTTCTTTCCAGACATATTAGTGCTGCAAACTGTTTTCTTTTTTGATGGTGTTGCACTCCACATGGCACAGTCACTCTAACTGCCCTCTTCCCCCCTTCTCTCCCCTCTGAGGAGGAGAGACTTCAACAGCAGTACTGGAGAGGATATCTTAGCTTCTACAAAAAGTGCACGAAGAAACACCATATAGATGATCAACTTCTAATGGCTTTGCCAGTGCTAAGAAGGACAAGGCTGTCTAGAAGCGTAAATTACCTAAGTGGATGTACGTGTGCATAAAAACATGCAAAGACTTGGCCAAAAAGGAGCTTCCAGAGGACCTTCAGATTAATTTCACCTTATCCAAGGCTGCCACTGTAGGAAGCTTGCTCTGTATTTACTGTACCAAAGTGTGCACAGAGTCCATGGGATCCCCAGTGGTATAGCAGAGGCTAAATTAGACAATCACTATCAGCTCTCTTTGTGGTAGTGTGGTCGAGCTGTTAGGCTTATCAGGAGGGTGTGTTAAGCATTTGTTGTATTCACTCAATCAAGGGCTGGTTACACACACTCGGAGACAGAATCCAGACCAATTGGGTAAGTGTAAAAAAATGTATACTTACTTGTTATTTCTAAAATGGTACAGGTAAGCAAAAGGTACTTTCAAATGTAACACTTTGCAAGGTAATGCAATTGGGAATGGATTTGTAATCATTGCAGGTTTGTATGCTTTAAAAACAGATTAAATTACATAGGAATTACTCAGGATTACTTTTGCATTACTTTTGGATTACATCGACTACTCGGGGTGATATGCCTAGCTATCATTCCGTGGATCCTACTATACAAAGGTAAGTAAGACTTTTTCAAGTTTAAGATAGTTACTTTTCTTTCATACAAAACACAGGTCAACAGACATTTATAGGAACAGAAAACTCGTAACATTGGTTCCTATGGCAAAAAGAGTGTTAACAGTTTAGAGGTAAGTAAACGACTTACAAGTATGACTTTTGGGGGTTAGGACCAAGTTTCCCCAAGGTCCAGTAGGGCACTCAGTTTGGACCACCAGCGACACTGGGGCGGACGGATGCAGAGTGCAGGGGCCCAATGTTAGCCAGTGGGGCTAAGGGGGCCTTCGGTCAGGGGCTGCTTCTGAGCAGGCCACTCGGTCGTGGGAGCAAAGCTCCTGGGGTTAGGATCAGCACTGCAGGGGCCAACAATCGGCACAGGAGCTGCACCACCAGCGGCACAGAGGCTGCCGGATGCAGAGTGCCATGGAGATGTCGGGAGCCCCATGAATTGCAATGGAGATCTCCGGTTTGGAAAAGAGGCTGCAGGCTCGGTCAGGGAGGCTTCCTGGAGGCGACCACCGACAGGACAGGTAAGTTGGATTCTTGGGGAATGCCTGGACACTGTTGGTTGGACCACCCAATGCCGTGGGGCGTCGGGTGCAGGGGTGTATTTTGGTGTCGGGTCTTCTTACCAGCTGCGGTCGGGGGGACCCTTCAGGTTGAGGCTGCAGGCGTTGGCTTGAAGCTTAAGGTAGGTCGGGGATCACCAGATCCTAGGTCAGGATTGCTGGGGAGACCTCCTTGTGGTGTTGGGCCACTCGAACTCGGGCCGTGGGCGCCGGGTGCAGAGTGGTGCAGAACCGAGGAGCTGCCTGGATCCGGGTTCTGTGTTTCTAGTCTTTGTTGAGCAAGTCCGGTGCTCAAAGGAGACAGAGTCTTTAAGGTAAGTGCAGGGGAGGTCTTCCGGGCTCTGGGGGCTGCTGGCTGCAGGTCACGCCGGGATTTCCGCTGTAGTCAGGTCGGAGTCGATACAGGGCGGTAGGGCTGGGGCCAAAGGCGTTGGTGTCCTCGTCCTGGGTCAGCACAGCTCTTTGGTTCTTCTTTCTTCCTCGAATCTGAGGAGGCAAGGTTCAGGGTCGCCCCTAAATACTAAATTTAGGTGCGTTTGCAAGGGTGTGCAGGTCGGGACCAATAGGTCTTTGGGGTGAGTACACCCCCTATTATGCCACCCTCCAGTAGGAGGGGGGCAAGACCCTTTCCCTAATTGGCTGGGTCTCCTCATCTCCAAGATGGAGGGGACTTTAAGTGTGTGCTTCGCCTCCCCACCTGAGGGATTGGGTTGGCAAAGATGGGCACACCTCTCCTCCTAACTCTGTTTTCCCGCCGATTCTCCTGCCCAAAGTGGGGGTCAGAACTGGTGGGAGACAGTTGCTGGGGACAGCAAAAGGCAGGAACAGCTTACAAAGGCAGCAGGCCTTTGAAGCTTCCCCTTCGTGGACCCATACCATCCTGGGGGAGGAGGCATGACACCTCTGCCCAGGATGGGCTTTGTTTCTGGATCAAGAGAATGGAGGCTGTTTACAGAGCGGTCCAGAAACCTGTCTGGTTGTGGCAAATGGTGGGCACCCAATCAGGAACCACACCAGTGCTGGTTGTTTTTTAGGTGGCATCTTAGAGATGTGCATTTTGCATTAAATCACACACTGGCATCAGTAAGGGTTTAATGTGCTGAGAAGTTTGCTACCATACTTTCCAGTTTTCAGTAAAGCCATTATAGAGCTGTGGAGTTCGTAATGAGCAACTCCCAGACCATATACTCTTTATGGCTCTACTGCACTTACAATGTCTAAGAATGGTCTTAGACACTGTAGGGGTACAGTGCTCATGCAACCGTACCCTCACCTGTTGTCTAGTGCACCCTGCTAGAGGGGTGGCTTACCTAGGCTACAGGCAGTGGATTGCAAGCATGCCACACAGGGATGTGTGCCATGTCGTCTCTTCACTTTTTTCTGCACCAAAACAAGCAGCCTGCAATGGCAGTGTGTGGGTGTTAAGGTACAGGGCCTCTAAGGGTGGCACAATAGGTGCTGCAGCCCTTAGAGGCCTTCCTTTTCACAGTGCCCTTGGTACCCATGGTACCTTCTACAAAGGGCTTACCTGTGGCCAGAGACATGCCAATTGTGGGTACAAAGGTACAGCTTTGGGAAAGAACACAAGCCATGGGAACATGATTGGCAGGGACCCAGGGTACACCAAGTCAAAGTGCATCAAATGTCAGGTAAAAAGTGGGGGGAAACCATACAAAAAGGGGCACTTTTCTACAGCCCCTGACATATTGGCTAGGAGTTTTCGGTTGTTGGACATCTGCCAGTCTGCGTCATTGGTGTCCATACAAACCCCAACTAGGGATTACTATCTCAACAATCGAGTCTGTATAGAGGGCCATTTCACCAAATTAGTGCTGCAGTACTTCCTCGTATAAGTCCACTCTTGCCCTCCACCTTTTTAGAGGGCACTGCTCAATAGCTATTCAAATGGTGTGAAATTTGCAGTTGGAAGTATCCATCAGAAGAACAAGTTACTTACCTTTGGTAACACCCTTTTCTGCTAGATACTCTATCAAACTGCAGATTCATTGCCACTCTCCTTTGGAGGTTTATAAAAAGGACACAAACTATATTTTATGTACTTTCACACTGCATCCTGTCACAGTTGGATCATTCCTGAGGGCCTGAAAGACCAACATCAGCATTTAAGGGTAGCACCATTATACACCTCAGTGTTACCGCTTCCTGGGGTGGAACGAGGTTTCTGCAAAACTTCTGGCATTACCTATCGACTTCCTGGAGCAGTTGCTTCGAAAAAATTTGGAATCAAGTCTTGCTCCTGGAAGAAATCAAAAGTTGTGGAACTTCCAGTTAGATAGATTATCCACTAGAAATACAATATCCAAAGTTTAGTTACTTATTCTTTAAGCTGTGCTGTGACTGCCGTAAGTCCCAACTAGGCATTACTATCTCAACAATCAAGTCTGTATAGAGTGCCATTTCACCTAATTGGTGCTGCAGAACTTCCTCGTGTAAGTCCACTCTTCACACCCTCCACCTTTTTAGGGGGCACTGCTCAATAGCTATTCAAATGGTGTGATAGGGGGCGTGGCCTAGCGGTCCAACATGGCGGATGCGCTTTAGGCGAGCTCCAGTAGCCGAAGCAGTCATCCGCTATAATCCTGCCAGACTACTGCCGCAAGACACTAATCAATAGCCCGTGCCAACACCGAAGGTGTGCATCAATTTCCTAGCCCTCGTCCTTAGAGAGTGGCGCCCAGAGGTCAGCCACGTGTCCGGAACGAAACCACCAGTGCGTGTCACCTGCGACCCTGGCTGAGGCTGCGGACACCCGCGGTGCCAAGAAAGGTTCGCGAGAGGAGCCACGGCCGGCGCCCGAGGATCTCCGGTTGAGGAGGCAGAGGGAGCAGGTGACCGCAAGGCGGCAAAGGTGACGAGGGCCGCTCGGGCGAGTGGTACAGCAGACCCCATATGGGCCGAAGATCCTGGTGAGTGCTGCATCGAACGCAGCCGATGCGGCAAAGACCCAGACAGCTCTCAGGTGACGGCCCGGCTGCAGACAGAGGAGGTCAGCTCACCTGCCGAGGAGCGACGTGGCTGCCGGTTACAGAAGTCTACTTCCTGGGGCCCCGGTGCTCCCAGTAGAGAGACAGTGACAGATCCTCCGGCCAGCAGACGACGGCAGAGGCCCTGCATCGCAGCGCGCGGTGCTGCGTGAGTGACGCCGCGCGTGAGCGGCCCGCAGTGGATTGCGGCCCAGCTGGGCAAATGAGGTGAGGCCTACCAGATATATCGGCCTGGCTTCACCTTCCTGTTCGAGCATACGGCACTGTAGACAGCTCATGGTGTGAGTTGGGCTAGGGGTACACCACAAATTTCATCCGAGGACGTGGTGCGGCGCCCGTTAGGTTTGGGTGCTTTCCTGTCCACGGAGGTGGCCGGGCCAGGTCCTGATGCAGCTTGCGGCCGGGTGAGGCCCCCGCTGAGTGCCCACGGGGAAGATTCATAGACCCCGTTCCCACTTGAGCGGCTGGGACCCACAGACGACGCAGTGTAAGAGAAGGACCATTTGGCGGCCTGAGCCCCGGTAATCACCAGGGGACATCTATTGCGGCCGGCTGGCGGGGTGTGGACACTCCACCGACAACAGCATCCACTACTATCCTGGAATACCACAACCTCGTCATGACGAAGGACAAGCCAACAGGCCAGCATCAAAGCTGAGGACAATAGACAGGAATACAGGGACCGGCGCAGCTGCGACGGAGGGCAACCAGGGCGGATCCCCAGACGCCACACTGCTGGAAGCCAGAATAGGAGCCGTGGAGTCAGATGTGGTGTGGCTGCAACAAGACCTGCGTAATGCTGTAGAGCGCCTCACTCAAGCCGAAACTGGAGTTTCCGGCATAGAAGATGCTGTCTCCACGCTCCAGGGGAAGGTAGACACCCTCGAGAAACTCACACGAGGCCTGCCCACACGTGTGGAGGACGTAAAGGGTCCGGCCCGAAGAAACAATTGCCGCTTCGTGGGCTTTCCTGAGGGCTGTGATGGCACAGACCTGTAGGCACATTCCCAGCTCAGTGGCTCAAGATGTGGATCCCGGTGGACACTCTTTCACCTTGATTTATCATAGAGCAAGTCCATAGAACCCTGGATGCAAAGACCCCTAAGCCCCCCCCCCCCTCTCTGGGTGCCAGACCGTGGCCAGGTATTGCCAGGATATTAAACTTCCACGGCAGAAACACCATCCTCAGGCTGGCCAGATCACAAGACTCTCTTACATATGACTCCCACCGCATAATGATCTTCCCCGATTATACCTGACTGGTTTAACAGCAGCGCCAGTCCTTCACTGCAGAGAAGACCTGTCTCTGTTATTTGCCTATCTCCTATATGCTTCTACTTCCGGCCCGTCTGAGAGTCAGCTACAAAGATTGTACCATGTGGTGTGATACGCCTGAGGAAGTGTTCACTTGGACCAAGGAGATAAGACTGCTGTAACCTAACACGCCCGCGCCTCGGGACTCAGACTTTTCATCTGGAGGCCCACAACAGAGTCAGGCCCATAAGAAGGACAAGCGGCGACATCGATCACGATCGTCGTGGCGTTCTAGGCCTTGTATGGACGATTAGGCTGAAGCCCCTGGCTTCGGCCGGAAAGCTTCATATAGTGATTTGGACTGTCCGGGGAGTGTTAGATAAGGTAAAGCGGGGTGTCGTACTTAGACAGGCGAAGCGTCTGGGGGTGGATATCCTGCTATTACAAGACACCCATCGGATGTAGACTAAACCGACATGCCTAGCTTGCTTTGGCTTCACACACATATTCCACACCAGTTTTACAAGTGGCTCCAGAGGGGTGGTCATACTGATACATCATAGGGTACCCTTCCAGCCCATTCAGACGTGGGTCAATACACATGGCAGGTATGTATTTGTGCGGGGAACTATTGGCGGGAAACCCATGGTGCTGGGAAGCGTTTATTCCCCCCTCCTCCCATGAGCCAAACATTTGTGGAACGCACCGTGGACGTCTGGGGGTCCATACCAGAGGGGTTAGCGGTCATAGGTGGAGATTGGAATGATGAGATGCACCCCGAGCGGGATACATGGGGCTCCACTGGAATCCCGTTTAGGACCATTGTTGGGGTTGCTGGGATGGACGGATTCATGGAGGGCCCAACACCCAATGGAAGCGGGGTACACGTTTTTTTCCTCCGTCCACGGTTCTTTTTCCAAGCTTGATTATCTTTTCGTCACTGGGGAGCATGCCCACAGAATTAGAAGTAGAGATCACGCCCAGGGGACTCTGACCATTCCCCAGTGGGGTTGAGGCTCCTGGTGGGCCCGCGGAGTCCTCCGTTTCTCTGGCCTCTATCACCATAGCGCATGCACAACCAGTCCTATAAAACACACATTCACAAAGCTTTGCTCTACTAGTTTTCACTTAATGAGGCGACGGCCCCCTCTGTGAAACTCCTATGTGAAGCAATGAAACCTACTATACGCGGGGTCGACATTATTTTCTGCGCTGCAGAGCATAAACGACACAGGCAAAAGTGATTGCCAAATGGATGCCTGTATACTGTAATTAGAGAGGCTTGGACAGGAGGGCGATGGAGGTGGAGCATGCAGACAACTGAGCCTAATGCAACAACAATATCAAGGAGAACTACTGGAGGAGGCCAGGTGGGCATGGCTGGCCTCGCAGAGCAGGATTTATCAGTGGGGGGGACAAGTCAGGGAGATTATTGCCTAGACTATGCCAGCATGCACTGAAGCCCGTTCAGATACCTGTGATTCAAGACCGTGACAGCACAACACTTAGATCCGGCAGGAGTGGCCCACAGCTTCGCTGAATTTTATCAAGCCCTGTATGCCCAACGTGACGTTCTGACTGTGTCGCAGATCGAAGACTTCTTTGGGGATCTGCCTCCAAGGGCGCTATCGGCTGATGCACAAGAATCCCTCAAGGCCCCCCTACAATAGAGGAACTGACGGTCGCCATATCAGAGATGAAGCCAGGGAAGGCTCCAGCCCCTAATGGGTTCCCCTGTGAGTACTTTAAAGTGTTATTGTCCCTTCTAGGGGCCCCATTGCCTGGCTACTGTACTAACTGCCCTGAAGGAGTGTATGCCCCCAGAGGGGAGACATGCAGAAATTGTGGTATTTTTTAAACCGGGTGGTCCACTGGAACACCACATATCGTACCGCCCGATATCCCTTCTAAATACTGAAGTCTAGTTGCTGGCAAAGGTGTTCGCCAGTAGATTAATGCCCCACATGCCCGATCTGGTACACCCAGACCAGGCGGGCTTCATGCCCCGACGTGCCACACGACACATTATCAGCAGAGCTCATAATGCGATAGAGGCAGTGAACCGCTTGGGCCGTCCCTCTACTCTGATTTTGGCAGATATAGATAAGGCCTTTGATTCAGTCAGCTGGACGTATATATTTACCCCACTGAAACCCCTGAATATGGGCCTTCACTTCTTGGCATACATACAATTAGTGTTTACCAACCTCACAGCATCCATCCAGGGTGCAGGTTCAGTATCTGCCCCATTTCCCATCGGTTGGGGTACCAGACAGGGCTGCCCTCTGTCCCCCCTCCTATTTTCTCTCGCCATAGAGCCCTTGGCCGCATGGGTTCGAATGGACACGCTGGTGCGTGGTTTTGAGTGGAAGCCCGAGTTCTCCGACCGCATAGCACTATATGCGGATGATGTCCTTTTGTTCTTCACAGACCCTCACAAGTCCGGCTCCACGATCCTACAAATCATGCGTATCTTCGGGGAGACGTCAAGACTATACATGAATGTGCGGAAGTCTACCGTATGGTCGTTGAGGGGACTCTGGGTGATGGGCGCTGGACAGAAGACCTCATCGTAGCGGTGGACGGCCTAAAATTCCTAGGAGTCTTTTTATCGGACACCCGGTCCGTCTCATGGGGGCACAATCTGGGCGACTCGACTGATCGCGTAAAAGCAGAGATTCCGTCATGGTAGAGTCTCCCACTGTCTCTATGAAAGATTGGCCATCTTCAAGATGGTGTCCCTGCCCCGCTTATTATACCAGCTGCATTGCCATACGTATCCAATCACGCTGTCATGGTTTCAACAGATTAATGCAACGCTGGTTCAGTTTTTATGGAGGGGGGGGCGACTCGCGAGTGGCCCGACGCACATTTTTCAGTCCACATACTGTGGCAGGATAGCAGCCGTGGACGTTCGGTCTTAACATGCGGCAGTACACCTGCAGGTGCTGAATAAATGGTGGTATGGCTCCTGGGGCGATCCAGCCTACAGAGTAGAGCGATGGATTCTGGGAGACCCATCTTTATATCCATATCTATGTAATAGGTCAGATCCACGAGATCTTCCCACTGGCGACTAGAGTGGTAATTTTGACGTGGCGTCAATCCCTCTGCCAAATGGGATGGTGGGGCCGCCTTACACGCGAGACCCCGCTGTGGCAAAATAGATTCCTTACTCAAGTAGCGGACCTCCAGGGTTTTGATGGCTGGGATCGCTTTGGGATATCATCCATAGGGGACGTTATGCGGTGACATACCCTTAAATGTATGCCAGACCTCCAAGGGGAATTTTCTATGCCCCACAGTCTATTCTACTAGTACTTACAACTACTGCACGCTCTACACCCATATATACGCGATCTTACAGCCCTCCCGTAATTGAACCCATTGGAGGGTAGGCTCTTGATGGGCGATTTGGGAGACCACAAAATTACGAAGATCTATCAATCCTTAATTAAAAACAGTGCGACAACCTTAGACACCTTGAGGGCAGCCTGGGAAGCCAATTTAGGCCCCACTGATGACGATGACTGGCCTGAGGTACTGGAATCTCCAAGGGTAGCGGCAATCTCATCACGCTTACGGCTCATAAAAGTTAAATACCTGCACAGGGCATACTATACTAGACAGAGCCTTTGGAAGATGGGACTGATTGCCTCCCTTGAGTGTAGGCGATGTAGGTGTGCTTAGGGTACTTTCCTACATACAGTTTGGTTTTGTACTGCGTTAGATAGATTCTGGCGGGGTGGTTAGTTGTTTAGCTGAGGTATTGGAATAGGTACTCCCAGGTCTCCGAAGCTCCTCTTACTACACAGCACAGAGGGAGTGGGGGGCAACAGATATAAACAACATTTGCTATTTCTAGGTCTCACTCTTGCTAAACGTGAGATAGCCAGACAATGGAAGGTGGAGAGCCCGCCCCTACTGGGTGCTTGGAAGAGGGGCATGGATTTCAACATGGGATTGGAAATACTGGTTTTCACGGCACAAGGTTGCCCAGAGAAACATTCAAAAATATGTCAAAGATGCGCAGAATATTGAGGCCTAACTCTGGAGCCACACTCTACAATTGATCAACAATTAGAGGTCGAAATCGTGTTGTATGGGCGGGACTCAACTGTTATCTTACAATCCAATGTTAATATCTAGGAGGGGTAGTCGAGAGGTGGGGACTCGTTCAAGTTGTTGTGCAAGGTTTTATATTGTTTTGTTGTACTTTTGCATTCGGTCACAAATGCCATCAAAGATGGTCTACGACCTGGACACACAGCTTCATTCATATACAGATATATTTACTGTATTTTTTCCAGGCTCATCCGGATCATATGGTGTCAAAATCTAATAAAATATGTTGTGGAATTTTTTTGGGGGTGAAATGTGCAGTTGGAAGTATCCATCAGAAGAGCAAGTTACTTACCTTTGGTAACACCAAAAGTACAGGGACACGCAGAACATCTGCCTTTCATGGCTTTGCACGAGACATACTTTGAAATTGTGCAACATAAGAAGAGAGGCCACCCATGCTCGAAATCCCAATCTCTTTTACAGTTACATTCTTGCTTTCTTTCATTAGGTAAATCCATGGCTTAGCTGTCCAAAAATAAATTTTCCCCTTTCCCACCACACTTGCTCCAGAGAAAAGTTGCACAGTTGGTGCTTTAAAGGCCTGCGTCATCCTACTTGCACCAGTTTCTGATCCTGACACTAATGAGCCCCAAATTTCCCAGGACATCATTGACACTGCAGTCGTATCGAGACCTTCATGGAGGATATGGTACAGTTATTGAGAATGGTACCATTTCTTTCTGGAGCCACTTTGGGCCCCACTGATTCAATAGGGGTTCCAGGTAAGGCTATGATGGTAGGTCCTTCCCTGGCACCATCTGACCACGTCCTTCACTGCTCTGCACCGCATCTTCACCCCCTTGCTGCAGGCCCCGTCATTTATTACTAAATGGACTCCGGCCCTGGCTTCAATGACGTTGACTTCCAGTTCTGCATTAGTTCTAATATTGGATCCAGAACCAAGTTTAGCACATTCCCATCCCATATCTTGTTATTGCAAAGGCCCAACCAGTGGCTCTGGAAGTCTACCAATCATTCGCTTGTCACAACACCAATATTACCGTAGACTAAACATCATTTTTGGCTTCAGGTTTGATTCGAGCAGGCCCACTAGATGATGGGGAGATGGATTAGCTTTTTCTGCCCTCATTATTCAGATGATGACTTCTATTTGAATTTACTAAATGTGGTGGCCTAAATGCATTCCTTGACAATTACCTCACCTCTCTTATGGGGCCCCCTGATGGAGGAGAATGCATATTTTGCTGTGGAAGGATACAGGGCTGCAAAGGTAGTGGTTTGCAGCTACCAACTGTTAATAAAAGGCAATGTAGTTATGGTAGTTTTAGAACCCAGTCTTCCATTTCTTAGCCCATGCTTCTGTTTAATTATGCATTAACTGATTGATTGCAGCTTTATTCAAGCCTTGTTCTTGTCGTAAAGTGAGTCGCCATATTGCTCACCGGTAAATGCCCGTTATTTTTGACAAAAGATCGCAGTCCGGAAAGACTCTTAATTCCAGCTTTTGCTAGTAAGGTCAGCCACGAAACATTTCCTTGAGCTATGATTGGGAACCCAAGCAAATTGATGCCTTAAGTCAATGTGGGTTTTATTCAGCTGTATTTGCTATTTGTCATTGAATGCTATATGCCATTCAGAACACTAGGCCCATGCCTTGTGGAATATAGTGAGTGCGATTGTGCCCAGTCTTCCAGAAGACCTAATAAATAATTTCCCACAAATGATGCAAGATGACCAGGATGTGGCCAAGCATGTTTTAAGGGCCGGTGGCTGCACTACAGTCTGTGATGCCCATACTTTAAATACCAGTGTGGTGATCCAAAGGCATGCCTGAATGTGGGCGAACAGCTTATCTAGGGATGTCAGACCTCCTTGTGGAGCACATCGTTTGAGATTCTTCAGTGATGAGGTGGATTCTACACTGGAGAACTTCAAAGGCAGCAAGGTGATGGCTCTCCCCCTAGGGCTGCTTTTTCTTCTCCCAATAAGCTTCACCTGCAAAGGAAATTCCAAGTCTTCTCAAAAGGCCCTGCCTGTGTTCGGAGGCAGCCTTGCAGCCTGTCCAGCCCATTTTTGGATCCAGGGGCATGGGCGATGGCGGAGGTCATAACCAGCAACAGCGTTCCTCACCTGGTGCTGGCGCTGCCATACTGCTTTGGTTCCCCCTTGTTCAGTCACATGAGGTCGGTAAGGGTCAGGGTTAATTTTTGTTTGCCTGCCTGTCGTTCAATTAGTTTGTACTAATGGATCTTTTAGTTTGGCTATGCCCTTTCTTTGTTATCCACTTCAACTGTCTCCGCATTTGTGTCTTGGGGGTCGTCAGGTCTCGCTGTTATCCTCCAGAAGTTCAATCTCATCTTGCCACAGGTGCGATCAAGGTGCTACCATAGGAAGAGAGGGGCACTGGTTGTTAGTCTCATTATTTTCTTGTACCTAAGAAGGGGGTTGAGACCTATCTTGGTCTCAAGATTCTGAGCACCTTCCTAAGTAAGGACCAGTTTAAAATGCTGACGTTGATCCAGGTTCTGTTGGTCTTGGATTCCGGTGATTGGATGGTGTACCAGGACTTGTAGGTTGTGCACTTTCATGCCCCAAGCCTGCAGTCTCACAGGCATTATCTATTGTTCATGGTTGGGATGGAACATTACCAATTCATCCGCCATTCTGCCTTAAAAGCCCCTCAGTGTTCAAAAAAATAATTTTTGTTGGTCACGGACCCCCTTCACAGGTGGGGGATGCACTTCCTCTCATACCTCAACTGGCTTCTAAAGGACCCTTTCTGCAGCTGGTCTCAGATCTCCTGCAGGCTTTTTCATCGACAAGCCTTCAGCCCATGCAGTGGATCTCATTCTTAGAGGCCACACTCACTCAGCTGACAGGATCTTACTGATAACGAGTGGTGTCTGCCTCTGGAGGTGCACGACCAGTGCAGCATGCCTGTGGTAGATCTGCTCGATACCTCCAAGAACTTACATTGTTGGCCTTCCCCATTTGAGTTTCCACTTTGAGGTTCCCTAAGGGACTTGCTTGCTCTACCTTAGTGGTACTTCAACCTACTGCAGGCATTCCTGCTGCGGCCATTGTGTTAGGAGTAGAAGAAAAGCCCATCTCACTCACTACTGTGGTGACAACTCTGAATGCGCCTATGCATTGTAGGGCAGTGAATCCTTGTATCTGAAAGAGACAGTTAGTTATAGATTCCTTACCTTAGAATTACTCCCAGGCAGCAGACTGGATCCGGGTAATATTTTCTTAGCAGTACCCCTGCGCTTCAGTGGGTGGCGTGTGTCGACTCCGCATCCGGCGTTGCGGTGTCTACTTAGACACCACCGCCCCTGCGCGCTGATGTCAGTGCTTTCTTTTTCTGCGCCAGCCTAGCGCAGATCCGGAGAGAGCTACCCCTTTAGTCACTTTTTGACTAAACTTTTTCGATGTTTTGTCGATTACTTTTTCGAGTCTTCGACTCCTGGTGGGCGAGGGGTGCATCACCGTCGGACCTGGTTCAAGCCTTGCGATGCCTGGTACAGGCTGATGTCTGTGACAGACCCGCACCTCATGTGCCTTTGGTGTCTGGAGCGCGACCACGACCCGAAGTTGTGCTCTGACTGCCAGGCATGAATCCAAAGTCTTTGCAGGAGCGGTCCCAAAAGCTCTTGGACGCCCGGCGGTCAGCTCCACATCGCTCCGGGTCTCATTCGAGAGGAAGGTCTCGAGGCTGCTCACAGAGCCCCCACCCCTCGTCACACTCAAAAGTCTTTAAAATCTTCGGGTAATTCGAAGCACAAGAAGGCGAAGAAGCACCAGTGCTCTTTGCCTTCTCCCCATCGGTCAGCTGACATGATGCTGGAGCATCATCGCTCTAAGGCTCCATCTCCAGTGCCTCCTTCAGAGACAACTCCGCGCCTCCCCCATTTTCCGGAGCGTCCCTTCCCAACTTCATAAGTTCTACGAGGCACTCCACTTCGTCTTTTGGCAGCCCGCCTTCAGGCCCCAAGGAGCCGGTCGAGGGCCCTGAGCCTTCGATGCTGGAGGCTTCAGCGCCGGAAGGCCCCCGCGGATCCAGGCCTGGATCCGGACTGACGCCGGTCGATCTTACCGGACCTTCCCTGGCGACGAAGCCCCCGGCTCCGACCGTGCCCCCGGTAGACGCCGTCCCCATCATCGCCCCTGAGATGGACCCGGACCAACATCGGATCTGACGCCGGAGGGTACTTTTGTTCCCCTGTTCATCCCTGGTGTTTCCTATCACCCAGAAGGTAGTTTTCAGGAGTGGGAGGGGTTGCTGGACCCTTTAGCAGACGGACTAGAAGAGCCGGACTGGAGAGAGGACCTGGGTGATGCCAGTGGTCTAGACACTTCTCCAGACCTTGGCATGCTTTCTCCCCCTACCGTGGCTACGGAGGAGGGAGCGTCCTACGCTGTGATGGTGAGAAGCGCGGCCGAGGTCTTGGGCCTTGAGCTCCCTTCAGTGGCAGTCGGGACTAACCTCCTGACAGAGGTGCTTCAACCTGCGGCATCCACTTCCGACCCTCTATTGCCCTTCAATGAAGCCCTCACTGACGTCCTTCTGGGCACCTGGTCCAAGCCCAGCGGCTCCTGTGGAACGGATGATCGCCCGCCGCCATCGCCTGGCCCCGGGTGACCCAGTTTTTCTCACCCAACACCCTTCCCTCGAGAGCTTGGTGGTCCAAGCCTCTTCCTCCAAGGGCGCATTCCCTTCTGCTCCCCCAGATAGAGAATCCAAGAAGCTGGATCACCTTGGGAAGCGCATGTTTTCTTCCTCCAGCTTAGCACTGCAGTCTGTGAATACCGCATGCCTCTTGGGCCGATACTCCCATACCATCTGGGACTCGGTCGTGCAAGTGCTGCCTCAGTGCCCGGAGGAGGCCCGGGCCGTTCTCTCCCAGGCAGTGGCGGATGGGAGGGACGCAGCCAAATTCACGATGAGATGTGGACTGGATACCACCGCCTCACTAGGCAGAACGATTGCCACGTCTGTAGCCCTTCGGCGCTCCATCTGGTTGAGGACATCTGGCTTTTCGGGGGACGTCCAGTCTACCTTGAAGGACATGCCGTTTGATAGCCGTCGCCTTTTTGGCGACTAAGCAGACTTGGCGCTGGAGTGCTTTCAAGATTCTCGGGCTATGGCCAGATCTTTGGGCCTCGCTGCGCCTTCTCGTCCACGCCAGTCTGCTTTTCGTCCCTTTCGTAGCTGCGGAAGAAGCCCCCAGCCACATCCGGCCCAGTCTAGCCACTGGTTCACGCAAGCTGCCCTTCCTCTGCGTGGCGGCGGACGTGGGACACAGCGATCACGCGGGTCGGGGAGCCAGCGAGCGGGCCAGTCCATCCTTCTTCCCCCCTGCAAGCCTCCAATCCTTCCTAGTCCGACCTTTCAGGACCATCAATGGCCAGTGGGCGGCAGGATTCGCCGTCACCTCCCCTAACTGGAAATCCATCATGTTGGACAGGTGGGTTTTGCAAATAGTCCAAAGGTGCTACTCCCTCCCCTTCGCATGTCAGAGGATCATTTGGTGCTTCTCCGCCAGGAAGTCTCAGCTCTCTTGGCCAAGGGGGCCATCGAGAGGGTCCCTGCACCAGAAGTAGGTTGTGGTTGCTATTTCCGCTACTTGTAGTGCCCAAAAAGGACAAAGGCCTGTGTCCTAACCTAGACCTCAGGACCCTCAATCGCTTCCTCCGCAAGGAGAAGTTCAAAATGCTCACGTTGGCTCAGGTCCTGTCTGCCCTCGACCCTGGAGACTAGATGGTGGCGCTGGACTTGCAAGACGCCTATTTCCACATCCCCGTCCTGCCAGCCCATAGACGCTACCTACGGTGCTTGGTAGGCCACGAGCATTTTTAGTTCACCGTGCTCCCCTTTGGCCTTACCAGTGCCACTCGGGTGTTCACGAAGGTGATGACGGTGGTCGCATCTCAGCTGCGCAGATCAGGGGTTCCAGTCTTCCCCTATCTCGACGACTGGCTGTTGAAGGCGGGCTCGCCCCAGACTGTCATCTCCCATCTCCAGACTACGGCGGACCTCCTGCCTTTGCTGGGGTTCACTATCAACATGCCAAAGTCACACCTGACTCCCTCCCAGACGCTCCCTTTCATCTGAGCTGTTCTGGACACAGTGCAGTTTCGGGCATATCCTCCCGAGCAGCGAGTCCGGGATATTCGGGCTATGATACCGATGTTTCAGCCTCTACCTGATTTTTGTGAGACTGACCCTGAGGCTCCTGGGCCTCCTGCATCCTGCTGGTGAATCATGCCAGATGGCATATGCCGGCTCTGCAGTGGGACCTGAAGTTCCAGTGGGCACAGCATCAGGGGAATCTTTACGACTACGTCCAGATCTCGGAGGGAACTGCACAACAACTGTAGTGGTGGTTTAGGAACCCAGCTTGGGTCAGAGGCAGATCCCTCTCCCTTCCCCAACCAGACCTCACAGTAGTGACAGATGCGTCACTCCTGGGATGGGGCAGCCATCTGGGGTAGGCGGAGATCAGAGGAGTCTGGTCTCCGGCGGAGTCCGAGCTCCATATCAAGCTGTTGGAGCTCTGGGCTATCTGCATGGCACTGAAGGCATTCTTTCCCTCTCTCAAAAGGAAAGTGGTGCAGGTGTTCACAGACATCACCACCGCCATGTGGTACTGCAACAATCGGGGCGGGGTGGGGTCGTCGACCCTATGCTAAGAGGCTCTTCATCTCTGGACATGGCTAGAACATCAGGGCGTGTCCCTGGTGGTTCAACACCTGGCAGGTTCCATGAACGCCAGGGCGGACGAACTCCGCCGTTGGTGCCTGGTAGATCCCGAATGGCGTCTTCACTCGGAGGTGGTGCAAGGTCTCTTTCAGCGGTGGGGAGAGCCTTGGTTAGATCTGTTCGCCACCGATGAGAACGCGTAATGTCAGCAATTCTGTGCGTTTGAGTTTCCTAGGAGTCTCTCGCTCGGAGACGCTTTTCTTTGCGTGTGGAGTTGCAGCCTCCTGTACGCCTTTCCGCCTGTACCACCTCTGCCCCGAGTGCTGAAGATCAAGCGTGACCGGGCCCAAGTTATTCTTGTGGCGCTGGACTGTGCACAAAGAGTCTGTTACCCCGAGCATGGCCATCGATTCTCCAATCAGACTTCGCCTTCATGAGGATCTTCAGTCGCAGCAGCAGGGGACAGTTCTTCTCCCAAACCTGTCCAGCCTCCACCGCCTTGCGTGAAGATTAAGTGGCGACAGTTGACAGCTTTTGACCTTCCACCTGAAGTCTGTACTGTCATCTTGGCAGCCAGGCGCCCCTCCACAAAAATGGTATACGTCTGTTGATGGAACAAGTTTCTGGCATGGTGTGCAGCAAAGGATGTTGAGCCCCTCTTTCAGAGGTTCTTCTGTATCCACTTTCTTTAGCCCAGCAGGGCTCTGCCCTGGACACTCTTAAAGGCTACCTTGCAGCTATTTCTGCTTTCCTTCGGCTACCAGATCAGCCATCCTTATTCAAGTCTCCTAATGTAAATAGATTCTTTAAGGGCATTATTCATCTCTTTCCTCCTTCTTCCTTCATAATTCCCCAGTGGGACCTGAACCTTGTTTTAACTTAACTTATGTGTGCTCCCTTCGAGCCTCTTCACAACTGTCCTCTCAGGCTCCTCACTCTGAAAACTTCTTTCCTTGTTGCCATCACCCCTGCTTGCAGAGTGAGTGAGCTTCAAGCTCAATCTTCTAAGCCCCCTTTCTTCTCTGTGCATCCGGACAAAGTGGAGCTTAGACCAAGGCCTTCATTCCTTCCTAAAGTGGTTTTACCATTTCACATTGGACAAATGATCACTTTGCCTGCTTTTTTCCGACCTCCGCACCCTTCCAAGGAGGAGGAGAGACTCCACCGTCTGGACCCTAAACGTGCGCTATCTTTCTACCTTGACCACACAAAGGACTTCCTGCTGGATGATCAACTCTTCGTTGGCTATTTAGGTGCCAAAAAAGTCCGGGCTGTTCAAAAGCGTACCATCTCTCGATGGGTTGTCCTTTGCATAAAGTTCTGCTACGCTTTAGCATAAAGGAACCTCCAGTGTGGCTACGTGCTCATTCCACTAGAGCTACGGCAGCAACCACTGCATTGGCACGTGGAGTCCCACTTCTTGACATCGTTCAGGCAGCTGTGTGGGCATCCTTGCACACGTTCACCAGACATTACTGCCTGGACAGCCAAGTCCAGAGGGACGGCTATTTAGCCCGTTCAGCCCTCGAGGACTTTCTGGTGTGAACTTTGTTTGCAGACACTCCTCCGGGGTTGGTATTGCTGGGGTATCTATTCTAATGTAAGGAATCTATAACTAACTATCTCTTTCAGATGAACAAGTTACTTACCTACTGTACCGAAGTATCTTTAAGAGACTTACGTTAGTTATAGATTCCTTACCGCCCCACCCATCCTCCACGCTTTGCGAACTTACTTCTAGGGATAGGGACTCCCTTGCAGGGCCCTAATTGTTGGGCACCAGTGGTCAGTGTCTTTCATGGCTCTGCGCTTCTGGCATGGGAAGTTGTGTCAGAAGTGTCATCAGCGTGCAGGGGCGGCGTCTAAGTAGACACCGCAACATCAACCAAGTGACCACAATGGACGCGAAGTTGACCGATGCCACCCAAAGGTGCGCAGGGGTACTGCTAAGGAAAGATTCTCCGGATCCAGTCTGACGGCTGGGCGTAATTCTAAGGTAAGTAATCTATAACTAAGATATGTTTCTTACAGATACATTGTCACCGACGGTAAGAAACTTGTTTGACGGGGTGCACTTTGAGGTACATGGGCTGATTACTTGTAAGAAAATGGAATGTCTGACAAACAAGAGGATGTTTCAAAGCAGTCTTGTTTTTGTCCCTATCACCACCTTCTGACAAAAACATCATCACGTTTCTGTTAAAAAAAAAAAGTATCTCAATGCTTTCTTCACATCCTAACAAGCAAGGCCAATCCCCCTTAGAAAAATTCCTTCCTGAGCGAAAGAGGGCAGATCTCCCTTATAATATGTCTGTGTTCTCGTTAGAACCAGGCTACACGTGTCTGCCATCTTGAAAACAAAGGAATAAAAGGCTGCCATTCCTTGCCCATGCTGCTCTTTATTCCGGCTATTGAGAGGAGCACAGTCCCACATTTTTGCCTATTGTGATGATTAAAAGCTGTGTACTCCTGATTTGATCTACACTGATTCCTGAATAATTTTACAAGTATTTTCAGGTAGTATTATACTACAGAGTCCTGGTAATGTTTTATTTTGCAAGTTCTTGGTGAGAAGCGCAAATGGTTGAAAAAGACAATTGTGACATTTGGAATTGAGGATGAGTAAGATTTCAACAGAAAAGGCAAGTAATAAAAACCCTACTGCCTTGAAAAGACTCTTCACATTGCACATTAATGAAAAAAGGGTGAAAATGAGTGTAAAGGTTTTTAATTAAAAAATTACAAGGAAGGGAAATCTTAGATTATCTAAAGAACTTTGTTTTAAGAATTGAATTTAAAGGGATACTGGTGCAGATAACTTTAAAAAGACTTAAATTGGAGAGAAATATCTATAGATTAGTTTCTTGGCTTTATATCACATAAACAAAGACTTAGTCAGTTCTGAATGACTGATGTTTTTTTCCCTATAGGTAAGTAGGCTTGTTTATGGTTACTGTAATTTAAATGTCTTGAAAGGCCAATGTGTATCTTTACAGCTGATGCCTCCTCATGTTCTAGATCTCCATCCCCTCAGTATCCTCTGTTGTTCTTAGCATGGTGTCCGTGCTGCACAGTAACTCCAGAAAGTTTTCATTATAAACTTTGTGCAAGACGATGGCAAATATGCACAAGGAATTATCAGCTGCTTGGCTGGAGACTGCTGCTAGTCAGGTAGCTCAGTTACAAATCCACGCATTACCAGGCTTAACTACCAGACTAACAAGCATCGGTACTCCTCGTTTGGTTACTAGCGGTGGGTCCACTGTAAGAGCATCAACCCCCTCCACAATGTCAGTCGCCATTCTTTGAGCAGCTCCCTTGGCTCCACTTGAAAGGATTTTTGGAGATCCACTCAAGGACCATGTAGGAAGGTAAGATCCTTCTAGCATGGTTACCCCCAGTTTTTGCCTGGTGTGAGTGTGTTTTGAACTAGTCTGCCTGAGATCCTGCTAATCAGGACCCCAGTCATTCTGCTCTCTCCCTAAATTTGACTATGGTAAGTACTTTGGTACCTTCCTAATTGGCTACTGGTGTACCCTTCTAAGTCCCTTGTATATGGTACTAGGGTACCCAGGGCATAGGTACACCAGGGGTCTCCCATGGGCTGCAGCATGTATATTGCCACCCAGGAGAGACCATTCAAACTGTGACTACAGGCCTGCCATTGCAGCCTGTGTAAACTGGTTCCAGCACCACTTACGACAGATATAAGTTTCCTTATACCTGAGGTCACTTCACTTAAAACCTATAAATCTGAAAGAAACAGTTAGTTATAGATTCCTTACCTTAGAATTGCCCCCAGGTGTCAGACTGGATCCGGAAAGTTTTTCATCAGCAGTACCTCTGCGCGTCGAAAGGTGGCGTCGGTCATCTCCGTGTCCGTCGTTGGCGTCGTGGTCACCGGGATGACGTCGCGGTAGCTACTTAGACGCCGCCCTCGCGCGCTGACATCAGTTCTTGCTTTTTCCGCGCCAGCCAGCGCAGATCCGGAGAGAGCGGTACCTCCAGTCACTGTTTGACTGAACTTTTTGCCGACTTTTGTCAACGTCTTTTTGAGTCCTATCGACTCCTGGTGCACGTAGGGATGCCCGGCTTCAAGGCTTGCAGTTCCTGTACCCGACTGATGTCGGTGACGGATCCGCACCGCGTGTGCCTCTTTTGCCTGGAGCACGACCACGACCCCAAGTCGTGCTCCGACTGCTGGACCATGGCTCCGAAGTCTTTCCTGGAGCGGTCCCGAAAGCTTCTTGAGCGCCGGCAGTCGGTTCTGCGCCGTTCGAGGTCCAGGTCGCGAGGGAGGTCGAGGGACCGGTCGCGGAGCCATCACCACTCGTCATCGAAGTCTTCGCACTCTGGGTTAGGTAAGTCAAAGCACAAGAAGAAGTCGAAGAAGCATTGTCGCTCTTCGACTTCTCCCCGTCGGTCGGCTGACGCGACGAGGGATGCAGGTGGTGCCACTCCCGTGGCTCCACGTGCGGAGCCTGAAGGGTCGACTCCGAGTTTCCCTCCCTTTCCGGGACCCAGAGCGACTCCTGCCCAGCTTTGTCAGTTTTACGAAGCCATGCATGCCATCTATGGGCAGCCCGACTCCGCCGGCGCGCCTTCGGGCCCCGCGGACTCGGTTGGGGGTCCTAGGCCTTCCTTGCCGGCGGCTGCGGCCCCGGCGCCGCAGGGCCCCCATGGATCCAGGCCTGGATCCGGATGGCCGCCGGTTGACCTTATTACACCTCCACCGGCGCCGTTTCCTTCGGCACCGCAACCGCACTCAACGCCGGTTGTGCCTCCAGCCGGCGTCGACCCCGGCCTCCATCCTGACGTGGACACGGATCCGGAGCCGAGTGGGGTTTTTGTGCCCCTGTTCACTCCTGGGGTCCCTTTCAGGCCCGATTGGCACCCAGAGGATGAGGAAGAGGACTGGGAGGGGTCAGGTGACCCTCTGACCGACCAGTTGGATTATGATACGGACTGGAGAGAGGACCTGGGGGATGCCAGTGGTCTGGATACCTCCCCAGATCTTGGCATGATGTCTCCTCCTACTGTGGCTACGGAGGAGGGAGCATCCTATGCAGTGGTGTTGCGTAGGGCGGCCGAGGTTCTCCACCTCGAGCTTCCTACGGTGGCAGTCAGGACTAACCTCCTGACAGAGGTGCTTCAACCGGCAGCGAGCTCTTCGGAGCCCCTGCTGCCGTTCAATGAAGCCCTAACCGACATCCTCTTGGGCACTTGGTCCAGGCCCAACACAGGGGCTCCCGTGGATAGGATGATTGCCGGACGTCACCGCCCGGCCCTGGGTGACCCCACTTTCCTCTCCCTACACCCCACCCCGGAGAGCTTGGTGGTCCAAGCCTCTACTTCCAAGAGCGCATTCCCTAACGCACCACCAGATAGGGAATCCAAGAAGCTGGATCATCTTGGGAAGAAGGTTTTCTCTTCCGCCAGCTTGGGACTGCAGTCGGTAAACACTGCATGTCTATTGGGCCGTTACTCCCATTCTGTGTGGGACACGGTTGCGCAAGTGCTGCCTCAGTGTCGGGAGGAGGCCCGAACCGTACTCTCCCAGGCTGTTTCCGCTGGGAGAGATGCAGCGAAGTTTACCATCCGCTGTGGGCTGGATACCGCCGACTCTCTAGGCAGGACGATTTCCACATCGGTAGCCCTTCGTCGCTACGCCTGGATGAGATCGACTGGCTTTTCTGGGGATGTCCAGAGCACTCTCATGGACATGCCCTTTGATAGCCGTCGCCTTTTTGGCGACAAAGTAGACAACGCGCTAGAGCTAGAGCGTTTCAAGTCCTTGGGCCTCTCCAACCGCCCTGCGCAGTCTGCTTTTCGCCCCTTTCGTGGCTACGGAAGGTGCGCCCAGGCCGGCACAAGCTGCTCAACCTTCGCGCGGCTGGGGGCGTGGGAACCACCGCCGTGGTTCTGGGGGGCACCACCCCACCCCCCCTCTGCTTCAGCCTCCAAACCTTCCTAGTCCGACCTTTCACGCCCATCAATCGCCAGTGGGCGGCAGGATCCGCCATCACCTCCCCCACTGGCGCACCATCACGTCGGACAGGTGGGTTTTGCAAATAGTCCGAAGGGGCTACTCCCTCCCCTTCGAGGCTACCCCCCCCCCCCCGCCATGCCACCTCAGTACCCTCGCATGTCGGGGGATCACCTGGGCCTTCTCCAACAGGAAGTTACGGCTCTCTTGGCCAAGGGAGCCATTGAGCGCGTTCCTGCCCCAGAAGTAGGTCGTGGTTGCTATTCCCACTACTTTCTGGTACCCAAGAAGGACAAGGGCCTGCATCCTATCTTGGACCTCAGGAACATCAACCGCTTCCTCAGGAAGGAGAAGTTCAAAATTATGACGTTAGCTCAGGTCTTGTCTGCTCTCGACCCTGGAGACTGGATGGTAACGTTGGACTTGCAGGACGCCTATTTCCACATCCCCGTCCTGCCGGCCCACTGGCGCTACTTGCGGTTCATGGTAGGCCACGAGCATTTTCAGTTTACTGTGCTCCCATTTGGCCTTACCAGCGCCCCTCCGGTGTTCACGAAAGTGATGGCGGTGGTCGCAGCTCATCTGCGCAGATTAGGGGTTGCAGTCTTCCCCTATCTCTACGACTGGCTGTTGTTGTCTCCCACCTCCAGACTACGGCCGACAGCCTGCATTGGCTGGGGTTCTCCATCAACGTGCCGATGTCTCACCTGATTCCCTCTCAGAAGCTCCTCTTTATCGGAGCGGTTCTGGACACGACGCGGTTTCGGGTCTATCCTCCCGAGCAGCGAGTCCGGGATATTCGGGCTATGATTCCGATCTGTCAGCCCTTATACCGGGTTTCGGTCAGGATGACTTTCCGACTGCTGGGCCTGATGGCCTCCTGCATCCTGCTGGTGGATCATGCCAGGTGGCATATGCGGGCTCTGCAGTGGGACCTGAAGTTCCAGTGGGCGCAACATCAGGGGAATTTGTCCGATTGCGTCTAGATCTCAAAGGGCACTGCACACCAATTGCAGTGGTGGCTCACGAACCAGCATTGGGTCAACGGCAGAACCCTCTCCCTTCCTCAACCAGAGTTCACGGTGGTGACCGATGCATCACTTCTGGGATGGGGCGGCCACATGGGGGAGGCGGAGGTCAGAGGCCTCTGGTCTCCGGCGGAGTCCGGGCTCCACATCAACCTTCTGGAGCTGCGGGCGATCCGTCTTGCACTGAAAGCATTCCTTCCCTCTGTCCGGGGAAGAGTAGTGCAGGTGTTCACGGACAACACCACCGCCGCCATGTGGTACTGCAACAAACAAGGTGGGGTCGTGGACCCTATGTCAAGAGGCCCCTCCGCCTCTGGACATTGCTGGAACATCAGGGCATATCCCTGGTGGTTCAACACCTGACAGGTTCTCTGAACGCCAGGGCGGACAAACTCAGCCACAGGTGCATGATGGATCACGTATGGCGTCTTCACTCGGAGGTGGTGCAAGGTCTCTTTCAACAGTGGGGAGAGCTTTGGTTAGATCTATTTACCACCGAAGAGAACGCGCAATGTCAGCAATTCTGTGCGTTGGAATTTCCAAGGCGGCACTCGCTAGGCGACGCTTTTCGTCACGAGTGGAGTTGCGGTCTGTTGTACGCCTTTCCGCCTATACCACTTCTGCCCAGAGTGCTGAAGAAGATCAAGCGCAACCGGGCCCAAGTCATTCTTGTGGTGCCGTATTGGGCACGAAGAGTCTGGTATCCCGAGCTACTCGACATGGCCATCGATCCTCTGATCCGACTGCCTCTTCGGGAGGATCTTCTGTCGCAGCAGCAGGGGACGGTCCTCCACATGAACCTGTCCAGCCTCCACCTCCTTGCGTGGAGATTGAGCGGCGGCAGTTGACGTCATTTGACTTGCCTCCTGAACTCTGATCTTATCTTGGCAGCCAGGCGTCCCTCCACTAAGACGGTATACGCCTGCCGATGGAACAAATTTGTGGCATGGTGCGCAGCAAAGGCTGTGGATCCCCTTTCTGCCCCCCTCTCTGAGGTTCTCTTGTTCCTCCTTTCTTTGGCCCAGCAGGGCTCTGCTCTGGGCACTATCAAGGGCTATCTCTCGGCCATCTCTGCCTCTCTTAGGCTTCCTGATCAGCCTTCTCTCTTCAAGTCCCTGGTTGTTAATCGTTTCTTAAAAGGCATTACTCATCTCTGTCCTCCTATCCCCTTCGTAATGCCTCAGTGGGACTTGAATCTGGTCTTGACCTATTTGATGTGCGCTCCCTTTGAGCCGCTTCACAACTGTCCTCTCAGACTCTTAACTCTTAAGACTGCATTCCTGGTAGCCATCACATCTGCCAGAAGAGTGAGTGAGCTCCAGGCTCTTTCATCCAAACCTCCCTTTCTGGCTGTACATCCGGACAAGGTTGTCCTAAGAACTCGTCCATCCTTCCTTCCCAAGGTGGTCACCTCCTTTCACATTGGGCAAACCATCACTTTGCCCACCTTCTTTCCGCATCCTTCGAAAGAGGAAGAGGGGCTCCACCGTCTGGACCCAAAACGTGCGCTCTCCTTCTATCTGGATCGCACCAGACAGTTCCGGGTGGATGTCCAGCTCTTTGTTGGCTACGTGGGCGCCAAGAAAGGTCGGGCCGTACACAAGCGGACCATTTCTAGATGGGTCGTTTTGTGTATTAAAGCCTGCTATTCTGTAGCTAAAAAGGAGCCTCCTGTGGGGCTATGTGCCCATTCCACCAGGGCGACGGCAGCCACTACTGCTTTGGGACGAGGGGTCCCTTCTGAATGACATTTGCCAGGCAGCGACGTAGGCATCCTTGTACACGTTCACTAAACACTACTGCCTGGACAGTCAAGTCCGGAGAGACGGCTTCTTTGGCCGCTCCGTTCTCCAGGACATCCTGGTGTGAACTTGGTTCGCAGACCCACCTCCGGGGTTGGTATTGCTGGGGTATCTATTCTAAGGTAAGGAATCTATAACTAACTGGTTCTTTCAGATGAACAAGTTACTTACCTTCGGTAACGATATATCTGTAAGAAACATAGGTTAGTTATAGATTCCTTACCGCCCCACCCATCCTCCCTGTTCTGCGAACTGACTTCTAGGGTTAAGGACATCCTTTCAGGGCCCAAGTTTTGTGCACCAGTGGTCAGTGTCTTGCATGGCTCTGCGTTTCTGGCGCGGAAAGTCATGTACATAACTGACGTCAGCGCGCGAGGGCGGCATTTAAGTAGCTACCGCGACGTCATCCCGGCGATCACGACGCCAACGACGGACGCGGATCCGACCGACGCCACCTTTCGACGCGTTTCCGGATCCAGTCTGACGCCTGGGGGTAATTCTAAGGTAAGGAATCTATAACTAACCTATGTTTCTTACAGATCTATCGTTACCGAAGGTAAGTAACTTGTTCGTCACCCCTAAAGCAGGCCTTCCAATCCTGAAGGCAGAGTGCTTGGTTATAACTGTGAGGGTGCCCTGCATAATCAGGACACGCTCTACAAAGCCACGATTCTCCCGGCTTTGTAAGTTCGGTCAGCCATTTTTTACATATAGTGGACATCAGGTAAATTATAAGATGTCTAACTAAATATTGGCTGCACCGAAACCAGTCATGTTTGGTATCAAACATTTTGGAATCCTACCCCAATACCAATTCCAGTGTTGGATGTAGGATCCCATTTACTGGGGGGCTCCCCTAGGGAGCCCCCCTGTATTCCCAGTACCAGCCTTTCAGTGTCTAACAGCAAGCTAGTGCTGCTGCTGACCTCAGACATAATTCTGCTGTCCTGCTTCTGAGCAAGACTCGAGCAGGGGAAGGTAGAACAATAGGTTTCCTGTCTCAGGGAGGTGTCCCACCTTCCAGACAGGACTTCGTGTGTAGGGGTAGGGTCGGGCACTTGCCAGCACCACCAGACTGTTTTGCAGGGCACATTTGTTGCCCTCCTTGCATACTCCAGTTGGAGCCAGTTCAGGGAGCCATTGGCTCCCGCTCTGGTACGAAACTGGACAAAGGACATTGGAGTATCCTCCCCTCTGTCCAGCCCCTCCTCTGGGAGGGATCCCTGAATTGTCCCAACACTTTCCCTAGGGTACTTAATGGCTTACCTGTGGGTGGCTCTTCAGATTCGTCGTGGGACAAGATTCAGAGCCGAAACCACTACTACTTCTACTGTCTGGGAACTTTGCACTTGGTTCCCAAAGCGAAGTCCAGCAAAGACTGCACCTGGGAAGACTCCTGCTGCTCCTGGTCTCGTCGTCCTGCCAGTCCTCTGCGTCATCTGTGCTTCATCCAGGCTATTCTCCAGGCCTGTGGGCATCAAAGACACCCGCAGGAAGCTCCCTTGGAGTGGAGTCACTCCCTTGCATCTGCAGGCACCGCAACGAAGCTGACCGATCTGGTGCTCCTGAGCTCCCACGGACTCCGAAAGGTTCAGGAACACATGTGGTGGTTCTGTAACTCCTTCGAGGCCTGCAGTGTCTTCACAGCAAGTTTGAAGCCAGTATCCCTCGTCATAACTGCTGGAGCAGTTCTCCTGTGTAACGCTTCGACTTGCCTTTGCCATGGCTTGTTGAATCTCTTCTCCAGAGATCTTCGGGCTTCATCCTTGGTGAGCTGCTTGAGGTCCTCTTGCGACTCCTGTGCCTTCGGCCTGTGGGTCCTCCTGAAGGTCTTCTTTGGTGTCAGTGGTCTTCTCTGCTTGCTTGGGGCCTGCTGTGACTCTCCTGCACTTGGTGAGTCCCTTGGACCTTGCTGGTCCCGACACTGCACCTTCTGTGCTTTCCTCGTCTGTTGCTGCTGCCAAGGCTTGTTGGTGCTCCCACCAGACACGACCCCCCTGGTTCTTGACTTCCGACATGGAATAGCTCCTGGAAGGCTCCTGGTCTTCCACAGCGTTGCCTGGTCCTCACAGCTGCAGCGACAAGGTCACCGTCAACCTTCCTGCATCTTCCGTCATCAGTGGTCATTGGTCTTTCGTGCCTCCTGGTCACTCCCAAGTGGCATAGACTCTGTCCCCTCTGCGTGCAGATATTCCGCTTCAAGAATCCACCCTTGGATTCCTTCGGACTCTTTTTCCTTCTTCGCCAGTGGCATCGTCACTGAAGTCCTCCCTTGTGGGCTACGGCGGTTTCCGACGTCACTTTGCACCTATGCACCTGGCATCCCTGGTGTAGATATCCTGGTTCCTGGGGTTTTTACGGGTGGGGTGACTCTTCAACCTTACATCTTCCATGGGGTTTCTTCAGAGTCCTCTTGGAAGGGTCTTTCTTCCTCAAAACTGCAACCACAACTTCCCCATTGACTTGCAATCAATCAATCAATCAATCATGTCACTTATAAAGCGCACTACATACCCGCGAGGGTCTCAAGGCGCTGGGGGAAGAGGGGGGTGGTGCTGCTACTGATCGAAGAGCCAGGTCTTGAGGAGTCTTCTGAAGGCCAGTAGGTCTTGGGTCTGTCGGAGGTTGGTGGGGAGGGTGTTCCAGGTCTTGGCTGCGAGGTGGGAGAAGGATCTGCCGCTGGCGGTCGTTTTCCGGATGCGGGGGACTGTGGCGAGGGCGAGGCTGGTCGAGCGGAGCTGGCGGGTGGGGGTGTAGAAGCTGAGTCGTCTGTTGAGGTAGGCTGGTCCGGAGTTGTGGAGTGCTTTGTGTGCGTGGGTGAGGAGCTTGAAGGTTATCCTCTTGTTGACAGGGAGCCAGTGCAGGTCTCTCAGGTGGGGTGTGATGTGGCTGCGTCGGGGGATGTCGAGGATAAGACGTGCAGAGGCGTTCTGGATGCGTTGCAGCCGTCTCAGGAGCTTAGCCGTCGTACCTGCGTAGAGGGCGTTTCCATAGTCCAGCCTGCTGGTGACGAGGGCCTGGGTGACTGTTTTTCTTGTTTCGGTGGGGATCCACTTGAAGATCCTGCGGAGCATTCGGAGGATGTTGAAGCAGGATGAGGAAACGGCGTTGACCTGCTTAGTCATGGAGAGGGTGGGGTCGAGGATGACCCCTAGGTTGCGTACGTGGTCGGTGGGTGGCGGGGCTGTTCCCAGTGATGTTGGCCACCAGGAGTCGTCCCAGGCTGAAGGGTTAGAACCAAGGATGAGGACCTCCGTCTTGTCCGAGTTCAGCTTCAGGCGGCTGGTCCTCATCCATTCGGCGACGGCCTTCATTCCTTCGTGGAGGTGGGCTTTGGCGGTGTGAGGGTCTTTGGTGAGGGAGAGGATCAGCTGGGTGTCGTCGGCGTAGGAGATGATGTTGAGGTTGTGCTGTCGGGCGACGTGGGCGAGGGGTGCCATGTAGATGTTGAACAGCGTTGGGCTGAGGGAGGAGCCTTGGGGTACGCCGCAGATGATCTTGGTGGCCTTGGATCGGAAGGGGGCGAGGCGGACGCTTTGTGTTCTGCCGGAAAGGAAGGATGTGGTCCAGTCCAGGGCCTTCTCTTGGATCCCGGCGTCGTGAAGGCGTGTTCGTAGTGTGTGGTGGCAGACCGTGTCGAAGGCGGCTGATATGTCCAGGAGGATGAGGGCTGCTGTTTCTCCGTTGTCTAGCAGGGTCCTGATGTCATCGGTGGCGGCGATGAGGGCGGTTTCGGTGCTGTGGTTGCTGCGGAAGCCGGACTGGGAAGGGTCCAGGATGTTGTTCTCCTCGAGGTAGCGGGTCAGTTGTTTGTTGACGATTTTCTCGGTGACCTTCGCGGGGAACGGGAGCAGAGAGATGGGTCGGAAGTTCTTGAGGTCCTTGGGGTCTGCCTTGGGTTTCTTGAGTAAGGCAGTGATCTCGGCGTGCTTCCAGCTTTCCTCCGGGAAGGTTGCTGTCTCGAAGGAGATGTTGATTATTTTCCGGAGATGGGGCGCGATGGCTGTACTGGCTTTGTTGAAGATGTGGTGAGGGCACGGGTCTAGCGGTGAACCGGAGTGGATGGTGTTCATGATCTCGCTGGTGTCCTCGTCGTTGATGTTGGTCCAGGAGAGCAGGCGGTTGGTGGTTGTGGGTGCAGTGGTCTCGGTGGTTGCCGGGGCGGTCGTGGTGTTGAAGCTGTCGTGGATGTCGGCGATTTTGCGGTGGAAGGAGGTGGCCAGTGAGTCGCATAGGTCTTGCGACGGCTGGATGTCGTTGGTGTTGGAGCTGGGGTTGGAGAGTTCCTTCACGATGTTGAAGAGCTCTTTGCTGTTGTGTGCGTTGTTGTCTAGGCGGTCTTTGAGTGAGGCCCTTTTGGCGGATCTGATGAGGTGATGGTGACTGCGGGTGGCGCTCTTGTGGGCGGCGTAGCTGTCCGCTGTCCGTTCGTGGACCCAGATCTTCTCCAGTTTTCGGCATGTTCGTTTGGAGGCCTGGAGGTCTTCGGTGAACCAGGTGGCTTTCTTGCTGGTGTGGCTGTTGGGCGGATTCTTGAGCGGGGCGAGGGTGTTGGCGCAGTCGTCGATCCACTGTCTGAGGTTGCGGGCGGCGGTGTCGGGGTTGGAGGGTTCGGCGGGTGGGCTCAGGGTGAGGGTTGTGGTTAGCTGGTCTTCCGTGACTCTGCTCCAGCAGCGGCGAGGCATTTGTTCGGTGCGGTGGTGCGTGGTGGGCTTCCTGTAGGTGAAGTGGATGCAGTGGTGGTCAGTCCAGTGGGGTTCGGAGGTGTGGTTGAAGGAGACGTGTGGGCTTGCGGAAAAGATGGAGTCTAGCGTGTGGCCGGCGGCGTGGGTGGGTGTAGTCACGAGCTGTCTGAGTCCGAGGCTGGCGAGGTTGTCGATCAGGGTGGTGGAGTTGGTGTCCTTGTTGTTCTCGAGGTGGAAGTTCAGGTCCCCGAGGAGGATGTAGTCCGTGGAGGCGATGGCGTGTGTGCTGACGAAGTCAGCGATGGAATCGCTGAACTGTGGTCGGGGTCCGGGGGTCTGTAGATGAGGGTTCCTCTGAGGGTGGTGTTGGGATCGGTGTGGATCTGGAAGTGCATGTGTTCGGCGGTGCTGAGGGTGTCGTCGGTGTTGGTTGAGACTCTGAGGGTGTTCCTGTGGACGATGGCGATGCCTCCTCCGACTCCGTTGGTGCGGTCCCTGCGGGTGATCTTGTATCCGTCCGGGATGGCAATGGCGATGTCGGGGGCTGAAGCGGGATTCAGCCAGGTCTCTGTCAGGAATGCGACGTCTGGGGAGGTTGAGTCGAGAAGGTCCCAGAGTTCGATGGCGTGTTTGCGGGCGGAGCGGGTGTTGAGGAGGATGCATCTGAGGTAGTTGGGTTCTTTCCTGGGCGGTGGTTTAGCGGGGCGGGTGCTGGCGAAGCTGCAGTTCCGGCAGGTGAAGGGCCCTTGGGTGCGCTTCGGGGTGGCCTGGTAGCAGGCGTGATCTTTTCCGGGGTTGAGTGCGTGGAGGGTGCTGGCGTCGTATCGGCGTCTGTTGATGTGGCGGGCGCGGGGGATGCCCGGACCGGGGGGTCTGGCGCTGGGCGCGGTCACGGCGCGGACGGGCGCAGACGGGCTTGCCTTAGGCGCGCCTTCGGCGCGGCCGCCATAAATGGGGAGGTGGGAGGGAGGAGCAGGGAATGGGGCAGCGAATGTGGCCGTTTTTCCACTCTGCACACGGCCTCTGTGGGGTTCCTGGGTAGTTACCATGGGTGGTTCCTTGGATCGTTGGCTCTTCTAAGTCTCCTGGGTCAAGTCTCGACTTTGGTTGTGGTTCGCAATCCACTTTATTAGTGTATGGTTTGGTCTCCCCCTGGAGACCACTGAGTATTTGTGCTACTTACCTGTTCTATTGTTGAAATATTGTGTGAATTATGTTTATATCTCCGGGTAGGAGATATACCAATGTATTAGTAAGTGTGTATAACTACACTGTGTGGTTCTTTTTCAATTAACCTACACTCTATGATTAGTTCTGGTAAAACAAGCTGCTGAGATCCATTATTTTCTTTCTGCGCCATCAGCGCACATCAGGATAGAGCTACCTCCGTCCTTTTTTTGGACTGCCTTTTTTGACGAAATTATTTTTGAGCTAAGCTCCCAGTTTACGTTTGGGATGGCTTTTACATATTCTGTGGGGTTTAAACACTGTTGATCCTGTAATAAGCAGATGTCTTTGACAGACCCTTCCCTGGCTTATTATGGTGCCTGGTGCCGGGCCACAACCCCAAGTCCTGTCCAGACTGTCAAGCAATGAACCCCAAGGCATTCCAGCAGCATGTCCTGAACCTCCTGGTCACCTGACACCAGACAACTCCGCACTGCTCCTGGTCCTCGGGAAGGTCCCAGACCCGCTTTCGGAGTTGTTCCCGCTGGTTGTCGTCTCGCTTCAAATCGTTGGGTAAGTCCCAGAAGAAAAAGAAATCTAAGAAGTGGAAGCTCTCTTTGACTTTGTCACACTGGTCCAAGTCATCGACGTGTGGTGAGCAACGCTACAAATCTAGACCCCGCTCCACAAGTTAGCCGTGCAGCCTGAGTCTCGGTCGGCTCCACGCCTCCCAGAGTATTCTGGAGCCAGAGTGGTCTCTGCCCAACTTAAAGAATTTTATGAGGCCATGCACCACATAATTGGACGGACTGACCCCTCTAGAGCGCCTTTATACCCCAAGGGTTCGGTATGTACCTCAACTGGATTCCAGTCGACAGGTTTGCTCTCAGCGCCAGTTTGGCCCTTTGGATCTGTTCCTAGATCCGTATTGGCTCCTATCGAGATTTCACGATCTCCCCCAAAGTCCGTTCAAGTGGTGCCATTTCTGGAGCAGTGGACCCCATCGTTATACTCCACTCCGATATAGAGCTGGACTGGCTTTGTCTGACATAGACTCCGACCAGACCGAGAACGTCTGGGTCGAGGCTGTGCCTCCCTTTACTGACAGATCCTTTGGAGAATACGATTGGTGCGCATCTGAGGATTCCTATGGTTATCCTGACCCCCTGGAAGAGCCCATGGCCAAGGATAATTGGTATTTGGAGCTGGCGGATGCCAGTGGTCTGGACACCTCTCCCGACCTTGGCCTAGTCTCTCCTCCTAGAGAGGCTACAGAGGAAGGGTCTTCATTTGCCATGGTAGTAAGAAGGGCGGCTGAGGTCTTGAACCTTTAGCTGTCCTTGGTGCAAGCAGTCAAGACTTTAATCTGTACAGAGGTGCTTAAACCTGTACTTGTCCATACGCGACCTCTTCTCCGCTTTACTGAAGCCCTCACTGATATCCTGTTCTGGCCTGGGCCAAGGCCTCCACAGGCACTCCTGTGCCTAGGACCATTACCCCCTGCCATTGACAGCTCCTGGGTATCCAGCTTTCCTCTCCCAGCATCCCACCATGGAGAGCCTAGTCATCCAGGCCTCCACCTCCAAGGGAATCCAAGAGGCTAGGCAAATTCGACAAGAGTATTTTCTCTTCCATCAGCCCTGCACTGCGGTCCGTGAACACCACATGACTCTTAAGCCGTTATTCCCACACAGTTTGGGACTCGGTTATGCAAATGCTGTCCATGGTCTCAGAGGAGGCCTGAGGTATCCTGTCCTAGGCTATTGCCAATGGTAGGGACGCAGCAAAGTTCACAGTGCGCTGTGTATTGGACACAACAGACTCCCTATGTAGAGTGATTGCTTCATCTGTGGCACTTAAATGCCTGATTGAGGTCAACCTGCTTTTCGGATGTTGTCCAGGCACCCTGTATGGACATGCTATTCAATGGTACTTGCCTGTTTGGTGATGAGGCACATTCGGCGCTTGACCTCTTTTAAGGACAGCTGGGCCACTGCCCCATGCCATCCCCATTCTGTCTTTTGCCCCTTCCGTTGCTACAGTTGGTGCTACCGTCCATGCCCTTTAATGCCCAGTTATACATCCACCAGACTCTCTAGTCCTTTTGTGGCTGCGAACACAGTCCCACAAGCTTCGTGGAACACAATGCCAGAGGTCTGCCAGTACCCCACCAGCTGCAGCCTCCAAACTCCTTTAATATACCCTCTCTCCATCATGTTCAACAGGTCGGCGGCAGGATCCGCAGGGTCCTGATCCGATGGCAGTCTATCACCTCAGACAACTGGCTGCTCTAAATTGTTCAGAGGGATTATGCCCTTCCACTCACAAAATTCCCACCGCCCATACCACCATCTTCAGATTGGCTGACAGAGCACCACCTCTCTCTGGTGCGTCAGAAAGAACAGCCTCTTGTAGCCAAAGAAACTATCGAGAGGATGCTGCCATCTGTAGTAGGTCATTGTTTATATTCTCGCTACTTTCTGGTGCTGAAGAAGGTCTGAGGCCACTGCCCTATACTAGACCTACCCCCTGTCAACTACTTTCTGAGACGAGAAAAATTCAAAATGCTCATGTTGGCTCAAGTCCTGTCTGCCCTGGAGACTGGGTTGTAGTGCTGGACTTCCAGGATGCATATTTTCATATACCTGTACTGTCGACCTGCAGTTCACTGTAGGTCAAATGCACTTTCAGTTTTCCCCTTAGGAATTCACAAAGGTAATAGCGGTGGTTGATACCTATCTGCAGAGGTGAGGGGTTCCCGTCTTACCCGACCTCGACAACTGGCTTTTGAAAGCTGGCTCGCCCCAGGCAGTTGTTGCCCACCTCAATAATATGGCAGTCCTCCTGCATTCACTGGGGTTCACTATAAATAGGCAGAAGTCACACCTGACTCCTTCTCAGACTCTCCCATTCATCTGAGCCATTCTGGACACCGTGCAGTTCCGTGCCTAACCCTCAGAAAGGCGAGTCCTGGATATTCTGGCAATAATTCCAATGTTTCAGCTTCTATCCTGGATTTCGGTGAGGCAGACTGAGGCTGCTGGGCAAGTAAAGCATGTCGGCTGGCATATGCGGGCTCTGCAGTGGGACCTGATATCCTAGTGGAGGCAGCATCAGAGGAATCTCTTTGACCTGGGCTAGATATCAGAGGACACTGCAAACATATCACAGCCAACAACCATGCGTCTCTATTTGAGAAGCGTCGCCCGGCGGAGAACCCGAAAGTACAGGCGAGGGCCGAGGCAGGGGACACAGTTTAATGTTGCCACGCTGGACTGCGTCGACGCCCCTCCCGGAAGACATCGCTAGTCGCGGTAGTACTCCTTGGGTGTGGCAGCATAAAGGCTGCACTTGTGAGCCCTACAAGATGCCTGAAATTATTGTGCCTGTATTTTGGAATTCATGCTTACCTGATTTCTTGAAGATCTCTGCCAGCGGACGTTAGGAGCTCTCCTGCTTCTTAATTCTTACTTACAGGGGTGCTCAAGTCCTTTTCAATTGTGTTACGATTTGACATTTACCTTGTTTTATGGGAAAGAGCACTGACACTGGGGTCCTGGTTAGCAGGGACCCAGTGCACTTTCAGTAGAAAACCATCAGTACCAGGGCAAAACGTGTGGGTGACCATGTCAAAAAGGGCACTTTCCTACATAGGAGTACATATAATTTGATCTTATTGCTGCTCCAGTATTGAAAATTATCCTCTGAATGCCATGTCTCACCTTAAACAGTCCCACCTTGATAGGGCAACAGGAAGCTTACGTTTTTGCCACACTGGTGCAAAGAAACCCGTTTTGGTTTTCATAACTGTTCAACTTCAGGAGATAATGTTTCACATTTAAAAGTAGCTGTTGCTCAACAAAACACTGAACTGCCTCAGGAATGCAGTCCTTTTAGAGCTATGTTTAGTGAGAAAAGAGCTGAAACTATTCCACTGCATTGTAGTTATGATTGCCAATTAGATGTAATTCCAGCTGCCAAAATACCATATAGCCATGCCCTAGCTGAAAATGTAAATCCGCGTCTCTGAGAATACCTTGACAAGTATCTGAAGAATACATTTATTCGACCTACCAAGTCACCCACCGTTTCGCCTCTCTTTTTTGTTCCAAAAGTCAGTTGGAATTGAGACCATGTATCTATTTTTGAGCATTAAATAATATCCCAGTTAAAAACTGATACGTTTTTTCTCTCATACCGTTTCTTCTTTACCAAGTGAAGGTCAGCTTCAATATAGTGGTAGCTGTTGGCGTGGCAACAACTTTTGCACTAAATGTAGAAATAGAGTTTTGTTTCTGCAGAAGCAAATTGGCGACTCCAAGTTATGCCCGCTGGCTCTCTGTGAAATTCAGCAAATAGTTTTGAGCCAGGCCTAAGGGATTTGTTTAGGAAGAGGCTGCAGGAAGGAACGTATGGGTAACTACGGAGAGAGCAGAGCACAGTGTTATTAAAATCTAATAGCAACTAACTTGTTCCCACCTACTGTTCGCTATGCTCAAGGCTATTAACTTCTAAACTGTCAACCAAAATGTATTTCCTTTAAGCTGAGTGATAATGTAAATGTCAGTGCTCAAGAGTGAAATGCTCAGAACACATAGTTGACTATTAATAATTCTACAGGCCTACAGTTTAAAGTGCTCATCAGTTCTAGATGCTCAAGTTGGCAGTTTATTGTTTAACTGTCAGTTATCCAAGTGTGGGTTCAGGTGTACATTTTTAGCTCAACTCACTGTTATGACATCACAAGTGTGCAGGTTTCTAAATGACAGTTGTTCGATCTAAAGCCAAATTAGCATTCGGAATTAACAACGTACAGCAGTGCCCTTTGCACACTCTGATAGCAAGGAACAAATATTAAGCATTTGTTTATTTCAAACTCAAGTCTTTATAACAAGAGTCAGATTCTTTCTACACACAGTACTTTGCAACTCTTGATTTAACCAGTACTGTGGATCGTAGGTGGGAGAACTGTATGGAATCCATGCATCAGAGGCAACAAAGTTCCATTTTATTAAAGCAGAGTAAGAAATCCATTGCAGTCTTGCGCCCTCAGCAGCTTATCTGACAGTAAGTGCAAGCATTTGTGCAGGGTTGCCTCATATACATTGTGTACAGTCTAGATGGCTGCCAAATAAAATCTTAAAGTGGTACTGCTGCTGACAGTATTCTTAAAAGGAATACAGTCAATGTAGCTTCTACTCCCTTCAAACAGCTTACAAATTATAATGAAATTGATAGATCACCAAGGAGTCACTACATATATTTGTCAGCCATGACCCATGGTCCACGCCTCAACAGTCTCCATCTGCATGTGTGTGTACCCGACCACAGCATTTGTGATTGTGACTATTACTTCACTTTTTAATAGCAATCTGGAACAGTGTGTTAGTCTACGTAGTTGCATAACAGGGTGCTTGCTATGTGGCTTTTGGCACCCTTGTTCGTGATATTACTTTATCTGCAACCAGTGTAGGGATTTTGGTACTGGTGTTATTGGTTCTAGCACAATAAGCTGATTATGTACTGGACCTTGTGATTCTGAACCCTTTGGAGCTTAGAAAGTGGCAGTGAAAAAATCAACTTTGGAAATTACCTCAACAAGAATCGGAGTGGTTC
The DNA here is from genome assembly GCA_963921515.1 of Calotriton arnoldi. Taxonomy (NCBI): domain Eukaryota; kingdom Metazoa; phylum Chordata; class Amphibia; order Caudata; family Salamandridae; genus Calotriton; species Calotriton arnoldi. The sequence goes on along the minus strand of CAWUFW010000193.1, from coordinate 393,725 downwards.
TTTCAGTGACTGATGATAGTGTTCTAGGGAAGTGTGGCATAAGAGCAATCCGAGATGATTGAGGCCATTTATGGTGTTTGTTTCACTTCAGTTACAAAACTAAAGTCACTCTCTAAAAGTAACTCCTAGGAGTGCTCGGACGGTACAAATATTGAGAATGTGTCTAGGATTAGGTCCCAATAGGTCTACCCAGTGGAAAGAGAGATTTTGTGTATACTAGGCCATAAGTGGAATTTATTAAAAAACCCTATCAAAAGAATGTAAAAGTCTGATGGATATTTCTTACCACAGATTCCTCACCTTATGAATATTCCCCAGGCATCAGACTGAATCTGTAAACTTCAAAGCATTATTCCTGGGTGGTGCCGGTAGGTGGCAACGTGCAGCACCACACTGTCATTGTTCTGCTCTGGAAGTGAAGAGCGGAGCCGCATATAAGCATCACCTACGCATGCTGACGTCAGTTCTTTTCTTTCCACACCTTCAGATGTGGATCCAATATTACTTTTTAATCTTTTAACATGCTTTTCCCATATTTTTTGCAGTGTGCAAGCAATGTCTGCTCTCAAAACAAGAATGTTTAAGCCGTGTAGACACTGTTGCAAGCAGATGTCTGAAACAGATCCCCACTAGGTATGCCTGGGATCGGAACACAACATATAAGGTCATATTGGATAGTGAGACGAAACTTCACCAAACACTGAAAGACTCCACTCCGTTATCAGTTAAAGGTAAAAGAACGGTCCTGTTTCCGAAATTATTCCTGCTGGAGATCTTTGTCACAGTCGAAATATTTGTCTAAGCCTAAAAAGAAACCTAAGAAGTCCAAGGGGGATTCAACCCCTTCCCACTACTTTTGAGCTCCAGAGAAGGCGCTAAAGCTTCAACCTGCCTTTCAGTCTCGTTCCTGACCTCCTTCGGAGCCAATTCCAAACAAGGTCTCGATGCATCCTTGAATTTCAGGGGCCGGTGGCGATATCGCAGCTAGCGGAGGCATTTCGTAAGGCCATGCTCCAGATTTTCAGCACTTTACTGGTTACCTCTGGCGCAACTTCAGGCGCCAAGAATTCGTTAGGGCCTCCAGTTAAACTTTCACCGGCTGGTCCACCCTTGGTGCAGTCTCTGCCCTCCAAACTGCTTTGGGATCTGCACCATTCCCAGTGCTGACTTCGGTCTCGGTTCTATCCTCAGTGTGTGTTCCTTTCGTATTTACGCCAATGCAGATGTTGCTGGAGGAAGGGGCTCAATCCACCCTGTTCTGACTCCGGTCTGAAGTCAACCCAACCTTAACTGAGACTTCTAACATTGAAAACAGTCCTTCACATTGCCATAACATCAGCTTGGTGTGTGAGCGAGCTGCAGGCTCTTTATGACAACCCACCCTATACCACATTCCTCTCAGATAAGTTATTGCTGAGGACCCAAGCTGCTTTTCTGCCAAAGTGGTCACTCCATTTCAGGCTGGCTATCATTCTTCCAGAATTCTGTGCCCCACTTCATCCTATGGAGGAAGGGAGAGTCTCCATAGTTTGAGTCCTAAGAGGGCACAAAAGTTTTATATAGATCGCACCGAAAGACATGAGGTGGACAATCGGCTGTTTGTGGGGTTCTCCTGGTAAAAGAAGGGGCAGGCAGTGCAAAAACAGATCAACTCCCAATGGATTGTTCTCTACATCTGCTATGCACGGACTAAGAAGCAGCCTCCAGTAGGCTTTCAGATTCCTTCCACAAGAGCCAAAGCTGCTACCCCATTGCTGGCACTACTGCTTCGAAACTCAGGTCCTTCAAGAGGTGTATTTTGCCCACTCAGTCCTACAGGACTTTTTGCTCTGAGCCAGTTCACAGACCCACCACCTGGGTAAGTACTGCTGTGATTTCTATTCATAAGACAAGTAATCTGCGGTTAGAAGTATACATCAGAAAAACAAGTTATTAACCTTTGGTAATGATCTCTCTGGTGGATACTCTATCCAGCCGCACATTACGCACTGACCTTCCTGCCTCTCTGTTCTGTGAGCTGACTCTTTTTCCATATAAAAAGGTCCCACTGTAGAGATCTGCACACTGACCAATACAAAGGGGGACCCCTGCAGGCGAATAAAGGGCGGGTAGAGCAGGGGAACAATTCAATGAAAACTCACACTGACAACGATTACCCGCCCCTAAGGAAATTTACATAAAGGCCCAACAAGGGGTCCTAGTATTACAAAACAACACCCAGGGCTGTCAAAGGCATATTTTCAAGAAATTCAGAGAACAGATTGCTTAACAAAATTAGTTTTTTCTTTTTATTTTCATAGCATCATAAAATAGTCAACAAATTCCGAGAAATTCATAAATAATTACATCTATAATATCTAATAATAAGTCCCACACACAACAATCATATCATCAATCATACTGGCACTCACTCATAATGACATACACATTTATTCCTCAAAACAAACATATTTATAAAACATCACAAATCTCTCCAGATGGTAAAGCTGCCGTTAGAAGATAGAATGGTACATTCTCGTGGATTCTCCTGGTGGTGGATGGAAACAAAGTCCAAGAGCACGAGAAGAATAAAACGCCAACGCGCGTTTCGGTGTGAGGCCCAAGATAGGGCAACACCTTCGTCAGGGCGGAGGTAGATAGAAAGTGTGGGACAACTATTGCTTGATGAAATGACAATGTTCGCTAAGATTCTTTTTGTGAAATCCTCAAGAGACCGCATCGAACGATAAAGACGGTATCTAAGGTCCAGAGTACTTCATAAGAATAAGTCAAGAGTTTGGTCCGAGGATTTAAGACCACTGTCAGCGACACCGCAGAGGAGATCGGTAATGGATCAATTGGATGGGCCCCTTCAGATACATCAGCGGGAGCCAAGGATACTTCAGATAACGATAGGGACTCCGTGTTGCGCGATATTCCTCCTGTCGGGCGGCGGAAAGGGATTCGATCGATGCGGTCTCTTGAGGATTTCACAAAAAGAATCTTAGCGAATATTGTCATTTCATCAAGCAATAGTTGACGAGTGAGTCTGTGTGTCCCACACTTTCTATCTACCTCCGCCCTGACGAAGGTGTTGCCCTATCTTGGGCCTCACACCGAAACGCGCGTTGGCGTTTTATTCTTCTCGTGCTCTTGGACTTTGTTTCCATCCACCACCAGGAGAATCCACGAGAATGTACCATTCTATCTTCTAACGGCAGCTTTACCATCTGGAGAGATTTGTGATGTTTTATAAATATGTTTGTTTTGAGGAATAAATGTGTATGTCATTATGAGTGAGTGCCAGTATGATTGATGATATGATTGTTGTGTGTGGGACTTATTATTAGATATTATAGATGTAATTATTTATGAATTTCTCGGAATTTGTTGACTATTTTATGATGCTATGAAAATTAAAAGAAAAAACTAATTTTGTTAAGCAATCTGTTCTCTGAATTTCTTGAAAATATGCCTTTGACAGCCCTGGGTGTTGTTTTGTAATACTAGGACCCCTTGTTGGGCCTTTATGTAAATTTCCTTAGGGGCGGGTAATCGTTGTCAGTGTGAGATCTGCACACTGGTCATGGCAATCTGCCAATAGGCTCTGCGTCTGAGGCCACAGACAGCCTGAGAAAGCAAATACTGGCTGCATGCTTGACTGGAGAAGAACGACGTGAGCGCAGATCTGCATGATGCCACATGATAACACCTAATGGTGCGCAGGAGTACTGCTTTGAAGTTTCCTGATCCAGTCAGACTCTTGGAGAATATTCACAAGGTGAGGAATCCACAGTTAAACAGAGATTCCCCCAGAAAGATGTAAATCGAAGGTAAATAACTTGTTCTTTGAATTATTTAGTATGCAACATACAGCTGGCAGATCGCATGGTGCTGGTCCTAAGCTCCCTCCTGCGTGATGAAGTTAGGTGGGTGTTTTCTACATACTTGTAGGTGCTCATATCTTAGTCTTTGATGATATGGGTCACAGTAGTCCTGTAGCTAATAAATGGCATTGGTGAGAGTGTTGATCCCGGACTGATGCTGCTGGTGTTGCTGTTGGTTTTTGGAGAACCTGCTCTGATGTTCACTCTGGTTCTTCCACAAAACTGGCAGCAAGGAAGCATGACCTTGCTGGAGGGTTTCCACATTGCAGAATGGTTTCTAGAAGATCTGGTGGGATGTTTAAACTGCAACCCCATCCAAGATGGGCACTGATGGTTATGAAATTTGGTACTGTTGTTGGAGGGGGAACTGAGGATCATAGCATGACGTAGCTGGACAAATCTGCAATCTAGACTACAGTCTAAATCTGTTTTTTGTTGTTATTTTCCTGTAGAGTCCAGTGCTGTCAATGGCCTTTTCAGGTTTGGTCACCTGAAAACAGTTGTGGCTAGGTTCCTTCTGTTATTACGTTGCTCTTTTGTCTGCAATGAGAGGTTAAAGAGTACACTTTAGAGTGTGTCATAAACTAGAATGGTATCACACTTAAGTCCAGCTCACTTCCTGAGAATCTTCTTGGTCGCAATCACCTGGGAGCTAGGATTTCTTTGTTTCACTCCATTTTTGTCCCCGGCTATTTAATTTGACCAAGATATTAGTACTGTTAGTACATGGTGGTTGAGATTTGAGAGGGCTAGCCGTGCCTTGGTGTGAGGAAATGTGGTTTATTATATGGTATGGTTGTGCGAACTTACTGTGTAATAAACTGACAACCCTGTCTTGGGTTCAGTCAGGCTCGTTTGTCAAACCTTAGCTCAACCCTGGATACTCGTGGCTTCGAGTAGTCGGGCTTAAACAAAGGAGTAACTCTAAAGTATTAAAACAGCACCAAAACAATTGAATAAGAAAGAAACATGACTCTCACAAAATCCAACACCAATTTATGAAGGTAGACTGTATTTTTATGAATTTATAGTCACCAAAATGAATAAGATCCTCCAGAGGGTTGAAAAAACAATAAATCACAGCTTTTCACTCAACCGCAAACAAGCATTGATAAGTTCTTCGAAGAAAACTTGCATCAAAGTTGATTGCAGTCACTTCGGGTTACTTTGGGCAACCAACTCCGGCAGGGAACAGGTCAGGAGGACTAACCAGCTCTAACAGGAGAGTTACCTCAACACGAAGGTAGTCTCAAGCCCAGTTCCAGCATCCCTGGCAACTAGCCATAGGTTCCAATGGTGTGGTCCTGATGCAAGTGATAGAGGATGCTGAAGATGCTTGAGGATGCTGTAGTTGATGCGCCAGTTGACTGGGATATTTCTGGGGCCACCCCTCAGTCCATGAACATGATGGGGCGACTTTGGCCACAGAAATTGATGTCCCTCAACGTCCAGATGGAGTCCAGCACTGAACCAGTTGCCACTGGTCTCCTGCTACAACGATACCAGGGGTTCCCTTCTCCTGATGGTAGCTTGCCCTCTGGGCAACTAAACTGTTCTCTGATGCCCCCCCTGGTCCTGCAGACCTGGTTGCAACTTCCTAAAGGTTTGTGGCCCTTGTGCTGCTGCAGGAAGTCAGCCAGTTGACTCTTGGAGTCATCTGTTCTGTCTGGGGCTCGGGGACAACTTTTCCTCGAGCCAGGCACCACAGGTACAGTCCTCTCTTCGCTAGCCCAAGGAGCAGCTGCTGCAGTCCAATCTTCGGTGCAGCCTCGCTTTGCTGGTTCCAAGGTGAGCAGGGCAGTCCTTCTTCTGTCCTCTCTCCAGTACAGAAGTACGGACAAGATCTGTGGTATGAGGACCAGGGGTACCACTCTAATGCCAAGAAGGTGCCCTTATTGGAGGCAGCGGGCTACTTGGGTCCATCCCACCAGATGACAACTTCCAGTGAAGTGTGGCTTCTAGGTATCACAGAATGCTGTGTTCTGCCCACTCTCAAGATGACAGATCTCCCCTCTCAACTTGTGGCGCAGGATAACCCATCACAGGAGTGTGGCTACCTCTGGGCAACACATTCACAAGAAAACTAGTCTGATCATTGTCCCTGAGACACCCCTGTCTACCTAAGCAAAGGAAAAACCCCTGTTCGCATGTGCTTGCCATTTGCCATTCAAAAGTTGCTTTCCCTTTTAAGCTCACCTTTTGGACTCCCACCCTGTATTACCTTTGTGTCAGGAGGAGATAACATCTCCTTGCCGGCAGGTCCTTTGTAGGCTTTCCGGGGAGTCATTCACACTTCTCCCCAGGAGGCTGTTCTGAAGACAGTCCTTTGTGTGCACTCGAAAACCTTGGCAACAAAGTGGCAACTTACTGAAGTTAAATTTGATTTAACCATCAAATCTGATTTCATGCATTGATTCTTTTTAATACCTTGAAGTACCAACCTTAGTAGTCCCATTCAGAAGTTAGCAGGGTTAAGAGGTCAGCCTGTAACCTGCACTCACCAATGTGGCTACTAGCCTTTCAACAGTGCAAACAACAATGTTGGTTTTTACTGTGAGGACTTTAAAACATGAAGCTACAGGTCCAACCTTTTAATATAAGGCACCTTGCCTTTAGGGCTCAGTAGGCCTGCTGTAGGGATGACTTACAAATATTTAAAAACGAAGGCTTGGGCTTTTCCATGGCTTTAAACGGCAAAGCTGAGTTAGCAGGCTAAAACTACTCTGCTAGCCAGCAGTGGCAGGCTGGGAGTCATGCTTTTTGTTAGTCATCCTCAGGGTGGCACAATAAGTGCTGCACTCCCTGGGGGACACTTTAACATACAGGCCCTGGGTGCCCATGGTATCATATACTAGAGACTTGTAAGTAAGTGAACTTATGCCAATTGGGTGGTAGCCAATTAAAAATGCACTTTTAAAGGGTCAGAGCAAAGCCACTGAGTCCAGATTAGCCGGGCTCAAGGCATTTCAGAGTCGTTACACCAGTGACTAGTAGTCAAAATGGGGGCACAAAGTGTGGCTGGACCTACAAAAGCCTCTTTCCTCACACGTGGTTACTCACATCTGTGTTGTACCTGAGTAGGTGTCTGACATGGGCAGGCAAGTGATGGGTGCTTATAGTTCTTTAGAGTTGTTGTGCAAACATTTACTCGTTAATTCTAATGAGTATTCCGGGTGGGAGGGCTCTATACCATTGGTTTTATTGCAGACCTCTCTTGTATAGTAAAGTTAGGTGAGGCTGTAATCCATCCAAAGGAGTGGTAAATAATTGAAAACTTTCCATATTTAAATCATTGAGACCTCGAGGTCAATGTTATTTGTGTACATTTACTGCTCCAAAATCTTGGTGTAGTTCAGGTTGTGGATATCACGATTCCTTGGGTGTATATTTTGCAAACATCATAAGCCCATTAGTCCCCATCAATAAAGCCCTCTGTAGAAGGCACTTATGCTTTGTTCTAAGTCAAAAAGAATGCAATTTCTTAGGAGGTTGGTCTAAAGTTGCATGTATGAAGTAGGTTTTTTTCTGCAAATATTTGGAGATTGTGTGCTGCACTAGGATAATATGTATGAATCAACAAGTTTGGTGGGTTCTCTGCCTTCCTTTCTCAGTAATCAGCGCATAACTAGGTACAGTGTTTTAGTATCAGATCTAGCATGTACGAGCACACCAGCAAGGAGTATTTATGTTGGGGAGCCTGAATAGGGTCTTTACTTAACACTTTCTTAGTTCTTGTGGGTGGCATTGTGAGAGTTTCAAGTGCAGTAGTTAAGTCAGCAAGGCTGCATGGACGAGTTTGATTTCTTGCTGTTGTGTTTTTGCTTATGGGTATCCAGGCTGTCCCTTTGGGTGCAAAAGGTTTCACTGACTGGTTGGGTACCGTGTTGCGGTAGGTAAGGTGTACCCATGTTTAGGATGCTTGTCTCTTGGAGTTGATTGCATAACGTACAATTTTTTAAGTCTGCTACCAGACTGACTCTGTCAGTGTGTTTTTTGTCACGCACTAAGCAGCAACCTCAGCAGGCTGATGCAGTCGCCACCACTTGCACAATTATGTGGTTTAGTTCTTTGTCATCCATGGGCTCTTTTACTGGTTTTGTGACTCTGGCGTTCATGTCCCTCAATGGTCACATGACCTCGTCTTTAGCCACAGCTCCTATTTTGCATAACTACAGCCCTTCCGTGGCATTGCTGGCAACCACGTATCCATTTTCTCATGTAGATTGCTAATGTATTTAAAGATGGTTATTTGTTCCCTGCTTCGTGTAAGTTTCACAAGCTTGACACACCCACGCGTTCTTGAATGTATTTCTTTCAATTATGAGGCGCTACCGGAGGGTCTTTTCTAGTTGTTGCCATGTTCAATCCCTGCTCAAAGGCGACTACCATCATTTCTTCTTTAGGTATCTTCTGTTGCCCTGACGTGTTCATCTATAAACAACTGTTTGTAAAGCAGGTACCCCATGAAAAGCAGTATATTCTTTTCCAGTCAAATCATGAGCTCTGGCAACTTATCAGTACATGGAGAAGTGTGATTGCAATGAATAGTTCATCATGTTGCTCCATCTCTTGTCTTAACCGGCATCCATCTTTTTTTTGCTGAATGCAGTCACACAGGGCTGGGGTTCAGTGACAACATTCAGCTGTCAATTGTCTCTTTTCTGTTGCTGTCTGCTATTTGTCACAGTTGGAGCAAGACCCACAGGCTCAGAGGTAGATATTAAGCCGCTGTTCATCTGTTGCGATCTTTATTTACATTGCACTGCTGTTGAAACTCGGAGTTTGAGTACTGGTGGAGGAGAAGAGAAGAATTATTTAAATCTGAAAGAGACACGTTAGTGACAGATTCCTTACCTTAGATTCCTTACCTTAGAATATCCCCAGGCGTCAGGCTGGATCCGGAAAGTTTTTGCGTAGCAGTACCCTTGCGCGTCGGTAGGCGGCGTCGTGCGGCTCCGCGTCCGTCGTCGGCGTCGTGATCGCCGGGATGACGTCGCGGGCAGTACTTAGACGCCGCCCCTGCACGCTGACGTCAGTTCTTCTTTTTCCGCGCCAGCAAGCGCAGATCCGGGAAGAGCAGTGCCCTGGTCATTTTTTGACCATACTTTTTGGTGAATTTTTTCACTGTTTTTCTCTATCAAGGTGTCGTAGGGATGCCCGGTTTCAAACGTTGCGGCGCCTGTGCTCGGATGATGTCCGTCACCGACCCGCATTGGGAGTGTCTCTTCTGCCTCGGCCGAGGCCACGACACGGAGTCTTGTACCGACTGCCAGGCCCTCAACCCGAAAGCTTTGCGAGAGCGGTCTCGAAAGCTCCTCGAGGCCCGGCATTCGGCTCCGCGGAGGCCCCGGTCGCGTGAGAGGTCCAGGGGTCGATCGCGGAGTCCACACCGGTCGTCGGCGTCGAAGTCTTCTTCGTCCGGTAAGTCAAAACACAAGAAGTCCAAAAGCATCATCGCTCTAGGACTTCGCCTCGCCGGTCTCGCGACTCGGCTGAGGCCCCTCCCGGCACCGTCCCCGCCCCCGCGGCCCCGGACATGCCTGTGGAGTCGCCCCCGCCATACCCGCCCTTCCCGGGTTCGGGGGCGGATCCGGCCAAAGTGCAGGAGTTCCTGTCGGCCATGGCCCGCCTCTTCGGGCCTCCAGGCCCCTCCGGTGCGCCTTCGGGCCCCGCGGGCCCTGATGGGGTTGCTCCGGCGTCGCCGACGGCTCCGGCCCCGGCGTCGCCCGTGCCTCCAGCCTCGATCCCGGCTCCAGCTTCGGCCCCGGCCTCGATCCCGGCTCCACAACCCCCATCGACGCCGGTCGACCTAACGACACCGCCGGCGCCGATGTCTCCGGTGCCGTTCTCGACGCCGCCTGGGGCTCCGAGCGGCGTCGTTCCCCAGTTCCTTCCGGCTCCGGACATGGACCCGGACCGACGTCGCTCGACGCCGGTTCCGGCGCCGATGAGACCTTGGGTCCCAAATGTCCCTCCTCCCCCTTATTTTGAACCTGAGGAGGACCAGGAAGACTGGGAGGGGTCTGATGACCCTCTGACACAACAGTGTCAGTACGATGAGGACTGGACAGAGGGTCTAGGGGATGCTAGTGGTCTAGATACTTCCCCTGACACTGGCATGCTGTCTCCTCCCGTGGCTACGGAGGAGGGAGCCAATTTTGCAACGGTGTTGCGTAGGGCAGCTGGAGCCTTACATCTCCAACTCCCTGCTGTGGCGGTCAAGGTTAATCTCTTGACAGAGGTGCTTCAGCCGGCAGCCTCCTCTTCGGAGACTGTGCTGCCGTTTAACGACGCCCTCACTGACGTTCTTTTGGGCGCCTGGTCCAAGCCCAACACAGGGGCTCCTGTGGATAGGAACGTGTCCCGACGCCATCGCCCAGCTCCGGGCGACCCCCTGTTTCTCTCTGTCCACCCCACCCCTGAGAGCTTGGTTGTCCAAGCCTCCGCTTCCCAAACAGCCTTCCCTACCGCCCCTCCGGATAGGGAATCCAAACGCCTGGATCAATTTGGGAAGAAGGGTTTTTCTTCCTCCAGTGCTGGCTTGCGGTCCGTCAACACCGCTTGCCTTTTGGGCCGATATACCCACTCCTTGTGGGATTCGGTGGCGGATGTTTTGCCCCAGTGTTCTGAGGAGGTCCAGACACTGCTTTCCCGCGCCATTGCGGAAGGAAGGGATGCGGCCAAATATACAATTCGATGTGGCCTTGATACCGCCGACTCGCTGGGCAGGTCTATTGCAACGACGGTGGCGCTACGACGCCACGCCTGGCTGAGAACCACTGGTTTTTCAGGGGATGTCCAGAATACTCTCATGGACATGCCCTTTGATGGAGTCGGTCTTTTTGGGTCCAAAGCAGACCATGCGTTGGAGCGCTTTAAGGACTCACGGGCTACTGCCAAGTCCCTGGGCCTTTCTGCTACACGCCCTCCGCTGACTTCTGCTTTTCGCCCCTATCGTGGCCACGGTAGGGGCGCCCCTTCACGTCAGCAGCCCAGCCACCGGCCCGCGCAGCAGGCGTCTTCGCGTGGCCGAGGACGTGGATTCCGCCGTGGCGGATCGGGCAACCAGCGTGCGGGTCAGGCCACCACCTCCAACCCGTCCGCGGCCTCCAAGCCCTCCTAGTCCCTCCTTTCAGGTGCACAGCACGCCAGTAGGGGGCAGGGTCCGCCATCACCTTCCCCACTGGCGTACCATCACCTCGGACAGGTGGGTCTTGGACATTGTCCGAAGGGGCTACTCCCTCCCCTTCGAGACCACCCCCCAGCCATGCCACCTCAATTCCACCGCATGTCAGGGGATCACTTGGTGCTTCTACACAAGGAAGTCACGGCCCTCTTGACCAAGAGGGCCATCGAGCGTGTTCCGACCCCAGAAGTAGGGCGTGGTTGCTACTCCCACTACTTTCTGGTGCCCAAAAAGGACAAGGAGGACATGCGTCCTATCTTGGACCTCCGGAACGTCAATCGCTTCCTCCGGAAGGAGAAGTTCAAGATGCTCACCCTAGCTCAGGTCTTAACTTCCCTCGACCCTGGAGACTGGTTGGTAGCGTTGGACTTGCAGGACGCATATTTCCACATTCCCGTCCTGCCGGCCCACCGGCGTTACCTTCGGTTCACGGTAGGCCCCGAGCATTTTCAGTTCACCGTGCTCCCTTTGGCCTTACCAGTGCCCCTCGGGTGTTCACGAAAGTGATGGCGGTGGTCGCAGCTCATCTGCGCCGGGCAGGGGTTTCAGTCTTCCCCTACCTCGACGACTGGTTGCTGAAGGCGGGCTCGTCCCAGGCAGTCGTCTCCCACCTCCAGTCTACGGCCGAACTCCTGCACTCGCTGGGGTTCTCCATCAATGTGCCGAAGTCGCATCTGATTCCTTCTCCACAGCTCCTTTTCATCGGAGCAGTTCTGGACACGACGCAGTTTCGGGCCTATCCTCCCGAACGGCGAGTCCGGGATATTCAGGCTATGATTCCGATCTTTCAGCCTTTATCCTGGGTTTCGGTACGGATGACCCTGAGGCTGCTGGGCCTCATGGCCTCCTGCTGGTCAATCATGCCAGATGGCATATGCAGGCTCTGCAGTGGGACCTGAAGTTCCAGTGGGCGCAGCACCAGGGCAACCTGTCCGATCACGTCCAGATCTCGGAGGGGACTGCAAAACAGTTGCAGTGGTGGCTCTCGAACCGGCAATGGGTCATGGGCAGATCCCTCTCCCTTCCCCAGCCGGAGCACACAGTTGTGACGGACACGTCCCTTCTGGGATGGGGCGGTCACATGGGAGAGGCGGAGATCAGAGGCCTCTGGTCTCCGGCGGAGTCCCGGCTCCATATCAACATTCTGGAGCTCCGGGCGATCCGACTTGCACTCAAGGCATTCCTTCCCTCTGTCAAAGGGAAGGTGGTGCAGGTGTTCACAGACAACACCACTGCCATGTGGTACTGCAACAAACAGGGCGGGGTGGGGTCTTGGACCCTTTGTCAGGAGGCTCTGCGCCTCTGGACATGGCTGGAACATCAGGGCATGTTCCTGATGGTTCAACACCTGGCAGGTTCCCTGAACGCCAGGGCGGACGAACTCAGCCGCAGGTGCATGATGGATCACGAATGGCGTCTTCACTCGGAAGTGGCGCAAGGACTCTTTCTACAGTGGGGAGAGCCTTGGTTAGATCTATTCGCCACCGAAGAGAACGCGCAATGTCATCAGTTCTGCGCGTTGGAATTTCCAAGGCGGCTCTCGCTCGGCGACGCTTTTCGTCGCGAGTGGAGTTGCGGTCTGTTGTACGCCTTTCCGCCTATACCACTTCTACCCAGAGTGTTGAAGAAGATTCGGCACGACCGGGCCCAAGTCATTCTTGTGGCTCCGGACTGGGCTCGAAGAGTTTGGTATCCCGAGCTACTCAATATGAGCGTAGATCCCCCGATCCGTCTGCCTCTTCGGGAGGATCTTCTGTCGCAGCAGCAGGGGACGGTCCTCCACCCGAACCTGTCCAGTCTACACCTGCTTGCGTGGAGATTGAGCGGCGGCAGTTGATTCCTTTCGACTTGCCTCCCGAGGTTTGTGATGTAATTCTGGCAGCCAGGCGTCCCTCCACTAAGGTGGTATACGCCTGCAGGTGGAACAAATTTGTGGCATGGTGCACAGCAAAGGCTGTGAATCCCCTTTCTGCCCCTCTTTCTGAGGTCCTTCTGTTCCTTCTCTCTCTGGCCCAACAGGGTTCTGCCCTGGGTACCATCAAGGGTTATCTTTGTGCTATCTCGGCCTTCCTCAGGCTCCCTGATCAGCCCTCCCTTTTCAAGTCCCCTGTTGTTAACAGGTTCTTAAAAGGCATTACTCACCTCTTCCCTCCTGTTCCGTTTGTGATGCCTCAGTGGGACTTGAACTTGGTTCTTACCTTTTTAATGTGCGCTCCCTTTGAGCTCTCTACATAACTGTCCTCTTCGTCTTCTGACTCTGAAGACAGCCTTTCTGGTGGCCATCACCTCCGCTCGGCGGGTGAGTGAGCTCCAGGCTCTATCTTGCAAACCTCCCTTTCTGTCTGTTCATCCAGACAAGGTTGTTCTTCGGACGCGTCCGTCCTTCTTGCCAAAGGTGGTTACTGCTTTCCATATTGGGCAGACCATCACCTTGCCCACCTTCTTTCCGCCTCCGCATCCTTCCAGAGAGGAAGAGAGGCTCCACCGTCTGGACCCAAAACGTGCGCTCTCCTTCTATATTGACCGCACAAAACACTTCCGGGTGGATGACCAGCTCTTTGTTGGCTACGTGGGCGCCAAAAAGGTCGGGCGGTGCACAAGAGGACCATCTCCCGCTGGGTTACCTTGTGCATCAAGACCTGCTATTCTTTGGCTAAAAGGAGCCTCCTGTTGGGCTGCGGGCCCATTCCACCAGGGCAACGGCTGCTACCACGGCCTTGGGCCGCGGTGTTCCGCTGCCGGTTATTTGTCAGGCAGCTACGTGGGCCTCGCTGCACACGTTTACAAAGCATTACTGCCTTGACAGTCCGGTCCGGAGGGACGGCTTCTTTGGCCGTTCTGTCCTCCAGGACTTCCTTGTCTGATCTTTGTTCGCAGACCCACCACCGGGGTTGGTATTGCTGGGGTATCTATTCTAAGGTAAGGAATCTGTCACTAACGTGTCTCTTTCAGATGCACAAGTTACTAACTTGTGTAACGATATATCTGTAAGAGACAGTAGTTAGTGACCGATTCCTACCGCCCCACCCATCCTCCCCGTTCTGCGAACTGATTTCTAGGGTTAAGGACATCCCTTTCAGGGCCCTAGTATTTTTCAGACACCTATGTCAGCTTCTTGCATGGCTCTGCGTTCCTGGCGCGGAAAGTCGTGTACAGAACTGACGTCAGCGCGCAGGGGCGGCGTCTAAGTACTGCCCGCGACGTCATCCCGGCGATCACGACGCCGACGACGGACGCGGAGCCGCACGACGCCGCCTACCGACGCGCAAGGGTACTGCTACGCGAAAACTTTCCGGATCCAGCCTGACGCCTGGGGATATTCTAAGGTAAGGAATCTAAGGTAAGGAATCTGTCACTAACTACTGTCTCTTACAGATATATCGTTACACAAGTTAGTAACTTGTGCTTTTACCTCTACAATCATCTCTCCTAGTATATAGACAATTGATAATACCAAGTATTTTTTATAATCTTTTCTTGATCTCCATCAGTGCAGTACAATTCCAGAAGCTGAAGTCTACCAGGATTATCATGGAGACCCTACTGCTTTGGAATAAGGGTAGCTCTAAACTACCTGCCCACCCACTTTAGCATCTTTATCTACAATTAATTTATATTTAAAGAAAATAGATATCAACTCATTCCCGCTATTTGGTGAACTGCTTACTTATGGAACCTGGGTTTAGGTGCTCTGAAAGAATATCCACAGTGCCTCTCTTCTCGCTGTGGCTTTTACTGCTAACATATTCACTGAAGTTGTGGTTTATTCTCTGCAGTTGATCTCTTTACACATAGCATTTGATGCTTCAATATTGGTTCTTGGGGAAACACGCATGCTGATTGAAAATTGAGATACATAAGCGGTAAAGATGTTTTTAAGGTTGACTGTCATTTTGCTTTTGATGAGGTGATCCGATAAGTTTAGCTTTTTAGAAACACTATCTATTAGATTTGCTATTTACCCTTAAAAACCTATGGTATTTAGATATTTCAAGTGGATTTGTACAGCAAATATCTAGTATTGGCAATGTTTGTTTTTTATACACAATTAAGTTTTAAGGCATTTTTCTTCTTTCTTATTTCGCATCTTTTTACAGGGCCTTTGTGGAATTTTCACGCAACCCCACAGAGAGATTTAAAACTCTTACTGCAGTTTATATGTCACTTAAAATGTCCCAACTAAGAATGCCTCTTCAGTTGAATGTCCATTCTGCAGAGGAAATCGAAGGAAAATTTGAAGAAACTGTGACTGTGCTAAGACAAGCAAGGTATTTAACATAGTTGCTGGATAAAAGGAGTGAAGTTTAATACAGTTTTTGTTTTTATGAATGGATGTCTTGTTGCTGGGTCTGTGAAATATTTATTTCTGATGGGTACTTCTAACAGCTGATTCCTCACTGTAGAATAATCCCCAAGTGCCAGTCTCAATCCGGAAAACGTTTCCATAGCAGTATACCTGCTGGTCACTAAGTGGCCCAGGCGGCTCTGCGCCGACTCCATCCCACTCCAAAAGTGGCATATTGGAGCCATGTATAAGCGCCACCCACCCTTACTTTCAACGCCTTCAGACGGAGATCCGCTCCCATTTTTTGTCAGTTTTGCAACGACTTCTAACAACTTGACAGTGTGCTAGGCAACAATGTCCTCACCTAAAAAATAGGTTTGAAGGCATGCCAAGACTGCAGGAAGCAGATGTCATGCACAAGGAGTGTCTTTGTTGTCTGGTCTTGGGACACAACTCTTAAGTCATGTGACAAGTAATGCCCTCATTAACACAAAGGCGATCTTAGACCGGGAGGAGAAGCTGTATGTTGCTGAACACAATAAGTTGCTGCTTTCACATAGGTCTTGCTCACACTCCAAGTCACAGGCTCGGACTCGGTCTTGTGGCTGCTTACGCGACATTCAACTTCACACTTGAAGTCCTCTGGTAAGTCAAAGGGCAAACATCACTTTCCAGAGAGAAGGTGCATGGGCATCACAGTGTCAGTCACACTCCATTGAGGTCTCTAGCTATGGAACTGATTCCTCAGCTGATCCCCGGGCTCCCCGAATTTCCTGGGCCACGGTCTACCTACAGCAGATTCAGGCCATCAAGAAAGCCATGCTGCAGATTTTCAATGTGTTTCCGGCTCCCTCTGGCATGCCTTAGGGGCCCCATCCAGTTGTTACTGCTTGCAGGTCCAGAAGAAGCTGGACAACGAAGGAATTTCCCTGGTGGTGAAGACCCTGGCAGGATAATTGAATGCCAGGGCGGATAGGCTCAGCCATCGGCACCTAGCGGATCACTAGTGGCAGTTACACCCAGAGTTGGCACAGGTCTCTTCCACGTATGGCGAGAACCTTGGCTCGATCTGTTCACCACTGCTGAGAACGCGCAATGTCAGCAGTCTCCAAGGTGTCTCTCGCTCTGAGACGTGTTCCGCCTCAATTGGAACTCTGGACTCCGGTGTGCCGTTCTGCCGATACCACTCCTGCACCAAGTTCTCAAAACGTTCAGGACCGACCGGCCCAAGTCATCCTAGTGGCTTGGGAGGTCATCTGAGGGAGGTGAAAATCAGGGGACTCTGATCTCAGGTGGAGCATTGACTCCACATTCATCTGCTTGAGTTGCGTCCCATTGATCTGACTATGAAGGCTCTCCTGATGTTCATCAAAGGGGGGCTGGTGCAGACTCCCTCGGACCATACCACTGCCATGTGGTACTGCAATGAGCAAGGCAGGGTGTGTTGCTGTGTCGGGAAGTTCAGCACCTGTACATTTTCCTGATAGCGAACTACGTAGCAGCATCCCAGAATGCCAGAGTGGGCGGACTCCGCAAGCTACGTCTGGCAGATCATGAGAGGCATTTGCATCCTGAGGTGGTGCAGGGCATCTTTCTACACCGGGGAGAACCCTGGCTAGATCTTTTCACTACAGTCAAGAAAACGCAGTGTCAACAGCTTTGCATGTTGTAGTTTCTAAAAGAACCCTCAGGATATGCATTTCGGACAGCTCCTGTACACTTTTCCAGCCTGTCTCCCCTATCCTGAGTTCTGAAAAAGATCAGGAACAACCAAGTCCAAGTCATCCTTGTAGCTCTGGATTGGGTCTATAGAGTGCGATACCAGGACCTTCTGAGTATGAGCATCTGTCCTCTGATTAGGCTGCCACTTTGCAAGAACCTCATGTAGCCATAACATAGCAGGGGCCTCCACCTGAATCTTCTCAATGTTCACGTTCATGCCTGGAGATTGAGCGGCAGCACTTGACTGCATTTGGTCTGCTGCCTGAAGTGGTGGATGTCTTCATTGACACCAGGCACGCTTCCCTGAACATTTCTGCTGGGCTATGGGACAACTTTGTGGTGTGATATGGCGTCCGTAAAGCTGTCCCCTTAAAAGCATAGCTGTTGGACATCCTTATGTTTGGTTTATCTTTGGCCCAGCAAGGCCTTGAAGTGGGAGCTATTAAAGGTTATTTGTCCACCCTTTCAGATTTTCTATGTCCTTCTTCATAAGCTGTTGTGATGAGATTTATTAAAGGTTTGACACAAATGTTCCCTCCTAAACAGTTTGAGTCTGATGAATACTTCTAACTGTAGATTCCTCACCTTGTGACTATCCCCAGCCAATAGTCTGGGTCCCGCAACTCAAATAAAACACTGGTAGGTGCCGCTCTGTAACTCTGTGCCAACTCTTTTCTGCCCCAGGAGTGATGAACTGAGACACATATAAGACCCACCCATACGTGCTGGTGTGTGCTCCTTTCTTTACTCGCCTTCAGACGCTTATAAATGAAGCTCTTCTCTATTTCTTCATCTCTTAAAGAGATTTGTTCTTCATTACTTTTTTCTCCACATCTACCAGTGTGCAATGGAACTGGACACCTCCTAAAACTACAGTTTGAACCTAGAAGGGACTGTTGTATACAGAGGTCTCTGACATATCCCCACAAGGTGTGCCTCTGGTGTTTGTATTAAGCACACAACTCCAAGAACTGCAAAAACTGGTGCTAAATGACTCCACAGGCCATAAGAAAATTCAAGGCAGAGCTCTACGTGGTGAAACACCTTAAGTCTCCATGCAGGGCCTTCTCCCAATCAAAGTTGAGAGTGCAGAGTCGCTCCAGCTTCTGAATTCGTTCCCACGACAGTCTTTCATTGCAGTTGAAGCTTTCGGGTATGACAAGTGGGACTGCAACTCTTTCTGACACTCTTGATCACCAGAGAAGGCGTCAGGGTGACACTGTGCCACTCGTTCTCACTCCTGTTCCTCCTTAGAGCTGATTCCAGACCTGGACCCAATGCACCCCGAATTTCCGGGTACAACGGTGACATTTCAGCAGATCGAAGCCTTTATGGAGGCCATGCTGTGCATCTTCTGCAAACTTTCAGCTCTGTCTGGTGCACCTTCTGAACCCAAGGATCCATAGGAGCCTCTAATCAGTTTATCGCCAGCGGATCTTTCTTCTGCGTAGTGTGTGCCCCCCTCGAACTTGCTTCAGGTTCCTCACAGGTGTCGGTGCCATCTTCGGTTCTGGCACAAAAATCTGCATCACACCGTTTGTTATCAACATGGGTACCAACGCCACTGGTGCTGGAGGAGTATCTGCAACATATTGTGGTGCCCGAATCCAAGCCAAATTCATCTCAACCTTGACCGAGGCCACACCACAATCCCGACATGGCACAGTCAATAGGAGTCCTTCCAATTCATACTCAATACCATTAATGTGCAATCCCACACAGACACTGCACCAACTTTTTAGCTCAAATTCTAACCAGAGTCCGTCTTATGAAGATGATAATGGGGGTGATGGGGACCCACACTATGATGATGAAAACTGCTAAATGTAGACCTGCGGGGCGTGGCCTGAGGCGTCAAGATGTCGGTCGCACTCTGAGTGCTCCTGACCCCCCTCCGTCATCCGCCTCCATCCGTCCGTTACCTGCCTTCCTTCAGCTCTCTCCAAGCCAGTGGCGACTCTGCAAACCCTGGCGGTGCTTCGACCCTACTCTCAAGCCGCTCGAGGCTCCCGGCGACGCGCTACGGCCTCTTCCTTCCCAGGTCCGGCTCAACCAAGATGGCGGCACCCTGCTGAGGCTCCGGACGGCCGGGGACCCGAAGATCCTCCTGGGCTCCCGAGGCTGCCTCCCAGCGGTGAGTGCCTCTCCCGGTGCGGCCTGTGCTCCTGTCGCGCGCCCCGCGGGGGGGGCGGCGCTGCGGAGGTGCTCGCACGGGGACGCAGGTTCTGTGTCCCGGGCCGAGTGTGTCCTTGCTCCCTGCGGGCTCGGTCCCCGCTGGTCACGTGGCGGGAGCCCCGCGGCGCCTGGGGAGGCCGCCGCAATCGGCTGCCATTGTCGGGCAGCGGTCCATCACGGATGCACATCGGCCCCCCCCTCTGCACGGACCCACCAGCGCGGCCCTGGATGACCTGCTCCCCGACTTCTGCAGCGGTGCAGACCGAGGCGACCTCTGCACCACCTGTGAGGAGCTGCCTGCCTGGGCCTAGGCCTCGCTTCTTCCCACTCATCGCCTACACCTGACGGGGCGGGCTTATCCCGGCTGCCAGATCGGGCGGCGGAGTGTGGTGTTGTATTCCTCTTAGGGTATCCATAAACGGGCTTTCCAGTATCATGTCCTTATATAGGCACAATTCGCCCTGCCCTTATATAGGCATAAAATCCCAGCCCTTATTTAGGCATTAAACCATGCACTCCAAGTACAGGCATGGTCTCTGACATCTGTCCACCCTAACGTCACAACGAGTTCCTGAAGAACAGACCCTTAGGCTGCGGGAGTTTCCCTAGTCCAGGACTATTGATTTCTTCAAGGACTCTTATATTATGCATGAACCATTATTCCTTAGGGGTTCATTCATGACGTCTTTCGCTGTCCAACTCGCATCAATGCTAACATTCTTAGGTGCTCTCAGGTATAAATATACCTTCCCTAGCCCCTGTAAATCAGAGGAGACCTCGACTTCAGAGGAGCCCATTTCCCGGCCTGACGCACTGAGAGGACGCTGCCTTCCCTGCACGCAGAGAGCCCAGCTTCCAGTGATCTGACTTCCTTGCGGGGTGTTGGAGTTCGAGTCTGGCAAAGAGATTCCTACCTCTCTCATTCTTCAGGTATGGAGCTGACTAGAACCTAGAGCGACTCTTGGCATACTAGGTTTACTAGACTTACCATACTCTTAGTATACCGTAGTAAGGAATACTTCACCTACTTCTTCCCTCTTCCTACACCTAGGTCAGGTTAGGTACATTGGGGTAGAACTAGCTTAGCAACGCATCGTATGAGTACTCGCATTTTTAGTCTGTTATTTATGTAAATGCATATGTACTAAAAGATAATGCTATCGCAGTATTATTTATTTCTACTGCTCACCCTGTACATTATTTATCTCGCATACTGTCTTGTGATCGTAACAGCACATTTTACTTACACCAGAAACAAGACTGTTCAATAAATCCTTTATTGAAACGCCCGTCTATTTCTTTCTGTGTAACTTGGAGAAAACTAAGCATGCACGACTGAGCTGAGTGAAATAGTTATCTATTGTTTCCACGACTCTGGGACACGTTCTGATTCTAAAGGGAAACACAGTGGTCATGTTTTGCGGCAGCCAGAAACTACTCCCTTCTTGTTGTCAAGGAGTTTCTAGTGTCCTCTGAGCTAGCTGGCACAAGTAATAAAGTTTAATATACTCGATAGGGACATACTGACCGTAGTCCTATGTCAAACCTATAGGATATATTATTCCAATGCGCAGAGCCTATTGGGGAAATAGGAGCTACACTACATGGCGCCCAACGGTTTGGTAAGGCAGTAATTCAACGTTAGATACTGAGTAACTCAGCCGTGCTTTTTCTCTCAAGACCCCTACCCATATACTCCAAAAGACGTCTGGAGTGGGCAGGGTTAGGTATCCACCACGGCTACATAGGGCAGTACCCTATATATTAGCTGTTTGGTTTGCTCAACGTTGAAGGATACAGTGGCGGGGGTATGCCCAGACGTGGGTCCCTTGCTCACTTTGCCACTGGATTCAAGCAAGCCTGGCTGATGACGGCTGAAATGCCAGAAACCGGTCCTAGGATGCTTGTTTCCGGTCCAGGGAAGACATGGCTTGGCAGTTCGGGCTGGACTGTTCCCATGAGGCACAGGGTCAGACTGATTTGCATATGGCCATGTCTGAACTGGGGTGGTGGAGTGAGCTAAAGAATGATGATGGATTTAACCCAGATCAGTTGACTGGGGGTGAGTGTTTGATTGGCTCAAACGTTCCGTCCATCATCCCCTTTTGTATCGCTTTGGTCGCCCTAAGTTGGCGGGGGTATGCCCAGACGTGGGTCCCTTGCTCACTTTGCCACTGGATTCAAGCAAGCCTGGCTGATGACGGCTGAAATGCCAGAAACCGGTCCTAGGATGCTTGTTTCCGGTCCAGGGAAGACATGGCTTGGCAGTTCGGGCTGGACTGTTCCCATGAGGCACAGGGTCAGACTGATTTGCATATGGCCATGTCTGAACTGGGGTGGTGGAGTGAGCTAAAGAATGATGATGGATTAAACCCAGATCAGTTGACTGGGGGTGAGTGTTTGATTGGCTCAAACGTTCCGTCCATCATCCCCTTTTGTATCGCTTTGGTCGCCCTAAGTTGGCGGGGGTATGCCCAGACGTGGGTCCCTTGCTCACTTTGCCACTGGATTCAAGCAAGCCTGGCTGATGACGGCTGAAATGCCAGAAACCGATCCTAGGATGCTTGTTTCCGGTCCAGGGAAGACATGGCTTGGCAGTTCGGGCTGGACTGTTCCCATGAGGCACAGGGTCAGACTGATTTGCATATGGCCATGTCTGAACTGGGGTGGTGGAGTGAGCTAAAGAATGATGATGGATTAAACCCAGATCAGTTGACTGGGGGTGAGTGTTTGATTGGCTCAAACGTTCCGTCCATCATCCCCTTTTGTACCACAATATTGTGCACCTTATCTTTGTTTCCTTGAAACATGTTCTACATTTTTCAAAAAACAAAAATGCCTGGCTCCGACAATGAAACCGGAAACGGTGGAGCTGCGGCTGATCCAGCCCAAGCAGTAGTTTTTAACATTACAGGTTTAAATGAAACCGAGGAGGGTGTCATAGACATCGCTCCAAACTTAAGAAGAGCCATCACTCTAAAACTTCTAAAACATGGCCTACCACCAAGAGGCGGTAGAGCAGTTTTCGTGATAGAGGCACATGAATCCTTTCAGACAGAGGTATTCTATTCATGGGTAATATTTCCTGAATCCAATTCAGTAACACACATGTTTCACTTCTACAAAGAAGATGAACCACCAGAGGAATACATTCCTTTCGAGGATATAGAAATTCCATTAACATACCAAGAGCATCAGCTCTGGTTTAAAGGCGCCCTAAAACATCACAAAAACATTACCAGGCTCGGTCCACTAGGTAGACCAGGAGCAACATGGCCGATTTTAGCTGGCTACACACCTCATCCAGACATTGAAGAGATGTCAGATGAGGAGTTACTTACTCAACTCACAGAGTTAATAAAAATTTACAGACAATTGGTCCAATATGTCTTGCGGACTTTTACAGTCCGACCACCATTAACACTTCCAAATCAAACCCCTCACCAGGGGAACACTCTAAAAATTACACCACAGACTCTATACGCAGTCATGGGTAAAATGCCCACAAAACGTGAGCAAATTCCATTTTTGATAGCTCAAAAAATTACTCAAATCGAAGCAGTATTTCCAAATACTAGCCCGCATGAGAAGCACAGAATCCTAACTATCAGTTTACCGATGGGGATCACACCACAACTGGAAGACTGCACCACTTGGGGCTCAGTCTTTGCTGCCATCTATACTAAAACACATGGTATTCCATCAATTGCGGTAATACCTGATGTCCTAAAACAAATTCAAAACGAATACGGGGCAGAGCCTGCTCTAAATTTAGGTATGAAATTACTGAAAAATTTCGACCAGGTCTCAACAATAATATTGTCTAATATTAAAGGGGAGGCAGCAGCAGTGGCGATCCGCCAAAAATTGAGGGAATTCGATGTTACAGAACATCAAACTGAGCTACCCAGAATAATAGAACAATCTTATGCAGAATTAGGCAGAGATAGTTTGGGTGGAAGACCAGTGAAGCCGAAACTATCTGAAAGTCCTGAGAAGGACTCAATAAAACAAACTCCTACATCTTCTAAAAAGAAGTGGGAGTCTACTAAACAAAAATCAAACGAGAAACGTTCTCAATCCCGAGGTAGGTCTCCTCAAAAGGAGCCCTCTGAAAGGAGGAATAACCTCAGGAATAGGGATAATTTGAGAAAACCTGATAGGTATCAAGATACTGATACACGATCCTCTTGTCCCTTTTAGATCTCATCACAGACTTCGGAAAGAAGAGGACGAACAGAACATAGAGAAGAACGCGTGAAATCGACAGACGACAAACACGCTTCAAAAACCAAAGTAAAACCTCAATTCTCCAAAAAGAAGGTAGCAGGTCTGAAGATCAGACATGCCGAGAATACTGAGAACACAACTCAAGAACGGAGAATGGGCTCAGACAATGCTGGACAGTGCAGCAGAAGTTACAATAGTTCGCCAGACCGTGAAGGAACTTTTGGAGATAGTGGACTTGAATGAGACATTACAGTCGAGACTGTAGACACCAGGGTTAGTACTCCACAAAAGTTATATGAAATAACACTCCGGATGGAGGGAGACAAACCTAGACAGGTGAAAGCACTTTTTTGTGAAAGACTATCAAGAGGCTATGACAAACTTCTAGCAGAAAAGGACTGGCCACCACAATTTGTCAGGGAGTGCCCACATGGCGAGGACATTATTATGCCTGCCTTCTCCAACCATATTCCTATACATCTAAAATATACATATGCCAGGAATGGGCAGTGGCCCAGGCCCCAGCATTATATAAAAATCATGTAGGATGGGATGAGGATTCACCTCACCATAAAATACATCTGAAACATGAACCAACTGCACAACGGCAGTACCCAATAAAGCAAGAAGCTAAAAAACAGGTCAGGGAGATCTTAGATCAACTTGAATATCAAGGGGTGATTGAAACATGCACCTCCTCAATGAACAATCCTTTGTTTCCTGTCTCCAAACCAGACAATACATATCGTCTAGTTTTGGATTACAGACACCTAAACACTTGTTCTAAAACTTTTGCAGTGCAAAATGCACATAGCACAGCATTAATGAATAACATTGTGCGTAAAAAATATAAAACAACATTAGACATCTCAAATGGTTTCTTTTGTCAAAACATAGCACCTGAAAGCAGGTACTTAACTGCATTCTCCATAATGGGGACCCAGCGTCACTTTTGTCGACTCCCACAAGGGTTCAAAAACAGCCCAGGTTTATTCTCAGCGAGGGTAACGGAGTTACTACAAATTTATGACAATGAGGCATTGTCCTATGTCGATGACATATATCTGACAGACGATGACCTGGAAAAACACTTGAACAGGGTGAGCACCATTATACTGGGTTTCGCCTCTGAGGGCTACAAGTTCAACTTTAAAAAGTCCAGAATTGCCCATCTCAATGTCCTATTTTTAGGATATGAGCTTTCAAGTGAAGGCAAGAGCTTGGCAGCTAACTTTTTAGAAAAGTGTGCGCTGCTCCAACCTCCAAAAACGCAAAAAAACTTACAATCCATCCTGGGTTTCCTAAATTTTGGAAGAACATACATTCTAAATTACGCAGAAAGGGTTAAACCTCTCTACGCATTAATCAAACCTGATTTTTCAATCAAAAACTGGACACAGGAACACACAGAAATCTTGCGTTCACTCCAGGCTAACATGTTAGCAACAAATCACTTACAAACACGTGTAAGTCAACGAAATTTGGTGATCCGAATAATTTCGGGTCAATGTGGATTCACCTACTTAACCTTCAATGAGGGTGACAAAATCCCAATTGCATACAAATCCCATTTGTACACACAAGCGGAAATGCGCTTCAGTTCAACTGAAAAGATTCTGACAGCAGTTCAAACCGCTGTAGCAAAAGAAAGAGCCTTAGCCCAAGGGAAACGCATTATTGTCGTAACCCCAGTACCGGCTTTAGAAGCTGTTACAAAAGCGAGCATTCCAAATGCTAAAGCATTACATCCAAGATGGATACAATGGGTTAATTCTCTTGCTGGAACAGATGTTGAATATGTTTTTGATCCAGATTTAAAAACACAAGCATTCCTGCAATATGAACATGAATGTCCTCTGCCTACTGAAATTCTGCCTCTTGATCAGTACGAATTTATAATTTACACTGACGGATCCGCACAACCCGCAATAGGGAGTAAGCAAGCTTACAGTGCAGCGTGTGCAATCGTTAAAGGTCGCATGCGAGATGGCATCTTCAGACCTATGGTCACAAAAACTCAATCTCTAGGAGATTGTACAGCTCAGCGAGCTGAACTACAAGCATTCAAACTGGCACTTGAAAGTACAGATCGAGAATTCCCCACACTAATAGTGTGCGATTCCTTTTACTGTGTTCAGTCGTATAATGACTATATACAAAAATGGCTTGAAAATGGTTTCAAAGATGCGAAGGGTGGCACAATAAAGCACAAAATGCTTTGGGAACAAGTAGTTCAGTTGAAAAACGAACTACCAACGGCTCACGTGATCCACACACTGAGTCATCAACGTGATGGCGTTCACGTTGCAGGGAATTCATTGGCTGACGAAGCCGCAAAGGGGGCTGTGCAAACGGCTTCCGTAGCTGCGATCACTCGTTCAAAAACAAAAATAGACGGTGAGACAATGTTGGCTGTCAATGCATCAAGCAAAGGCAGCAGTGCAGCGTTACCAAAAAAGTTTCCACTCAAGTACTCTTATGTAATTGATGCGAACAACGTTCCTTTTGCTCGAATCCCTGGAGTGGGGGATAGGGTAATTCCAAACATGGAACGTAGAGCAGCCTTGATTTATGAAACACATTTGGGGGAGGGTCTGTCACACCAAGGGATCTCTAAAACAATCTTGACTTTAAAAGAGATGTACTGGTGGCCTGGAATGAATACAGAAATTCACATATTCATCAACAACTGCTTAGACTGTAAATTACAGCGAGAGAGCCACCATGCTGCGAAAGCGGCAGCCCAGTACAGACACCACTGTTAGACAGCATTCGACTATCTACGCGCCTGCGTCCTACTGGACAAAGGCATTCCCGCAAATACTGAATCTAGGTTCCTATGGTTATGGCCTCAGCGCTCGGCTGACGCTCGAACTGTTATAAAAGATTTGCGAGTCTTTATCAGCACATACGCAATAGGCACGCTGCATTCTGACCAGGGTCCTGCGTTTAGCTCTAGGGCTTACAAAGAAGCCATGGCCAGTCTGGGCGTTGCATTGCGGTACTCCTCTCCATTCCATCCTGAGGGAAATTCGGTTGTGGAAAGGAAAAACCGGGACATAAAGCAGTCTATAACAGCTAGGGTATTAGGTTCGGGTGATGGGTGGGTCAAACACCTTAGTGGGGTACAGCGCTCATTGAACAACCTGCCAAGAAGTTCTCTATGGGGGGTCACTCCATATGAGATCCTATTTGGGACAAGAATGTGGGTACCAGACCTTGAACACGTAGGCACAGTGGTGGAAAATAAACCATTTGATATCAAAGATTGTTTGGCTGTTTTACAGGACTTAAACAAATTAAGAACGAAACAAAGCAACGTATTCCTACAGTCAACCACCACTGGGGATCAACCGGCTGTCCCAGCAAGGCCTGTCTGGATTCCAAAAGTTGGGGATCTAGTCAGAGAAACAATTGCGGACAAGAAGGAATTTGACCTTCTTACAGACAACCAGTACCTGTCCTAGCAGTTCAAGGAACAAGAACAGTACTTCTGCCGCCCCTTGCTGGAAGAAAGGAGAAAAGATTTGTGTCCATCGACCTGATCAAACCACAGTATGTGGCCAATACTAAATAGTAGGCCTCGTGGACTCCGACCTAGTAGCAGACGCACTCCTCTCGCTACTATCCGAGAGGTTCAGACTGAAAGACTGATAACAATCGAGAATTCAGCTGTAACAGATGGAGGACTAAGCAACAACGCTATGGAACTCATCCCTCTTGAACACCAAGTAACAGTTCGTCCAAATACACCTGTCTACACCAATGTAGCAAGTGAAGAGCTGGTTCCAGTGATTTCTACAAATCCTGATGCAATTCCAACAATTGACAGAACTGCTTCTGGCTACTTCATTAACTTTGATACGTTCTCAGAGGATCCAAGTGAACCTGAAACGACGCCAGTGTCATTGAAATTCAAGCAACAAGTACAAGACTTTCTTCACTTTCCGAAAAAGACTGATTTGGTTTCTCCATGGATTGAACTCTGGACTTTTTGTTTTCCTGCTCTGGCTAGCTTTGGTTACAACTGTAAGCGTGCTTATAAGTGGCAGATACATCCATGTGAACACTGAAGGAAAAGACGTAAACGTACTTTTGAAACCTCATAAATCTTCCCATCGTGAAGCAAGAGACTTATCAGTGAACATCACAGCTGTTCCTATACAGGATGGTATAGTGTGGGACAAAACAGATTATGATATCTTCGGCCCGAATGAACAATTGAACATTCCACATTTGTTTAAAATTTCACTAAGTGATCTAATCTGAAAGAGACACGTTAGTGATAGATTCCTTACCTTAGAATATCCCCAGGCGTCAGGCTGGATCCGGAAAGTTTTGCGTAGCAGTACCCTTGCGCGTCGGTAGGCGGCGTCGTGCGGCTCCGCGTCCGTCGTCGGCGTCGTGATCGCCGGGATGACGTCGCGGGCAGTACTTAGGCGCCGCCCCTGCGCGCTGACGTCAGTTCTTCTTTTCCGCGCCAGCAAGCGCAGATCCGGGAAGAGCAGTGCCCTGGTCAATTTTTGACCATACTTTTTGGTGATTTTTTCACTGGTTTTTTCCAACTTTAAGGTGTCGTAGGGATGCCCGGCTTCAAGCGATGCGGCGCCTGTGCGCGGATGATGTCCGTCACCGACCCGCATTGGGAGTGTCTCTTCTGCCTCGGCCGAGGCCACGACACCGAGTCTTGTCCCGAATGCCAGGCCCTCAACCCGAAAGCTTTGCGAGAGCGGTCTCGAAAGCTCCTCGAGGCCCGGCATTCGGCTCCGCGAAGCCCCGGTCGCGTGAGAGGTCCAGGGGTCGCTCGCGGAGTGCACACCGGTCGTCGACTTCTTCGTCCGGTAAGTCTAAGCACAAGAAGTCCAAGAAGCATCGTCGCTCTCGGACTTCGCCTCGCCGGTCTCGCGACTCGGCTGAGGCCCCTCCCGGCACCGTCCCCGCCCCCGCGGCCCCGGACTTGCCTGTGGAGTCGCCCCCGTCATACCCGCCCTTCCCGGGTTCGGGGGCGGATCCGGCCAAGGTACAGGAGTTCCTGTCGGCCATGGCCCGCCTCTTCGGGCCTTCAGGCCCCTCCGGTGCGCCTTCGGGCCCCGCGGGCCCTGATGGGGTTGCTCCGGCGTCGCCGGCGGCTCCGGCCCCGGCGTCGCCCGAGCCTCCAGCCTCGATCCCGGCTCCGGCTTCGGCCCCGGCCTCGATCCCGGCTCCACAACCCCCATCGACGCCGGTCGACCTCACGACACCTCCGCCGGCGCCGATGTCTCCGGTGCCGTTCTCGACGCCGCCCTGGGCTCCGGGCGGCGTCGTCCCCAGTTCCTTCCGGCTCCGGACATGGACCCGGAGCGACGTCGCTCGACGCCGGCTCCGGCGCCGAGGGGCCCTTGGGTCCCAAATGTCCCTCCTCCTCCTTATTTTGAACCAGAGGAGGACCAGGAGGACTGGGAGGGGTCTGATGACCCTCTGACACGCAACTGTCAGTATGATGAGGACTGGACAGAGAGTCTAGGGGAGGCCAGTGGTCTGGATACTTCTCCTGACACTGGCATGCTGTCTCCTCCCGTGGCTACGGAGGAGGGGGCCAATTTTGGTACGGTGTTGCGTAGGGCTGCTGGGGCCTTACGTCTCCAGCTCCCTACTTTGACGGTCAAGACTAACATCTTGACAGAGGTGCTTCAGCCGGCAGCCTCCTCTGCGGAGACTGTGCTGCCGTTTAACGACGCCCTCACTGACGTTCTTTTGGGCGCCTGGTCCAAGCCCAACACAGGGGCTCCTGTGGATCGGAACGTGTCACGACGCCATCGCCCCGCTCCGGGCGACCCCCTGTTTCTTTCTGTCCACCCCACTCCTGAGAGCTTGGTTGTCCAAGCCTCCGCTTCCCAAACCGCCTTCCCTACCGCTCCTCCGGATAGGGAATCCAAACGCCTGGATCAGTTTGGGAAGAAAGGTTTTTCTTCCTCCAGTGCTGGCTTGCGGTCCGTTAACACCGCTTGTCTTTTGGGCCGATATACCCACTCCCTGTGGGATTCGGTGGCGGATGTTTTGCCCCAGTGCCCTGAGGAGGTCCAGGCACTGCTTTCCGCGCCATTGCGGAAGGAAGGGATGCGGCCAAATACACTATCCGTTGTGGCCTTGACACCGCCGACTCGCTGGGCAGGTCGATTGCAACGACGGTGGCGCTCCGGCGCCACGCCTGGCTGAGAACCACTGGTTTTTCAGGGGATGTCCAGAATACTCTCATGGACATGCCCTTTGATGGAGTCGGTCTTTTGGGTCCAAAGCAGACCATGCGTTGGAGCGCTTTAAGGACTCACGGGCTACTGCAAAGTCCCTGGGCCTTTCTGCTACACGCCCTCCGCTACCTTCTGCTTTTCGCCCCTATCGTGGCCACGGTAGGGCGCCCCTTCACGTCAGCAGCCCAGCCACCGGCCCGCGCAGCAGGCGTCTTCGCGTGGCCGAGGACGTGGATTCCGCCGTGGCGGATCGGGCAACCAGCGTGCGGGTCAGGCCACCACCTCCAACCCGTCCGCGGCCTCCAAGCCCTCCTAGTCCCTCCTTTCAGGTGCACGGCACGCCAGTAGGGGGCAGGGTCCGCCATCACCTTCCCCACTGGCGCACCATCACCTCGGACAGGTGGGTCTTGGACATTGTCCGAAGGGGCTACTCCCTCCCCTTCGAGACCACCCCCCAGCCATGCCACCTCAATTCCACCGCATGTCAGGGGATCACTTGGTGCTTCTACAGAAGGAAGTCACGGCCCTCTTGACCAAGAGGGCCATCGAGCATGTTCCGACCCCAGAAGTAGGGCGTGGTTGCTACTCCCACTACTTTCTGGTGCCCAAAAGGACAAGGAGGACATGCGTCCTATCTTGGACCTCCGGAACGTCAATCGCTTCCTCCGGAAGGAGAAGTTCAAGATGCTCACCCTAGCTCAGGTCTTGACTGCCCTCGACCCAGGAGACTGGTTGGTAGCGTTGGACTTGCAGGACGCGTATTTCCACATCCCCGTCCTGCCGGCCCACCGGCGTTACCTTCGGTTCACGGTAGGCCCCGAGCATTTTCAGTTCACCGTGCTCCCCTTTGGCCTTACCAGTGCCCCTCGGGTGTTCACGAAAGTGATGGCGGTGGTCGCAGCTCATCTGCGCCGGGCAGGGGTTTCAGTCTTCCCCTACCTCGACGACTGGCTGCTGAAGGCGGGCTCGTCCCAGGCAGTCGTCTCCCACCTCCAGACTACGGCCGAACTCCTGCACTCGCTGGGGTTCTCCATCAATGTGCCGAAGTCGCATCTGATTCCTTCTCCACAGCTCCTTTTCATCGGAGCAGTTCTGGACACGACGCAGTTTCGGGCCTATCCTCCCAAGCGGCGAGTCCGGGATATTCAGGCTATGATTCCGATCTTTCGGCCTTTATCCTGGGTTTCGGTAAGGATGACCCTGAGGCTGCTGGGCCTCATGGCCTCCTGCATCCTGCTGGTCAATCATGCCAGATGGCATATGCGGGCTCTGCAGTGGGACCTGAAGTTCCAGTGGGCGCAGCACCAGGGCAACCTGTCCGATCACGTCCAGATCTCGGAGGGGACTGCAAAACAGTTGCAGTGGTGGCTCTCGAACCGGCAATGGGTCATGGGCAGATCCCTCTCCCTTCCCCAGCCAGAGCATACAGTTGTGACGGACGCGTCCCTTCTGGGATGGGGCGGTCACATGGGAGAGGCGGAGATCAGAGGCCTCTGGTCTCCGGCGGAGTCCCGGCTCCATATCAACCTTCTGGAGCTCCGGGCGATCCGGCTTGCACTCAAGGCATTCCTTCCCTCTGTCAAAGGGAAGGTAGTGCAGGTGTTCACAGACAACACCACCGCCATGTGGTACTGCAACAAACAGGGCGGGGTGGGGTCTTGGACCCTTTGTCAGGAGGCTCTGCGCCTCTGGACATGGCTGGAACATCAGGGCATGTTCCTGATGGTTCAACACCTGGCAGGTTCTCTGAACGCCAGGGGCGGACGAACTCAGCCGCAGGTGCATGATGGATCACGAATGGCGTCTTCACTCGGAAGTGGCGCAAGGACTCTTTCTACAGTGGGGAGAGCCTTGGTTAGATCTATTCGCCACCGAAGAGAACGCGCAATGTCATCAGTTCTGCGCGTTGGAATTTCCAAGGCGGCACTCGCTCGGCGACGCTTTCGTCGCGAGTGGAGTTGCCGGTCTGTTGTACGCCTTTCCGCCTATACCACTTCTACCCAGAGTGTTGAAGAAGATTCGGCACGACCGGGCCCAAGTCATTCTTGTGGCTCCGGACTGGGCTCGAAGAGTTTGGTATCCCGAGCTACTCAATATGAGCATAGATCCCCCGATCCGTCTGCCTCTTCGGGAGGATCTTCTGTCGCAGCAGCAGGGGACGGTCCTCCACCCGAACCTGTCCAGTCTACACCTGCTTGCGTGGAGATTGAGCGGCGGCAGTTGATTCCTTTCGACTTGCCTCCCGAAGTTTGTGATGTGATTCTGGCAGCCAGGCGTCCCTCCACTAAGGTGGTATACGCCTGCAGGTGGAACAAATTTGTGGCATGGTGCACAGCAAAGGCTGTGGATCCCCTTTCTGCCCCTCTTTCTGAGGTCCTTCTGTTCCTTCTCTCTCTGGCCCAACAGGGTTCTGCCCTGGGTACCATCAAGGGTTATCTTTGTGCTATCTCGGCCTTCCTCAGGCTCCCTGATCAGCCCTCCTTTTCAAGTCCCCTGTTGTTAACAGGTTCTTAAAGGCATTACTCACCTCTTCCCTCCTGTTCCGTTTGTAATGCCTCAGTGGGACTTGAACTTGGTTCTTACCTTTTAATGTGCGCTCCCTTTGAGCCTCTGCATAACTGTCCTCTTCGTCTTCTGACTCTGAAGACAGCCTTTCTGGTGGCCATCACCTCCGCTCGGCGGGTGAGTGAGCTCCAGGCTCTATCTTGCAAACCTCCCTTTCTGTCTGTTCATCCAGACAAGGTTGTTCTTCGGACGCGTCCGTCCTTCTTGCCAAAGGTGGTTACTGCTTTCCACATTGGGCAGACCATCACTTTGCCCACCTTCTTTCCGCCTCCGCATCCTTCCAGAGAGGAAGAGAGGCTCCACCGTCTGGACCCAAAACGTGCGCTCTCTTTCTATATTGACCGCACCACACACTTCCGGGTGGATGACCAGCTCTTTGTTGGCTACGTGGGCGCCAAAAAGGTCGGGCGGTGCACAAGAGGACCATCTCCCGCTGGGTTACCTTGTGCATCAAGACCTGCTATTCTTTGGCTAAGAAGGAGCCTCCTGTTGGGCTGCGTGCCCATTCCACCAGGGCAACGGCTGCTACCACGGCCTTGGGCCGCGGTGTTCCGCTGCCGGTTATCTGTCAGGCAGCTACGTGGGCCTCGCTGCACACGTTTACAAAGCATTACTGCCTTGACAGTCAGGTCCGGAGGGACGGCTTCTTTGGCCGTTCTGTCCTCCAGGACTTCCTTGTCTGATCTTTGTTCGCAGACCCACCACCGGGGTTGGTATTGCTGGGGTATCTATTCTAAGGTAAGGAATCTATCACTAACGTGTCTCTTTCAGATGCACAAGTTACTAACTTGTGTAACGATATATCTGTAAGAGACAGTAGTTAGTGATAGATTCCTACCGCCCCACCCATCCTCCCCGTTCTGCGAACTGATTTCTAGGGTTAAGGACATCCCTTTCAGGGCCCTAGTATTTTTCAGACACCTGTGTCAGCTTCTTGCATGGCTCTGCGTTCCTGGCGCGGAAAGTCGTGTACAGAACTGGACGTCAGCGC
Organism: Calotriton arnoldi; assembly: GCA_963921515.1. NCBI lineage: Eukaryota > Metazoa > Chordata > Amphibia > Caudata > Salamandridae > Calotriton > Calotriton arnoldi. The sequence continues at coordinate 360,478 of CAWUFW010000193.1, read as the reverse complement.
GCAGGGGCGGCGCCTAAGTACTGCCCGCGACGTCATCCCGGCGATCACGACGCCGACGACGGACGCGGAGCCGCACGACGCCGCCTACCGACGCGCAAGGGTACTGCTACGCAAAACTTTCCGGATCCAGCCTGACGCCTGGGGATATTCTAAGGTAAGGAATCTATCACTAACTACTGTCTCTTACAGATATATCGTTACACAAGTTAGTAACTTGTGCATTACGACCAGTACCTATTCAGATGATTGGGACTTTGAGACTGTAAACGACATAATGTTTGACCTAGAAAAATCTGCTGCATTTTCTAAACATGAATATTTAGAGGGTTCATCAGACTATGAACAAATGTATTGTTTTAATCACTATGGTCATCATTATTTGCATAAATCTGCATATCCAAGAAATGTGTTTATGTTTAACCATTGGGAACATTGTCCTACACCACCTAAAGGTAGTTCAAAAACATTTGCTAGTAAGTTTCCATATTTTTCAGGTTACAATACATCTGATCCAGAAATGTTTTACTATAAAAATGTAAACAAAACAGGACTGAAAATTATGTTAACAAATACAAAACAGATTTATTCTACATTATTTAATGCCCAACTGTCCAGACAGGGTTTCGACTTTTGGAAAGACACAATTGACACAAAAACTGTGTGGGGTACTAAAGATTGGCAAGTGCAGGGGATAGAAGCTTTATTTAGAGCCTGCATCATCCCAGAACAAATAATGTTTTTGAATGAAACTATCCAACAAACATCTTGTCTTGGATTAGCCAAGATAAAAGAGATGAACACACCTTCTGTACCAACACCTGCCAGTGAAAATAATACAAAGGCAGTGGTGACAGTTGACAATATACTACAACTCAACAGATCTAATCCTACTTGGAAAAAATGGTTGATCTGGCCCACAGACACGAATAACTGTCAGGAAAGATTCCTGAATAAAACTCAGGGCTTTACTATTCATAGGCCAGACCCAAGATACGTCCAAAGACAACATCCGGGGGTAGTAACAACATACAGTGTAGGTAAATTATGCCTCGATTGGCTGCATAAGTCTACACTACAGGATGTGAAACAACACTTAACCTTACTTAAAAGGACGCAGACCTTAGGGAATTCTTGCTTGGACCAAGAAAACCGTGCCAAAAACGTTTCATATATGCCGGCATTTATGCTGCTTATAATGAAGCTTGGAAGGTATCACAGATAGAGGCCGCAGAACGAATACGTGAACTTGATCGTATTAATTTAGAGAAAACACTCTCTGTGGTCGACAATGGGTTAACAACTTTGTCCTCCAGAATATATTCATTGGATGGCATTGTATCCTCTGCTATCGACATACTAGAACAAGATTTGGCGATGTTACAACAAGGCCAATCTCAATTACGTTCTATTATGTTATTAAGCTGGACGCTGCAATCTTTGCGAGCGGGCTATGTGCCTTGGCGTTTCATCAACACAACGGCTCTGTTTGCAGAATACAATCTCACTGATAAACAGATCGAACTGGCACAAAGAGAAGCAAAGTATACAGTGCTGAGCATTGAAAAATTGGAAAAGTTACCATTCACAGTGGCAGAAAAACCAGCTACAGAATGGCTTATTCATGGCAAAATAACATTACCTGTGAGTACTTTTCAGTTTCAGTATTGCCTCAGACAATTGCAAGCAGGCAAATATGAAAGGTTGGGTAAGGAATACATTAAGACATCGTGGGATTTACCGTATACATATTGATGTTGGAGTGGGGATCGTGAAGTGTTTTTGAGCGGTTCAAACTGTAAACTTGCACTGAGTGGTTCACTTATATGTCAAGACATTTCCTTGCACGGGGCTTGTAATGGTTCAGTGGAAAATGTGTCTTGCCATCAGCAGGGTACTCCAGCTGCTGTGATTAATCCAACGTTTGGACAACTTTCTAATGGGAGTTACCTCATGTTGAATGATCAGAGCTGCTGCGGCATGCTTGCCAGGCATCCCATATCTAGTAACGGTCAACTCCAGGGTCACTTGCTGTAGGCAAGTATTGTTTCCCCAATAGACACAGTCAGGAGTCGCCTCTATGGCCTTCGCTGAACGTCTCTTTTATAAGATTTGATACTTTAAGCAGAATGAAAGCCATGCTTTTACAGCAAACAGTGCCTTTGACCTCGGCCAAAGAAACCTATGATCTACAAGTAGCAAGGACTTCGGCTGAGATACAGACTTTAATACGTACAAACTGCCCTATACATTTCGTGGAAATGATATCGCGTATCTGATACAACCGGAATTGTACATGTATTTAAGAGCATCTGCTCAGGTCTGTTAGCACCTTTCCAGGCAATACTCTGAATCATCCCGAACTTTGCACATTCGGTGTTTGGTGGCATACCATTAATTCTAGCACTTGTTGCCGGAATTCTATTTCTCTTCCTGCTATTGCGCTATGGCCAGCCTATTCGCAGACATCACTCCGAGCGAAATGGAGAAAGCTCTCCTTGAACGAAAGTGCAGTGAGCACATAGTAAAGCTTTTGGGCATGACTCGTCTACGGGACCTTAATACAACTTGGTTCCTGTCATTCAGACCAATCTGGCAAGATTGCATCTTACCTGTTCTACGATGCCTGCTATGCGGTGAAGAATGGGTGTTGGACACCTGTCTAACATTTCCATCAGCAACGCCAACGTATGTCGATACTCTGCTGGACCAGATAACGGCCCATGCTCTGTGTTGACCCCAGAGGCTTCCTATCCTGATGTCAGCATTCATTGAGATCTCACAGACGCTTCCGGCTGCTGCTGAGGTACGAGAAAGATCTACAGGCACACAGGTAACAACGGTCGCGGACATTGCTGAGGCAACCTATGATGGAATACCCAACTGGCTCCCTATAGTAGGGGCTCTTTATTGGAGATCTTCTTCCAATAGCCGTATGGTGAAGTGGGGGTATGGGGCCAGAATTGTGTAGATGTGTAAAATTGAATGTGTGATCTAAAATAGAGTTGGGAGTTCCGTTAAATGTAATTTATTCAAATGGTCTCCTACCCTAATTAAAAAAAGTGATAATGTGACGCTCAAAATGAGTATTATGTCTCAAGTAAAGGCATCATCATTCTTAAAGGAAGGTCAACATGTTTCACGCTTGTTGTCAAGATCTACATGCGATTCGTCAGGACCTCTATAAAGGTAGACTATCTACACATACACACGGTGCGGTGGCCAAATACTCACCGCAGCCGATTCATTACCTACGTAAGTATACCTGTGAATCCCTGATCCTACCTATGTTGGTGAGAAAAAGGAACATGAATCATAAATATACACATATAGGTATATAAACAGTGTGGTAACCCTTGTGACTCTTAACAGAATGTTGTATTCATTATGATGTGAGTAGCAGAAAACTATAGTGCCGAACAGTGAATGTCCAAAGTGTGCTATAGTGAGCTATGGCCATAGCGGCACTGTCTATATTGATTTACTTTTATTTCAATGGTTTTATCCAGCAATTGAGGAACTCCTCTTGTTTGTATCCCTACCGGGCACTGATGACGCCTGGTTATACTCACTTTATGGGGTGAGTTTACTTGTTTTTATCTGCTGCGCTTCACAGTGCCGCTATGGCCATAGCTCACTATAGCACACTTTGGACATTCACTGTTCGGCACTATAGTTTTCTGCTACTCACATCATAATGAATACAACATTCTGTTAAGAGTCACAAGGGTTACCACACTGTTTATATACCTATATGTGTATATTTATGATTCATGTTCCTTTTTCTCACCAACATAGGTAGGATCAGGGATTGACAGGTATACTTACGTAGGTAATGAATCGGCTGCGGTGAGTATTTGGCCACTGCACCGTGTGTATGTGTAGATAGTCTACCTTTTATAGAGGTCCTGACGAATCGCATGTAGATCTTGACAACAAGCGTGAAACATGTTGACCTTCCTTTAAGAATGATGATGCCTTTACTTGAGACATAATACTCATTTTTGAGCGTCACATTATCACTCTTTTAATTAGGGTAGGAGACCATTTGAATAAATTACATTTAACGGAACTCCCAACTCTATTTTAGATCACACATTCAATTTTACACATCTACACAATTCTGGCCCCATACCCCCACTTCACCATACGGCTATTGGAAGAAGATCTCCGATAAAGAGCCCCTACTATAGGGAGCCCGTTGAGTATTACACCGCCGACCCGACGAGGAGCAGCCCAGATGATGAAGCATGACACCCTTTTGGGTGTGTGAGGGCATTACAATCCAATAATTGGACTCCCCACCTTGAACCAAATTTGGATCAGGTCGGTGTCACTTCCCTTGTGTTGACAACCATCAGGAACAGCATATCTGTATACTTTCATTAGTTCACTCAGGGCGTTTATGCTGGACCTTCCTCCATCCCAATAGGAGGAGAAAGCCCGTCGGTCCCCCCCTTTTTGTTTCCTTATACCTAGCACGGCTGACCCCCGTGGGACCCTTTTCCTGGTGGGTAAAGATTTGTTCTATCCCCCCTCATTTAAATCTGACACTACTATCACGAGTGTTCGTTCAATTCCCCAAATAAATTTTTTTTTTCTAAACCTACTGATTCATCTGGTACTCGACTATGGAAGGCCAGGGCCTCAGTTATGGAGAAGAACTAGCAGCAGAGATTTTGAGGGCACCATCTATTCTGGGAGCGGATAATGGTGGTGCCACTGGTAGTCAGTCAGAGGATTGGCAATCCCTCTCGGTGATGAAAAGAGAGTGGGTGAGGATAACCCTACATGGGGCCCTCATGACGGAATATTTAAGGGCAAATATTTCTCCCAATGGCCTGATTGTAAAGAATTTCCCAAGGATTTTCTTGGAGGACGCCATATTTAAGACCGAATGGTCCCAGATTTCGTGGAAGTGCACGAGGGATCTACTTATTCTGGTGATCAATACAGCCAAGAGACTGGCAGATGAACTACTCACCAGGATACAATTAGCTGAGAGTACCCTCAAAAGTGCTCTACCGAGCCTTAACTTTAAATCTAAACTCACTGAGCTCAACAATGAAATTGCTGAACATAAGGAATACCTTATGAAGCAAAAGGTAGCCAAACTCCAGAAGGATGTCCGGCGCTTCGACAAGGAGAAGGTATATCCATACCTCAAACAAGATTTTATACCACCTGACAACCTCTCAGATACCACTTCGAACTCCACGAGACGGAGCTCATCTAACAATAGTGACTCTAGCGGAGAGAACTGGAATACCGATCAGAATAGAAGAGGTGGAAGACAAGGATACTTTGGTTATCAACAACCACATTATCAACCCCCCATTTCAGGGACAAGGCTACTGGCAATACCCTATGTACACTCATGGCCCCCCCCCCTTTGGACCCCCAGGCATGGGCCAACTTTTTTAGGCAGAGGTTGGGGCAGAGGGCGCGGGCGAAAAAGAGGGAACTCACAAGAAAAGAGAGTTCAGTGGGAAGAGCCACAACAACGAACAATGGAAACACGGAGCTACACGAAAAAGAGAACCTAGTGGTCAATTTATCAACTAGGATATTGACTGAGATAGAGGAGAAGGTTTTACAAAAAGGTCTGGGCTTTGTCCCAACCCCCAAGATTGATCAATTTAAACAACTTTGTGAAGTCCAACAATTCTTCCGCAAAGTTCGCCTTAAGGCTTTCTTTGTAAATAAACCACAGACAAGGGTAGATGATTCAGGACTACATAATCCCTCGACCTTCACCCCCACCAGTGGCATGGTGCCACATGAGGTATCTACCTTTGAACAGGCGGTTCTTAAGGACATATGTGCCACCACCAACCAGAGACATTTCTGTAACATTCCCAATAATGAATTGATGGCCATAAAGACACTGGCTAATGATACAACAATAACTATTAAACAAGCAGACAAGGGAGGTGCAACGGTCATCATGGCCACTACAGATTACGAAACTGAATGCCTGAGACAACTCAGCAATAGGCGGTATTATACACCCATTGCAAAAACCCTACAGAAAGGTTAACCAGGGCTATTACATCACTGGTGTTCTCAGCTGAGACCCAAGGCTGGATAAGCAAAAGGAAGCATCCTTTCTCATTAAACAAGAACCTAGGACTCCCTACTTTTACATACTTCCCAAAATTCATAAAGGGACTACTCCAGTACCGGGACGACCTATAGTTACAGGAATAAACTCCATATTAGAACCGTTGTCACAATTCTGTGACTATTTTCTACAGCCCTTGGTTAAACTGATCCCCTCTTACATTCAGGACACTACTGATGTTCTTCGTCTACTTGACGAATTCCAACTCACCACAGACATTGACCTCCTCATCACTCTAGATGTGGAAGCACTCTACACCAACATCCCACAGAGGGCCACTTTAGATGTGATTGAGGAGGAATTAAGTTCACAGACATGGGTATCCGTGACACCATCAGGATTCATCATGGAATGTGCAACTATAGCCCTCACTGAGAACTTTTTGAGTTCAATGGCCAGATTTACCACCAGACACAAGGTACTTCCATGGGAAGTACCTTTGCGCCTAGTCTAGCCTGTCTCTATATGGCATCCTTTGAGGAGAAAATTATCTTCCAAGAAGGCAACCCATACCGATCCAATATACGTCTGTGGAAACGTTTTATAGATGACATCCTCATCTTTTGGACGGGAGATTCACAGACATATAATCAATTTTTTGAGTGGATTAATATTCAGAATCCGTTTCTCAAATTTGTTGGCACGGTTTCAGTCAACCAGATTGCATTTCTGGATTTGACCATCAGACTGAACAATGGCGCACTGTCTACAACCATGTATAGAAAGAGTACAGACCGCAACAGCCTACTACTTTACAGAAGTCACCATCCCAAGACCTTAAAGGAAAACCTCCCATTTGGTCAATTCCTACGGGTCAGGAGAAATTGCAGCACTCTTGATGATTTCAAATCTGAATCAGCCATTCTTGCTAAGAACTTAGCAGCACGCGACTATCCACCACGGAGTATATCACTCTCGAGGAAAAGAGCTAGAAATAATAACCGCGAAGGTCTGCTAGAATGAAGAGAGAAATCCCAGTGTGAAACCTTGACTTGTCACCACGTTCACGCCAGTGTCAAATCAACTCACCAAGGTGATAAAAAGCACTGGAATATACTCAACACAGGCACGCTGGCCTTGGAGAAACCGCGTTTTGCATTTAAACGCTCAATGAATCTCAAAGACATGTTGATCCGGACAAGACCTAAGGGGCCCAAGGGGAGGCAACAATGTACACTCTGGCAACTACCACCTGTCAAAGGCCACTATCCATGTGGAATGTGCACGGCCTGTGCCTTCACTAAGATACATAAGTCTGTGACTCTTAATACTAATTTCATCTGGGAGTTAAGGTCTCATACAAACTGCAACACACAGAACTGCGTATATTTGATTACATGTCCGTGTGGACTATACTATGTAGGGATGACCACACGCCCCATCAAAATACGCATATCTGAACATCGCAGTAACTTCCGCTGCCAGAAGAACAATACCAAAATGTGCACACACTATTTAGAGAAACGCCATACCCCAGAAGCACTAGAATGGGTCGTTCTAGAATCATTTCCAAAAATCACGAAAGCGGCACTGCTTATCAAAGAACAGAGGTGGGTGCACAGATTATCCTCCCATATTGGAGGACTGAATGAGGAAATCCCGTGGAACTCTCTCAATATTTAACATTGATGGCTTATAACATGGGTCAGGACACTTTATTTGACAATTAGAGAATGTGGTGATGAAATACAAACTGACCGGGCACTGATGGGTTAGCTTTGTGGTGTGGCTGGGATCCACCCCTGGACCTCACCCATCAATAATCCTCCTTGAAACACTGGCGATATTTCACGACTCTCCTCTGGTCTGCGTGTCAATAAACCTCACATACTCCTCTTATATATTTTTCTGGCTAACATATTAGGGGACTTGAATACCTCCCCCTTCAGTTCAAATCACCATCACTCTTGACTGGGGGGATGACAACAGACTAATTCTATTAATGGAATGGCTTTATACACCTTTCTAACTCTATCTGTGCTTGAGACACTGACAGTTAATCTTCGATTGACTGTAGTGCTTTCTTTTTCTGATCATGACTGTTGGCTGTCTGACAGACCCTTATATTTACTCTTTGTGCCAGTTCTTAAACAAGAAACACCTTTCCAAGATGGCCGCTATACACCCAGTCACTTTGGCACGCACAGCTCTGTTTAACAGAAAGGATGGACTACATACAGAGTCTTTAAATAAGCCAACTCTCTATCGACCTTTCCCTTGACTACGATTGTCGGGGATTTACAGACCCTTGTATGCACCCGTTTACAATTACTGCCTATCATGCTATTTTAAAACTCTGTGTTTTTAATACCAAATAACACCATTCCAAGATGGCCGCTATACATCCAGCCACTTTTGCCCGTAATACTCCATTGACAGCAAGGTGGGACTATAAATTCAGTCCGCAAACAGAGCAGCTCACCTCCCGGACCCGGTAGATGTGGGTAGGTCGCTTGGAGATGTGCTATTGACACAGAAGTAAGTACGCTACTAGTGCGCGACGAAATGGTTACAATTACTATAACTTGACCCCCATTCTAGTTATGATTACATGACGCTCGGTAAATTCTGAAATACTCCCCGTTAGTACGGTGTTATCTGTTTAATAATGGATTGGTCACCAGTTCTTCTACTATCACCACACTATGAACCCACCGCAAAACCCACTTAGTTTTAAGACACTGTCTCCAACCAATGTCAGTTATTTGGTGGGATCGTTAGCACAGTATAGAGTACGCAGCGTGTGCGGGCTTATATTTGCACCATGTGTTCATGAACGGGGCTATGGATAGACCTTACCTGGTCATGAACGGGGCTATGGATAGACCTTACTTGGTCATCCCAGTATGAGTGTTGTTCCTTCCCCATTTCCTTACGGGGGAATAAGAGTCTAGAGGTGCTACATGTTTACTGATGACTTCGATTGTCCACTGATATGGGATATTTAACCCGTGGCCACAATATCAAGTTACATGTACGATCATAACGTATGAGAATGGATGTTGGATGTTGATATGACCACGCTTTTCCTTGTCTATATTGATTTACTTTTATTTCAATGGTTTTATCCAGCAATTGAGGAACTCCTCTTGTTTGTATCCCTACCGGGCACTGATGATGCCTGGTTATACTCACTTTATGGGGTGAGTTTACTTGTTTTTATCTGCTGCGCTTCACAGTGCCGCTATGGCCATAGCTCACTATAGCACACTTTGGACATTCACTGTTCGGCACTATAGTTTTCTGCTACTCACATCATAATGAATACAACATTCTGTTAAGAGTCACAAGGGTTACCACACTGTTTATATACCTATATGTGTATATTTATGATTCATGTTCCTTTTTCTCACCAACATAGGTAGGATCAGGGATTGACAGGTATACTTACGTAGGTAATGAATCGGCTGCGGTGAGTATTTGGCCACCGCACCGTGTGTATGTGTAGATAGTCTACCTTTTATAGAGGTCCTGACGAATCGCATGTAGATCTTGACAACAAGCGTGAAACATGTTGACCTTCCTTTAAGAATGATGATGCCTTTACTTGAGACATAATACTCATTTTTGAGCGTCACATTATCACTCTTTTTAATTAGGGTAGGAGACCATTTGAATAAATTACATTTAACGGAACTCCCAACTCTATTTTAGATCACACATTCAATTTTACACATCTACACAATTCTGTCCCCATACCCCCACTTCACCATACGGCTATTGGAAGAAGATCTCCGATAAAGAGCCCCTACTATAGGGAGCCCGTTGGGTATTGCACCGCCGACCCGACGAGGAGCAGCCCAGATGATGAAGCATGACACCCTTTTGGGTGTGTGAGGGCATTACAATCCAATAATTGGACTCCCCACCTTGAACCAAATTTGGATCAGGTCGGTGTCACTTCCCTTGTGTTGACAACCATCAGGAACAGCATATCTGTATACTTTCATTAGTTCACTCAGGGCGTTTATGCTGGACCTTCCTCCATCCCAATAGGAGGAGAAAGCCCGTCGGTCCCCCCCTTTTTGTTTCCTTAAACCTATGATGGAAGCAATGCTTCCCATCTCTGTGCAATTAATCTACTACACGAGGTGTTCCAACTGACACCAACAACAGTGGATGATGTTTTGTCTATTGAAATAGATGATCTCATGTTTACACCAGACCCGTGAACTAACTCTGATTCGGCATACAGTGTTCCAGAGATGCAGTGACAATTTGGCCTTCATTTTTAAACAACTTGGAACTCTACCAAAATTGAACTTTTTCCCCATTTTTTGAACGAAAATGGCACATCGATCTGCTTAAAGTAGAACTAGCCTTATAGTACAGACTTCTAGGTACTTCCACGGACACTTAGTCATCTTGTGTCTAAAACAGTTCATTAATTTTCATGACATGAAATGACTTTGATTTTTAGTAACTTATCGATCATTTTCTGTCACATGTAAATATTACTGCTTATTTCATTCCAATTGCATTTATTTTCAAACTTTATGCCTGTAATGAAAAGCAATGCTTCAAATGTACAGTACCTTTTGCATTCTAATAGGTTTTTTAAAGAAATGCCTTTTTTAAATGGTTTTATGAAAATTTTTAGAAATATGCGGTACTCCATTTTAATGTTTAACATTTTAAATGTTTAGCATTTTAGTATTATCGTACACACGAAAGAGGAGTGGGTGTTGTTTTCCTCTTAGGGTATCCATAAACGGGCTTTCCAGTATCATGTCCTTATATAGGCACAATTCGCCCTGCCCTTATATAGGCATAAAATCCCAGCCCTTATTTAGGCATTAAACCATGCACTCCAAATACAGGCATTGTCTCTGACATCTGTCCACCCTAACGTCACAACGAGTTCATGAAGAACAGACCCTTAGGCTGCGGGAGTTTCCCTAGTCCAGGACTATTGATTTCTTCAAGGACTCCTATATTATGCATGAACCATTATTCCTTAGGGGGTTCATTCATGACGTCTTTCGCTGTCCAACTCGCATCAATGCTAACATTCTTAGGTGCTCTCAGGTATAAATATACCTTCCCTAGCCCCTGTAAATCAGAGGAGACCTCGACTTCAGAGGAGCCCATTTCCCGGCCTGACGCACTGAGAGGACGCTGCCTTCCCTGCACGCAGAGAGCCCAGCTTCCAGTGATCTGACTTCCCTTGCGGGGTGTTGGAGTTCGAGTCTGGCAAAGAGATTCCTACCTCTCTCATTCTTCAGGTATGGAGCTGACTAGAACCTAGAGCGACTCTTGGCATACTAGGTTTACTAGACTTACCATACTCTTAGTATACCGTAGTAAGGAATACTTCACCTACTTCTTCCCTCTTCCTACACCTAGGTCAGGTTAGGTACATTGGGGTAGAACTAGCTTAGCAACGCATCGTATTAGTACTCGCATTTTTAGTCTGTTATTTATGTAAATGCATATGTACTAAAAGATAATGCTATCGCAGTATTATTTATTTCTACTGCTCACCCTGTACATTATTTATCTGAAAGAGACACGTTAGTGACAGATTCCTTACCTTAGAATATCCCCAGGCGTCAGGCTGGATCCGGAAAGTTTTTTGCGTAGCAGTACCCTTGCGCGTCGGTAGGCGGCGTCGTGCGGCTCCGCGTCCGTCGTCGGCGTCGTGATCGCCGGGATGACGTCGCGGGCAGTACTTAGGCGCCGCCCCTGCGCGCTGACGTCAGTTCTTCTTTTTCCGCGCCAGTAAGCGCAGATCCGGGAAGAGCAGTGCCTAGTCACTTTTTGACTATCTTTTTGTGAAATTTTTCACTGTTCTCTTCAACGAGTCTTCACGACTCCTAAGGTGTCGTAGGGATGCCCGGCTTTAAGCCCTGCGAGGTATGTGGTCGTATGATGTCCATCACGGACCCCCACCTCGAGTGTCTCTTCTGCCTCGGCCGAGGCCACGACACGAAGTCGTGCCCTGACTGCCGGAAACTTCATCCGAAGGCTTTGCGAGAGCGGTCTCGAAAGCTCCTTGAAGTCCGGCAGTCGGCTCCGCGCCGCAGCAAGCCCCGGTCCCGGGAGAGGTCGAGGGGCCGGACGCGGAGTCCCCGCCGTTCGTCGGAATCCAAGTCTTCGCGCTCCTCCGGTAAGTCGAAGCACAAGAAGTCTAAGCGGCGTCATCGCTCTAAGACTTCGCCTCGCCGGTCGCGCGACTCGGCTGAGGTCCCTGTCGGCACCGTCCCCGCCCCGCGGCCCCGGACGTGCCTGTCGAGGTGCCCCCGCATTACCCGTCCTTCCCGGGTTCGGGGCGACTCCGGCCGAAGTACAGAAATTCCTGTCGGCCATGGCCCGCCTCTTCGGGCCTCAAGGTCCCTCCGGTGCGCCTTCGGGCCCCGCGGGCCAGATGGGGTTGCTCCGGCGTCGCCGTCGACTCCGGTCCCGGCGTCGCCTGTCCCACCAGCCTTCGTCCCGGCCTCGGCTCCGGCCCCGGCCTCGACCCCGGTTCCGGTGGTGCCGCAACCTCCATCGACGCCGGTTGACCTAACCACGCCTCCGCCGACGCCGATGTCCCCGGTGCCGTTTCCGACGCCGTCCGGGGCTCCGGGCGGCGTCGTTCCCGGTTCTCCCCGGGTCCGGACATGGAGCCGGACCGGCGTCGCCCGACGCCGGTTCCGGCGCCGATGAGGCCTTGGGTCCCTTATGTCCCTCCTCCTCCATCTTTTCAACCTGAGGAGGACCAGGAGAGCTGGGAGGGGTCTGACGACCCTCTCACACAACTGTGCGAGTTTGACCCGGACTGGGTTGAGGAACTTGGGGATGCCAGTGGGCTGGATACCTCCCCGACTCTGGCATGCTGTCTCCTCCCGTGGCAACGGAGGAGGGGGCTAATTTTGCTACGGTGTTGCGTAGAGCTGCTGGAGCCTTAAATCTCCAGTTGCCTACAGTGGCCGTCAGGACTAACCTCCTGACTGAAGTGCTTCAGCCGGCGGCCTCCTCTTCGGAGCCTGTGCTGCCGTTCAACGATGCACTCACTGACGTTCTTTTGGGTGCCTGGTCCAAACCCACCACAGGGGCTCCTGTGGATAGGAACGTGGCTCGACGCCATCGCCCGGCTCCGGGCGACCCCCTGTTTCTCTCCCAACACCCCACCCCTGAGAGCTTGGTTGTCCAAGCCTCTGCCTCCCAAACAGCCTTCCCTACCGCCCCTCCGGATAGGGAATCCAAGCGCCTGGATCACTTTGGGAAGAAGGCTTTCTCTTCCTCCAGTGCTGGCTTGCGGTCTGTTAATACCGCTTGCCTCTTGGGCCGATACACCCACTCCCTGTGGGATTCGGTGGCTGATGTTTTGCCGCAGTGTTCTGAGGAGGTCCAGACACTGCTTACCCGCGCTATTGCGGAAGGGCGTGATGCGGCTAAGTATACCATCCGCTGTGGCCTTGATACCGCCGACTCGCTGGGCAGATCGCTTGCAACGACGGTGGCGCTGCGTCGCCACGCCTGGCTGAGAACCACTGGTTTTTCAGGGGATGTCCAGAATACTCTCATGGACATGCCCTTTGATGGAGTCGGTCTCTTTGGTTCAAAGGCGGACCATGCGCTGGAGCGTTTCAAGGATTCACGGGCTACTGCTAAGTCCCTGGGCCTTGCTGTTGTGCGCCCTCCGCATACGTCTGCTTTTCGCCCCTTTCGTGGCCACGGAAGGGGCGCCCAGTCACGTCCACAGCCCGGCCAACGGCCCGCGCAGCAAGCGCCTTCGCGTGGCCGAGGACGTGGATACCGCCGTGGCGGTTCGGGCAACCAGCGTGCGGGTCAGGCCACCACCTCCAACCCGTCCGCGGCCTCCAAGCCCTCCTAGTCCCTCCTTTCAGGTGCACAGCACGCCAGTCGGGGCAGGGTCCGCCATCACCTTCACCACTGGCGTCCCATCACCTCGGACAAGTGGGTCTTGGACATTGTCCGAAGGGGCTACTCCCTCCCCTTCGAGACCACCCCCAGCCATGCCACCTCAATTCCACCGCATGTCAGGGGATCACTTGGTGCTTCTACAGAAGGAAGTCACGGCCCTCTTGGCCAAGAGGGCCATCGAGCATGTTCCGACCCCAGAAGTAGGGCGTGGTTGCTACTCCCACTACTTTCTGGTGCCCAAAAGGGACAAGGAGGACATGCGTCCTATCTTGGACCTCCGGAACGCCAATCGCTTCCTCCGGAAGGAGAAGTTCAAGATGCTCACCCTAGCTCAGGTCTTGACTGCCCTCGACCCCGGAGACTGGTTGGTAGCGTTGGACTTGCAGGACGCCTATTTCCACATCCCCGTCCTGCCGGCCCACCGGCGTTACCTTCGGTTCACGGTAGGCCTCGAGCATTTTCAGTTCACCGTGCTCCCCTTTGGCCTTACCAGTGCCCCTCGGGTGTTCACGAAAGTGATGGCGGTGGTCGCAGCTCATCTGCGCCGGGCAGGGGTTTCAGTCTTCCCCTACCTCGACGACTGGCTGCTGAAGGCGGGCTCGTCCCAGGCAGTTGTCTCCCACCTCCAGACTACGGCCGAACTCCTGCACTCGCTGGGGTTCTCCATCAATGTGCCAAAGTCGCATCTGATTCCTTCTCCACAGCTCCTTTTCATCGGAGCAGTTCTGGACACGACGCAGTTTCGGGCCTATCCTCCCGAACGGCGAGTCCGGGATATTCAGGCTATGATTCCGATCTTTCAGCCCTTATCCTGGGTTTCGGTACGGATGACCCTGAGGCTGCTGGGCCTCATGGCCTCCTGCATCCTGCTGGTCACTCATGCCAGATGGCATATGCGGGCTCTGCAGTGGGACCTGAAGTTCCAGTGGGCGCAGCACCAGGGCGACCTGTCCGATCACGTCCAGATCTCGGAGGGGACTGCAAAACAGTTGCAGTGGTGGCTCTCGAATCGGCAATGGGTCATGGGCAGATCCCTCTCCCTTCCCCAGCCAGAGCACACAGTTGTGACGGACGCGTCCCTTCTGGGATGGGGCGGTCACATGGGAGAGGCGGAGATCAGAGGCCTCTGGTCTCCGGCGGAGTCCCGGCTCCATATCAACCTTCTGGAGCTCCGGGCGATCCGACTTGCACTCAAGGCATTCCTTCCCTCTGTCAAAGGGAAGGTAGTGCAGGTGTTCACAGACAACACCACTGCCATGTGGTACTGCAACAAACAAGGCGGGGTGGGGTCGTGGACCCTTTGTCAGGAGGCTCTGCGCCTCTGGACATGGCTGGAACACCAGGGCATGTTCCTGGTGGTTCAACACCTGGCAGGTTCCCTGAACGCCAGGGCGGACGAACTCAGCCGCAGGTGCATGATGGATCACGAATGGCGTCTTCACTCGGAAGTGGCGCAAGGACTCTTTCTACAGTGGGGAGAGCCTTGGTTAGATCTATTCGCCACCGAAGAGAACGCGCAATGTCATCAGTTCTGCGCGTTGGAATTTCCAAGGCGGCACTCGCTCGGCGACGCTTTTCGTCACGAGTGGAGTTGCGGTCTATTGTACGCCTTTCCGCCTATACCACTTCTACCCAGAGTGTTGAAGAAGATTCGGCACGACCGGGTCCAAGTCATTCTTGTGGCTCCGGACTGGGCTCGAAGAGTTTGGTATCCCGAGCTACTCAATATGAGCGTAGGTCCCCCGATCCGTCTGCCTCTTCGGGAGGATCTTCTGTCGCAGCAGCAGGGGACGGTCCTCCACCCGAACCTGTCCAGTCTACACCTGCTTGCGTGGAGATTGAGCGGCGGCAGTTGATTCCTTTCGACTTGCCTCCCGAAGTTTGTGATGTGATTCTGGCAGCCAGGCGTCCCTCCACTAAGGTGGTATACGCCTGCAGGTGGAACAAATTTGTGGCATGGTGCACAGCAAAGGCTGTGGATCCCCTTTCTGCCCCTCTTTCTGAGGTCCTTCTGTTCCTTCTCTCTCTGGCCCAACAGGGTTCTGCCCTGGGTACCATCAAGGGTTATCTTTGTGCTATCTCGGCCTTCCTCAGGCTCCCTGATCAGCCCTCCCTTTTCAAGTCCCCTGTTGTTAACAGGTTCTTAAAAGGCATTACTCACCTCTTCCCTCCTGTTCCGTTTGTGATGCCTCAGTGGGACTTAAACTTGGTTCTTACCTTTTTAATGTGCGCTCCCTTTGAGCCTCTACATAACTGTCCTCTTCGTCTTCTGACTCTGAAGACAGCCTTTCTGGTGGCCATCACCTCCGCTCGGCGGGTGAGTGAGCTCCAGGCTCTATCTTGCAAACCTCCCTTTCTGTCTGTTCATCCAGACAAGGTTGTTCTTCGGACGCGTCCGTCCTTCTTGCCAAAGGTGGTTACTGCTTTCCACATTGGGCAGACCATCACTTTGCCCACCTTCTTTCCGCCTCCGCATCCTTCCAGAGAGGAAGAGAGGCTCCACCGTCTGGACCCAAAACGTGCGCTCTCCTTCTATATTGACCGCACAAACCACTTCCGGGTGGATGACCAGCTCTTTATTGGCTACGTGGGCGCCAAAAAGGTCGGGCGGTGCACAAGAGGACCATCTCCCGCTGGGTTACCTTGTGCATCAAGACCTGCTATTCTTTGGCTAAAAGGAGCCTCCTGTTGGGCTGCGTGCCCATTCCACCAGGGCAACGGCTGCTACCACGGCCTTGGGCCGCGGTGTTCCGCTGCCGGTTATCTGTCAGGCAGCTACGTGGGCCTCGCTGCACACGTTTACAAAGCATTACTGCCTTGACAGTCAGGTCCGGAGGGACGGCTTCTTTGGCCGTTCTGTCCTCCAGGACTTCCTTGTCTGATCTTTGTTCGCAGACCCACCACCGGGGTTGGTATTGCTGGGGTATCTATTCTAAGGTAAGGAATCTGTCACTAACGTGTCTCTTTCAGATGCACAAGTTACTAACTTGTGTAACGATATATCTGTAAGAGACAGTAGTTAGTGACAGATTCCTTACCGCCCTACCCATCCTCCCCGTTCTGCGAACTGATTTCTAGGGTTAAGGACATCCCTTTCAGGGCCCTAGTATTTTTCAGACACCTATGTCAGCTTCTTGCATGGCTCTGCGTTCCTGGCGCGGAAAGTCGTGTACAGAACTGACGTCAGCGCGCAGGGGCGGCGCCTAAGTACTGCCCGCGACGTCATCCCGGCGATCACGACGCCGACGACGGACGCGGAGCCGCACGACGCCGCCTACCGACGCGCAAGGGTACTGCTACGCAAAAAACTTTCCGGATCCAGCCTGACGCCTGGGGATATTCTAAGGTAAGGAATCTGTCACTAACTACTGTCTCTTACAGATATATCGTTACACAAGTTAGTAACTTGTGCATCTCGCATACTGTCTTGTGATCGTAACAGCAGATTTTACTTACACCAGAAACAAGACTGTTCAATAAATCCTTTATTGAAACGCCCGTCTATTTCTTTCTGTGTAACTTGGAGAAAACTGAGCATGCACGACTGAGCTGAGTGAAATAGTTATCTATTGTTTCCACGACTCTGGGACACGTTCTGATTCTAAAGGGAAACACAGTGTTTTGCGGCTGCCAGAAACTACTCCCTTCTTGTTGTCAAGGAGTTTCTAGTGGCCTCTGAGCTAGCTGGCACAAGCAATTAAGTTTAATATACTCGATAGGGACATACTGACCTTAGTCCTATGTCAAACCTATAGGATATATTATTCCAATGCGCAGAGCCTATTAGGGAAATAGGAGCTACACTACAGTGGGGCCTGCCTGTGGCGAGGGGAGAAAAGAACGCTGCTGGGGACAAGAGTGTGGGGTATCCCCCCCTGACCGCCCGGGTGCCGGTGAGTGGGGCTCGGGGTGGGTATCGGCCACCACACCGGGTGTCGAGGCAGAGGGGTGCCCTGATCCCCCCCCCCCCCTTCCCTTGTCGTTCCCCCTGAGCCCTTCCGCCCCTCTCGGGGGGGCTGGGCCCGCTTCCCCTGATCTTCGCTGGCCTAGGCCCGACCCCGAGGCGGCCAGGGACTTGTGTGGGGATCCCCTGACCCGGACGCCTGGCCATCAGGTTGACTGATGGAGCATCTCGCCAGGGGTAGGTCACCGTGGTTCCAATAGGTCAGTCCCATCTTTCCAGTGAGTTTCGAGATGCTAGACCCTCCAAGCGCCCCCCCTACATCAATCCCCTGGGTACCGCAGCATTTGGTGCAACCAAGGCTTGTTGAGTGTCCATCCTGGACACCACCACCGCAAATGTCTACCTGCCAACGTGGGACATCCGGACCAACGAGGCGCACACCGAGAGTGGCCTTACTATCTTGTTTACTTCCCCCATCCAATTCAACCCAAAAACTGTGAAAACCTCCAACTAAAGTGGCCAGCTGGCCAATCACCTCTGCATCGAGCCCCACAGCCCAGGTTCACAAAAACATTCTTCGTCCCCTTGCTCCAAAGACCCTCTTGAGCTGAACCCTCCGTTCTGCTGGACTTCTCCTCAAGTCCCCACTTGCAGCCTTTTTGTTACAGGTACCTTGGACTAAACTGTGTGTCGCTCGAGACTACCATTGCGACCAGCACCTCTGCACCCGGACACACCAGGACAGGTAAAACTGAACTGCTGGCGGTTCTTTGGACCTTGGCCCCCAAGCACCTTAAGTCCTAAAGGGCACCTCCTACAACCGCTTGCATGTATATGTATGCAGTATGTCTTGACCCCCTATAGGATAACATTACCACATTCGAGCCTCATACCTCAAAAACGTTATTTGAGAAATTTACTATTTCTTTGTAAAGTTCATAACTCCAATAGTACTTACCTGATTACGATGATCTTTGCATCTAAAAATATATAAAATTCTGTGTTTTTCTAAAATAATCTCGAATTTCTTATTTAGTGTATGTACCATTTATTGACTCTGTGTGTGCAACAAATACTTAACACTCCCCTCTGATCAACTTAAGCTGCTCGACAACACTACCCCAAATAGAACACATGGGATTATTAAAGTAAGCCCTGTAAACCAATAAGGGTCATCTGGACTTTCTGCATGGTGTGCCCCCACATTGGCACACTAAGTAAAAAGACGGCTTCCTACATTGGTAGTTCAGCAGTGGGATACAAGACTTTGTATTTGCTGATCCACTTGGTCAATAGGTGATTCCACGAAGAAATCCACATTTGACATTAATCAAATATTTTTTCAAATATCATGATTTAAAAAAAAAAAATAATCTAAATGTTCTAATCTGAACTGTTAGGGCCTTGTGTTAAGTCCCCCAGTCCATTACTTTTAGAAATTTAAAAGTGTAATAGACAATTAGGCCTTGAAAGTCTTTTAGAAATCTTTCTAGATTTTCTAAAAAGGTCCTAACTGTCCTACATATGTCTGCCACAGAGGAGATAGTGCAGGGTCTCAACCTAACCCCTTATCTGCAGCTTAGTATGCAGAAGTTAGGGAGCCTCTGTAAACCCAGTAAAATTGCTACTGGCTCAATTCCTACAAAAGCAAGACTCCAGGAGGCCCTTGCAGAATTTGATGCAACCCAAATAGCAAACAGTCCTGACACCCCTGAAGAGAGAGTACAGTGACAATGAGACTGTGATCAGTACCTCAGAAGGGTAACACCCCTATCCTAACCAGAGAGGATGAGGAACCCAACAGGAACCGGTGTCCTAAACATGTACCTAGAGTGCCTTCCCCTTCAGAGGGTAGGTTAGGACTCTCAAGGCACATAAAAGAGCTAGATGAAGAAGATATATATCTTGAAAGACTAGCCAAAAGTGCAGCCATTGAAGCTAAAATCTTGGCTATGGAAAGAGAGAGGGCTGAGATGGGTCCTAGAACCCATGAGTTGTTGCAGCAACAAAGTGAATAGAGAGAGAAAGAAAACTTTTGACTTTAAAATCCCAAAAAGGATTGTCCCCAATATGCTGAGGGTGATGACATTACAAAGTGGTTTACAGCCTCAGAGAGGGCTTGAAAAATGAGAAAGGTAGCCGCTTGACTCTGTGTCTCCTTCCTTGAGGGAGGTGAAGCCTGTGCTGGAGGAGAACTTGCCCCGCTGGGGAGACTACAGCTGCCGACAACCCCCTGCTGATGCCGCGCATAAAAGCGCAACTCCAGGCCATGGCATGGGAAGCGCACGGGGGCGGGGGTGGGCCCGGCCACACCCGGAGGAGACCGGGCCAGGCCACCCCTCTAACTCTCTTGCCCCGGTTGGTTTGCTTGTAAGATTTGCCTAACGCAAAAATGGGCAAACGAAAGGCCAAAGCAGCTGAGCAGGAGGGTGGGGGGGGGGCGCACATGGGGGGAATTATTAACACTTTGGATTCCTTCCTGACACGAGCGGCAGATGTTTTATCCAAGGAAACTGACCGAACGCCGCCTCTCCCTGAAACCAGGGAAGGTCTGCCACCGAATTTACTGCATCATGTACTTTGACTGAGCCTCCCCCGATAATACTCTGATTTTAAGAGACTCTGGGCCAATGGGGAACATTGGTGGTAAAAATTCTCTTCCAACGCTCCCCGATGCAGATGACTGTTCTATTGTGGAACCCCATGGGAAAAAAGAAAAGGAAAATCGAAGAACATTGCGAATACGGAAACCCTAAAGTCAGCCAGATCAAAACTCAACAAAACATCACAGCCGGCTTCTGCAGCTTGCTCCAATCATCTATCTAGTTCTGACGATCTTTGTTCTAGACTGGAACAGGCTTTTACACAATTACTGCAGCCGGTAATGAGTAGACTGACCAAAATAGAGGAGTGCTTAGCAACACTGTCCCAAAAAATGGATTGTATTGAGCATGGGGAGCACTCAGTAATAGGATATATCCAAGGTCAATCACCCCCCGGTTGACAGGTCTTCACAGAAGCAGCCACTCACTTGCCATCGGGCCCAATAATTGCAAGGGCTCATGCGGGGCAGGGCGGGTTAGGCATGCATTTTACCAACTCAACCCGACAATCACAGATTGGTGGCCAAGCATCAACTACGACTCCTCAAGGGACCCTAATAATCCCCCCATCAACCCCCCCATGGAGCTTTTAACCTGCACGGAATCAGTCTTGCCTAACATTAGCGGGGTATCAAACAGGGGGCGAAAGGGCCCTAAACACCGCCAATGGGATCACACTGAATGAGGGAAGGAGAAGGACAGATGAAGGCGTGAGGAGGCTTTCGAAGTCCCAGTGGACCCAGAGACCTACAAACAGAACGAGGTTAGCTCTCCCCCCAGCAGCCTGCCCATACGTTATTATTCTAGCCAACACTCCAGAACTAGGATTTACCCATCTTGAGACAGCAGACCAGTATGACCAATGCCTTACATTGGCTGTCTAAATTCAGTACGGGGAGACAGAAGCTCTATAGTCATATTATTATGGCTAGAAGAGTGACATGGGTGGGACAGGCTCTTAAGACTGTAAGGGGAGATTGTATAATTGTAAACTTTAACAGCCGGCGACTGGTAGAGATACTATTGAGCATACTGCCTAACATCCCAATGCCAGATAGTCAAATCTTTGCCCTTCCCTTAGGTTTTTTCTATAAACCTGGTTACTTACCTCGGTTGGTTCCTTGTGTTCCCAGCACTTCTACGTCTTCTGCGTATAGACTTGACTTGAGTCGTGGTTCGCATCCCACTATGTAGTATATGGGTTGGTCCCCCCTGGTGACCACTGTGTATTCGTGCTACTTGCCTGTTTTATTTTCAAAGTATTGTGTATATCTCGTGGTAGGAGATATTTGTATGTGTTAGTGAGGGTCTTATAATAAATACCTATTTTTATAAATACACTGTTTGCTTCTTTTTCACTTAATCTATATCAATAAGATTACATTCTTGTAAAACAAGCTGCTTTACACTCCTGGACTAAGCCTGAAGGCTGGTCTCTACAGCTACCACTTAGAGAGCTTTCTAAGGTTGTCTAAGACCACTAAAAGCACCATAAGGGTTGTCTGGATTAGTGCAGGGTGCTACACTTACAAAAGTGAGCACCATATACTAAGCCAGCCTCCTACAAAGAGCATAAGCCAGGTCGTTGTATCAGAGCAAAATATGTAAACCGGAGCAACCAGCCTCC
The DNA here is from genome assembly GCA_963921515.1 of Calotriton arnoldi. Lineage (NCBI taxonomy): Eukaryota > Metazoa > Chordata > Amphibia > Caudata > Salamandridae > Calotriton > Calotriton arnoldi. The sequence goes on along the minus strand of CAWUFW010000193.1, from coordinate 338,354 downwards.
CCTGGAGACACATCCAGATGACTTCAATACCTGGGGTTTCGCGGTCGTATCGCTCAGTCGTACCTGCGTCGGCAGACGGCATCCACCGACCATAAAAAGCCCCTCCTCCCCGCACCTAGGCCAAATTACTAGTATGCAGCAATACTGGTGCGAGGTCGTACACGGATGCCATCTTGGAGATAGGCTAAGCCACCCTCCAGAGTGCCATTCCTAACAGCGGCAGAAGAGAAGGAGGGGTGCCGCCAAACACGAAACATAAAATGTGTGTTATTGCATAAAAAAACTACAAACCAAAAGGTCCAACCATGAATAAATTCAGCTGAAACTGAAAGTCTTGGATTACTGTAATGCGAAACAATGTTGAAAAGAACAAAATCATGAAACAGCAATTAACAGGACCACCGATATAGTTAACCTATAGTTGATCAATTCTGGAAGGCACAAATTCAACATAGGGCCAACCGAAGTAAAAACTGGTACGCAACAACAGCACTCAATGTTGAGGTTTTTGACACAAATACCAGACATGACACATTAAAACCCAGTATATTGGAACCTAGATGACTACAGGTTGTTTTGCCCCTATGTAAATGAATCTGAAGGGGTATACTACAAGGGATGTAGGAGGAGGAAGTTACTGCTTTCTGCATTCAGAGACCTCTTATGTGTTTCATGATTGTTTCTGGGCTGCAGTTCACAATCAGCCCAGAGACTTAGCTGTAGCGGTGCACTGCTGTTTGGCACCAGCTCAAAACCATTTGGGATGTCTAGCGTGTGACTTCCTAATCCATAAGCCCAGTAACAATCTGCTGCTCCGCTCTCACTTCCATGTATGAAGCCTAGAAAATGTTTTATTTAGGACTTAGAAGGTAGCACATCTCTTGATAGGATTATGGCTTTACAACAGTGGTCCAAATTCTGAATAAGCACTGGCCCTTCCAAGAACAACATTGTCCTTCTCCGATTAATGCTCAAGTGTTAGAGGATTGCTTCCCTTGACAGGAAGCTGTTTAGATGAAAAACAACCTTCCTGATTTCCAAAATGTCTGCAGGATGGAAGCAAGCTTTCAGTCCTTAAGCACATCCGTGGTACTAGGGACACATCTCCTTCCTCCCAGAAAGTGTGGAGTGAGTGAGGATATTTTTTCTACAGGTTTTCTTACCTAATCTATGCAACTTGTGCTTAGCATTAATGTTGGGTGATGTCTCAGATTTTATTATTTGGACAGAACAAGTAATCTGCAGCCTAGTGCCCAGGTCTTCATCACCCATAGTGGTATGGATGAAAGCAAGGCCATTCATATGGCTCTGTTACTCTCAGTCCCCAGGTTGTCTCCTTTTCCTAATATCCTATCACCTGTCCCTCTTCAGTTAGACTTAACACTCAGACCTGTAGTCTGTTGATCGTGGCTGCCAATATGCTTAGACGCATGTACACATACATTACAGGGCTCTCAGAGATACAAATTAAGCTGCTTTAGCAAGCAATGTTCCCGTCCATAGCTAGGTTTTACAGTGTACCAGTGTTTGTGTAGTAGTAGACACCTATTGGACTCTGAGCAACAGAAACTCCATAAAGGTACATTGATTCTACTTTCAGCAGTGTGAACATGCGGTTGTGCCATCTTGATTCTCCACAGAGTGATAATATGAGAGTCACAAAGATTGGAGTTTTTTTATTAGAAGTCAACATGGTGAGTAACTTGTACTTGTTTGAACATGCTTTTTGAGGTAAATACTTGTGTATACAGATTTCACACCTTGTGATTCTCCTTAGGTGCCAGACTGGCTCTGAAACCTCTCTGCCATAGCTCCTATATGTCGGAATACAATGCTTTCGGCATCCTCTGCAACTTCATCCTGCTTTCAAATATGAAAACATGGAGCTGCCATATAGCCACCACCCCTGCGCGCTGTCATAATATCCTCTTTTTCTATATTGCAAGTGGATATCTGGCGTTCAGCTCCTAGCGTTTGTGGTACGTTTTGTTTATCAAACTTGGTTTATACAACTTTTTTTGGCAGTGTGCAGGGACTTCTCTCCCTAAAAGAACAGGATTCAAGCCGAGTCGCATGTGCTGCAAACAGATGTCGGTTATGGAATACCCTGAAGTGTGTCTTTGGTGCCTCTGCACCAAACATGATTCCATTTTCTGCAACAAATGCTCCGTGATGCATCTATCATAGAGCTATTAGCCAAACACTGTCATGGAACATGGAATACGGTTTCAATCCTGTTAGAAGTCTTGCGTCTGCACTCACTCGCATCCTTCATATAGGTGCAACTGAAAGAACCTGAAGAACCCGAAAAAAAATCCTCTTCATCCAGTTGCTCTCCTTTGCAGGCGAGGTCACAAAGTCAGCATTTGAAAAAACAAACTTTAGCTTAGACTTGGACTCAATTCCAAATTCGAAGGCAAAGCGATCCCCACGGTTCCCGGGCCAGTGTGTACTCCACAGCAAATTGTGTCTTTCAAAGAGGCCATACTGCAACTTTATAAAGTGGTTCTGGATCCCTGTGACATGTCTGTGGCAGCAAGGGTCAATTGGGGGGCTGCAGTCAGATTTCCACTTACAGGCTCCTACTTGGTGCTGACTCACCCCGCATGAAGTCAACACGATCTGCATCCAGTGCCGGACCATACACTAGCTGCTCTGCCAGCCATTCCTCCATAGACACCTCCCATAGCTGATCTGATTGCGGCAGCCAAGTTGTAAATGTTTTTGGTCTAATCCATGAGTAGACCTATTGCGAGGTGACCCTGGTTAGTGCAAGGTGATAGAAATTTCTGACTCTGCATCATTACTAGAGAGATCAGTAATTTCGTCCTTCACTGGCAAGGTTTATTCAGACTCAGTTCCTACTGTGATGGACAAAAGAGTTTTCTCATCAGCCAGTCTGCCATTTTGTTCCTTGAATCCCATTTGCCTTCCAACCGCTGTACCCTTAGCCCTTTGGGTCACGGCACTCACAGTTTTACCTGTATTGCTAGAGTTCTGCAGTGGTTTTTCCCCAATCACTTAAGGATGGTCAGGAGGTTGCTAAATACATTTTGTTTTTGGTGTGGACACCACTGTTTTTTTTTGCTTGTGCCATTGGCAGCCAAGTTGTGACCAGATGCCATGCTTAAATGCAGTCCTCTAGATTTTCTGGGGATGTCCAGGCTTCTCTCATGGACATGATTTCTGATGGAACCAGACTTTTTTGTAAGAAAGCTGATGCAGCTCTTGAATGCTTTAAGGAAAGCAGACATGCATCTCTCTCCCCAGGGTTACCTTTCCCTGCCCGTCACATCCACCAGCAGTACTGGAAATTTAGGGGCTACTCAAGGGGCATTGCCTATCACCAGAAGCAGCCTTCTCAACCAGTTAAACAGCACACCTTTTGAGGCACTAGGGGCAGGGGACATCCCAGGGGATGAGAGCAGTAGTAACATCAGTCTTCCTCCTCCTCTTTCACTAACACCAAACCTCTGTAGTGTCCTCTTCAGTGGACAATTTAGGGTCAATAGGTACCAGAATTCAGCATTGCCTGCCCTGTTGATCGGTCCAAGGGGTGTTTCAGATTGTTCAGTTTTCCTTCCTGAACACCCATTCCCACATTCCTCCAGTTTTTGCACAAACATCTGTGCATCATGCCAATATCCTTTTGAGTGAATTGCTTATGCCACTCCCCAGGGGTGTGATTGCAGTGGTACCCAAATTGGAGAGAGGAATGGGATGCTACCCCAAGAAAGGTAGAGGTCCAAGGCCGATTTGAACCTCACTAGTCTGGCTTCGTTAACAAAGTGTTGGCATTGAAAATGATGATTCTTGCCCAAGTTCTGTTGGTCTAGGACCACTAGAACATGTTGGAGTCTTTGTACCTACAGTCTACTTTCATGTACAGGTACTGCAGTCCCAAATAAAGTATCTCTACTTTGTGGTGTGCTCAGAATCCTTTCAGTTCTTGGTCCTGCCCTTTAGCCTTAGATTGACCCCTCAGGTGTTCATGAAGCTTATGTCGGTGAATAAAGCTCATCTTCACAGATAGGGGATACACTTATTCTTGTACTTCAACGATTTGGCTGTTGAAGGCAGGCTTGCCAGAGCTTGTTTCAGACCACCTGCAGATGATGGCTTCATTGTTATCCACCGCAGAGTTCTTTTCATCAATGAGCCAAAATCCCACCTTCAGCCTGAGCAGGGAATTCCCTTTCCTAGGGATCTGTCTGGGCACTGTGACTTTGAAGACCTTTACACCCCTGCAATGAGTCCAGCACATTCAGGCTATGATCCCATAGTTTCAAGTGAAAGCATTTGTTCCGGCCTCTATGATCGAGGCTTCTCTGGCTCCTGAAAATGTGCATCCTACTGATGCTTCATGCCTTTAGACCTATGTGCTGGCCTTCGAATGGACTCTGAGACTTCCATGGGGTTAGCACTAGGGATGTTGTTTGGAACATATCCTCATCTCCATTGGTGCAGCTCAGGACTTCATTGGTGGTTGTCAGATGTCAATCAGACATACAGCAGACTGTTCTACTTGTCCCATCCGGAGCTCACAATAGTGACCGACTATTTTTCTCTTCTTTAGGAAGGTCACCTTGACAAGTTGAAGACTGAGTCTCTCATCTCAGACAGAGAAACTCCATCATATAAACCTTCTGGATCTGCTAGTCATCTCATTGGCGCTATACGATTAATTGCCTTTTGTTCAGGGCAATATTATCCAAGTGATTACAGATAACACCATCTCCATGTTGTACTGCAGCAAGCAGGCTGGTGTAGGGTCTCATGCCGTCTGGTTGGAGGTTTGAATCTTTGCCGATGGCTGGTACTTCATGGGGTTTTCATGATGGTCAACCAGCTGCCAAGCACCCTCCCTGTCAGGGCAAAAGAACTCAGCTGGTGTCATCTTGGGTGAGCGGCATCTGCACCTGTAGGTGACTGACTGAGGGTATCTTTGCTAGTTGGGATGGTCTCTCATCAGACATTTTTGCTACTGATAATACAAAGTGACGGACATTGCAGAGTCTAGAGTTTTTTAGGAGATGCATTCCACCTTCAGTGGGACTCTGGTCTCCAGTACGCATTCCTACCTCTGCTGTTGGTCCACAGGTCCTGAAAAAGGACAGACTGTGCTGAACCTAGCACATTCTGTTAGCCCCAAAATCTGCTCGTAAATCCTTTTTCTTGAGTATATGTCCTCCACTTTGACTGCCTTATTGGGAGGATCTACTTTCCAACTACAAGACAGGGTGTTTCACCAGAACGTGCTCAATCTATACCTCAAGGCATGGAGATTGAGCAGAAACAACTGAGAGGTTTTGATATTCTGTCAGAAGTGGTGGTTGGAATTCTGGCTTATCGCTGCTCCTGCAGTCTGTCTGTGTAATCAGGCATTTCATCTAAATTTGTCATGTGATGTGAAGAGAAGCAAGTCGGCCTCCTACAGGTGAAACGGTCTAATGTTCTGTTTGTATTGCTGGGCCAAAGACAAGGTTTTGCGGTAGGCATGGGTAAAGGTTATTTGTGTCTCTTTCTGCCTTCCTTTATTTGCTAGATTAGCCCTCTTTATTCTTTACTTTAAAAATACTTTATTCGGATTAAACAATAATCCATAAAAAGCTTGCAATCCAATCAAGCATTACTTCCATAAAATGCAATAAATAAAAACAAATACAATTCATCAATTTGCCATAAAAACAAAGTCTCTACAATAAAATCATAAAAACCATGTAAACATCGATCTTAAAAACATTCTAAAAAACATATAAAATTATCCTAAACATGGTACCAATATCCCCGGGCACTCCTCCAAGTCAACATTAATGTAAATTTTATTGGACTAAATTATTATTGCCCTAAAACCCATCACTATGGTACATAAAAGTTAATAAATATACTAATATTTTCCCTAACTTAATCACCAGTTACCGAATAAAACCAGCCAGGCCATCACAGCCTTCAAAGGGGCAAGCATTGTTTATCAATCTCAACGCAACAATCCTTATAGTCCCATATATCACTACCATATCTAGCAGTTGATAGGCGTTTGGAATGATACATTTTCAACAGTGCCTCATTCTGTCTAGCAACCAGCCTACTCACAAAGTCAAATACAGAGGCCACTGATCTAGCCATCAAATTTCACTCGATCTGGGGCACCCATGTTCCCCTCTCATTGAAAATGGCCCCTAGATATGGGAAGGTTACCACTCTGGTTAGCTCCTGTTCGCCCCCAAGGATGTTCTTATGAGGCTTATTCAATTGACCAATCATCATAGTGTGGGATTTGGAGTAGTAAATTTCCATATCAAGCGACATCATGAACTCTGTAAGAGAGTTCAAGAGTCTCTGGAGGCCCTCCAAGGTTCTAGCTAATAATACAGTATCGTCTGCCCTCTTTATTCAGATTTCCCATTGTGATGCATTTCCTAAAAAACAGCTGTACTGTGGAGCGTTTCACTCTGAAAATTGTATTTTTCATTGCAATCACTTTCTATGTGTTGTTTGTGAGCTAAATGCCTTATCATTTCAGCCTCCATATATTTCCTTTTTCCCTTACAAGCTGGTAATTAGGACCATTGTATTCTTTCTCCCAAAGGTGGTGTTACCTTTCCATGTGGGGCAGTCCATAATACTTCCAGCATTTTTTTCTACACCACACCCTCCAAAGAGGAGGAGAGGCTTCATCGGTTGAGCCCACAGCATGCCTTTAGTTTCTAAATTGATGGAACTAATGAGTACCACATTTGTTTGTTGGGTTTACAAAGGCAAACAAATGGCAGTCCAGAAGCAAACATGATCAATGATGAGTTGTCTATCCTCAGGGTTATGGCTAGGCCAGCAATGATCTTCTGAGGCCCCTACATCTCATTCCACCAGGCAAAGCCAACAATTCAGCCCTAGCTTAGGGTGTTATGGCTTTCAATATCTGCCAGACACCCACATGGTCATCTGTCCATACTTTCACCAGGCACTACTGCAGCGAGGGTCATTTTGCCCATTTGGTCCTGCTGGATGTCCTTGCATATGTCCACTCCTCAGACACCCCTTCTTTGATAGGGTATGGATTTTGCTATCAATCCACAATGTGAGTATTCTGCTTTTAGAAACATCCTTCAGCTGGATAACTTATGTTCAATAATGCTCTTTCTGATCACTTCTCTCCTTTCTGTGGAGTGAACTTTAAGGAATTAATAAGGTTCCAAGCTGGATTAACACACTTCCCGTTCATTTGGATCTGGCAGCTGCACTGCATTTCTGAGGGCACAGAGAGATATGGTAAATAAACTGATGTCCGCGTGCAAGGTTGGTGCTTATAGGCAACTCTGTGATGTCCTGTCTGGAGTTGGGATTGAGTTGCAGTATAAGCCGATGGCAACACCTACCAGCACATAGGAGATAGTGCAAAGAGTGCCTGGATCTAGTCAGGTGCCTGGGAAGATTGACAGCACAAAGAACCTGTGATTAGACAGTGTATCTACAAGAAAAAGGATTACCAAAGGTAAGTAACATATTCATCTTATAAGTTATGTGATGTATGCCAATGTTTTCTTCAAGATAAGTCTGTAAAACAAAAAAACCAGAGTTATGTGAGATGCTAAGTAACAGTCAAGTACACGGATGTAACTTTCTCTGAATTTTGTAATTCTGATTCTACTGTCCGATGTTAGTTTGTGTAGGTAAACTTTCATATGATGTATTTAGTTTCATATTGGAGGACAGTTGTTTAAACATTTAGTACTTTTTAAGTACATGCATTTGATGGGAATGGACACCGTTTCTTGATGCTTCAAGTCAATTTTGAGACTAAAGTAATTATTTATGTTTGCAGAATAAATGTAGATTGTCAGAAGCAGATGGTTGAACCAGTGCAAATTTCCTTTGGTATTCCTGAACACGCTCAAACTATCACAAGTCTCCATCTATCCATTAATGTCACAGAGGTAAGTCTCTTCATGCATATCTGTCTAGGCGTCCATGCTTTTAATGTTTTAAGCTGAGTCTTGTTACTAAATTAAAAATTTTAATACCTTCAAGCTGATATATTTATAACTATATGCATGTATATTTGTACTGCATACTTCTCACTCATTGCTCATCAAGAATCCCTTATGACACTGTTTTATTAAGTTAGTGCCAGAGAAGGTCAAGGAGAAGAGTTGCAAAGCATTGTCACCAGAAGTAAAAGGTCTTGTCCCTGTAAGCACGGCATGCTCTCCTTTAATTTCTTTTTAGGGATTGTCTATGGTTAGCACTAGCCAGAGCTCATCTAGGGAACGTGTCAGTCACTTTCTGCCTCTGTTTTGTTGTCGGTATCATTCCCATTGGGCCTAGCCCACAGGCCAGCTATTTGGTGACTGGAGTATCTGAAAGAGACACGTTAGTGACAGATTCCTTACCTTAGAATATCCCCAGGCGTCAGGCTGGATCCGGAAAGTTTTGCGTAGCAGTACCCCTGCGCGTCGGTAGGCGGCGTCGTGCGGCTCCGCGTCCGTCATCGGGATCGCCGGGATGACGTCGCGGCCAGTACTTAGACGCCGCCCATGCGCGCTGGCGTCAGTTCTTTCTTTTTCCGTGCCAGTAAGCGCAGATCCGGATTGAGCAGTGCCCCAGTCATTTTTTGACTGAGTATTTTTTGAGACTTTTTTGTCCAAGTTTTCGAGTCGTTTCGACTCCAAGGTGTCAGTAGGGATGCCCGGCTTCAAGCCATGCGAGGTCTGTAATCGCATGATGTCGATTACGGATCCGCACCGTGAGTGTCTCTACTTCCTGGGGCGCGGCCACGACCCCAAGTCGTGCCCCGAGTGTCGGTCCCTCGCCCCGAAAGCTTTGCGAGAGCGGTCTCGAAAGCTCCTCGAGGCCCGGCACTCGGCTCCGCGCCGCTCGAGGTCCCGGTCCCGAGAGAGGTCGAGGGGCCTGTCGCGGAGCCGTCGTCATTCGTCGGGGTCGAAGTCTTCGTCTTCAGGTAAGGCGAAGCACAAGAGGTCTAAGAAGCGTCGCTCTAAGACCTCCCCTCGCCGGTCTCCCGACCAGGCCGAGGGTCCCGTTGGTACCGCCTCCGCGGCTCTGGGGGTACCCGAACAGCCGACGCCGGCCTACCCGCCTGTCCCGGGTCTGACGTCGACTCCGGCTGAGATACAGGACTTCCTGTCGGCCATGGCCCGCATCTTCGGACCTAAGGGTTACCCCGGTGCGCCTTCGGGCACCGCGGGCCCCAGTGGGAGTCCCCCTTCGGCACCACCGGCGGCTCCGGCCCCGGTGTCTCCGGCGGCTCCGGCCCCGGCGCCGCAGGACCCCCTCGGATCCAGGCCTGGATCCCGGTCGACGCCGGTTGACCTGATGACACCTCCACCGGCGCCGACCTCACCGGTACCGTTCACGGCGCCGTCCGAGGCCCCGGGCGGCGCCGTCCCCAGGTTCTCCCCGGACACGGATCGACGTCGCGCGACACCGATTCCGACGCCGATGGGACCTTTCTTCCCTCATGTCCCTCCTCCATACTTTTCACCTGTTTTGGAGGACGAGGAGGACTGGGAGGGGTCGGAAGACCATCTCACAGCTCAATGTGAGCCTTATCAGGACTGGGCTGAGGAACTAGGTGATGCCAGTGGTCTGGACACCTCTCCTGACCTTGGCATGCTGTCTCCTCCTTCCGTGGCTACGGAGGAGGGAGCAAGTTATGCAACGGTGTTGCGTAGGGCAGCCGCGGCCTTGCGCCTCGAGCTCCCTACGGTGGCTGTCAGGACTAACCTCCTGACGGAAGTGCTTCAGCTGGCGGCTACCTCTTCGGAGCCACTGCTGCCGTTCAACGACGCACTTTCTGATGTTCTTTTGGGCACCTGGTCCAGGCCCACCACAGGGGCTCCTGTGGACAGGAACGTAGCCCGACGCCATCGCCCGGCCCCGGGCGACCCTCTGTTCCTCTCCCAACACCCCACCCCTCAGAGCTTGGTTGTCCAAGCCTCTACCTCTCAAACCGCCTTCCCTACGGCTCCGCCGGATAGGGAATCCAAAAAACTGGAACAATTTGGGAAGAAGATTTTTTCTTCCTCCAGTGCTGGCTTGCGGTCCGTGAACACCGCTTGCCTTTTGGGCCGTTACTCCCACTCTCTGTGGGATTCGGTGGCACAGGTGCTGCCCAAGTGTCCTGAGGAGGTCCAGGCACTTCTCTCCCGTGCTATTGTGGACGGGAGGGACGCAGCGAAGTTCACTATCCGATGTGGCCTAGATACCGCTGACTCGCTAGGCAGATCGCTTGCTACGACAGTGGCGCTGCGCCGTCACGCCTGGCTGAGGACCACTGGTTTTTCGGGCGATGTCCAAAACACCCTTATGGACATGCCCTTTGATGGTATCCGCCTTTTTGGCAATAAGGCAGACAGTGCGCTGGAGCGCTTTAAGGACTCGCGGGCTACGGCCAAGTCCTTGGGCCTCTCCGCCCCGCGCCCTCCGGAGCAGTCTGCTTTTCGCCCCTTTCGTGGCCACGGAAGGGGCGCCCAATCACGTCCACTTCCCAGCCACCAGCCCGCGCAGCAGGCGCCTTCGCGCGGCCGAGGACGTGGCTCCCGCCGAGGCGGGTCGGGTAACCAGCGTGCGGGTCAGGCCACCACCTCCACCCTGTCCGCGGCCTCCAAGCCCTCCTAGTCCTTCCTTTCCAGTCCACGGCACGCCAGTGGGGGGCAGGGTCCGCCATCACCTTCCCTAGTGGCGCACCATCACATCGGACAGGTGGGTTTTGGACATTGTCCGAAGGGGCTACTCCCTCCCCTTCGAGACTACCCCTCCAGCCATGCCACCTCAGCACCATCGCATGTCGGGGGACCATTTGGTTCTTCTTCGACAGGAAGTTGCGGCCCTCTTGGCCAAGGGGGCCATCGAGCGCGTTCCGACCCCAGAAGTTTGGCGTGGTTACTATTCCCACTACTTTCTGGTGCCCAAAAAGGACAAGGAGGACATGCGTCCTATCTTGGACCTCCGGAACGTCAATCGCTTCCTTCGGAAGGAGAAGTTCAAGATGCTCACCCTAGCTCAGGTCTTGACTGCCCTCGACCCCGGAGACTGGATGGTAGCGTTGGATTTGCAGGACGCATATTTTCACATCCCCGTCCTGCCGGCCCACCGGCGTTACCTGCGGTTCACGGTAGGCCTCGAGCACTTTCAGTTCACTGTGCTCCCCTTTGGCCTTACCAGCGCCCTTCGGGTGTTGACGAACGTGATGGCGGTGGTCGCAGCTCATCTGCGCCGGGCAGGGGTTCCAATCTTCCCCTACCTCGACGATTGGCTGCTGAAGGCGGGCTCGTCCCAGGCAGTCGTCTCCCACCTCCAGACTACGGCCGGACTCCTGCACTCGCTGGGGTTCTCCATCAACGTGCCGAAGTCGCATCTGATTCCTTCTCCACAGCTCCTTTTCATCGGAGCAGTTCAGGACACAACGCAGTTTCGGGCCTATCCTCCCGAACGGCGAGTCCAGGATATTCAGGCTATGATTCCGATCTTTCAGCCTCTATCCTGGGTTTCGGTACGGATGACCCTGAGGCTGCTGGGCCTCATGGCCTCCTGCATCCTGCTGGTCGATCATGCCAAATGGCATATGCGGGCTCTGCAGTGGGACCTGAAGTTCCTGTGGGCACAGCATCAGGGGAACCTGTCCGATTACGTCCAGATCTCGGAGGGGACTGCACGACAGTTGCAGTGGTGGCTTTCGAACCGGCAATGGGTCACGGGCAGATCCCTCTCCCTTCCCCAGCCCGAGCACACAGTTGTGACAGATGCGTCCCTTCTGGGATGGGGCGGTCACATGGGAGAGGCGGAGATCAGAGGCCTCTGGTCTCCGGCGGAGTCCCGGCTCCATATCAACCTTCTGGAGCTCCGGGCGATCCGACTTGCACTAAAGGTATTCCTTCCCTCTGTCAAGGGGAAGGTAGTGCAGGTGTTCAGACAACACCACCGCCATGTGGTACTGCAACAAACAAAGCGGGGTGGGGTCGTGGACCCTATGTCAAGAGGCTCTGCATCTCTGGACATGGCTGGAACATCAGGGCATTTTCCTGATGGTTCAACACCTGGCAGGTTCCCTGAACGCCAGGGCGGACGAACTCAGCCGCAGGTGCATGATGGATCACGAATGGCGTCTTCACTCGGAGGTGGCGCAAGGACTCTTTCTACAGTGGGGAGAGCCTTGGTTAGATCTATTCGCCACCGAAGAGAACGCGCAATGTCATCAGTTCTGCGCGTTGGAATTTCGAAGGCGGCACTCGCTCTGCGACGCTTTTCGTCGCGAGTGTAGTTGTGGTCTGTTGTACGCTTTTCCGCCTATGCCACTTCTACCCAGAGTGTTGAAGAAGATTCGGCGCGACCGGGCCCAAGTCATTCTTGTGGCTCCGGACTGGGCTCGAAGAGTTTGGTATCCCGAGCTACTCGGTATGAGCATCGATCCCCCGATCCGTCTGCCTCTTCTTGAGGATCTTCTGTCGCAGCAGCAGGGGACGGTCCTCCACCCGAACCTGTCCAGTCTCCACCTCCTTGCATGGAGATTGAGCGGCGGCAGTTAATTCCTTTCGACTTGCCTCCCGAAGTTTGTGATGTGATTCTGGCATCCAGGCGTCCATCCACTAAGGTGGTATACGCCTGCAGGTGGAACAAGTTTGTGGCATGGTGCACAGCAAAGGCTGTGAATCCCCTTTCTGCCCCTCTTTCTGAGGTTCTTCTGTTCCTTCTTTCTCTGGCCCAACAGGGTTCTGCCCTGGGTACCATCAAGGGCTACCTTTGTGCAATCTCGGCCTTTCTCAGGCTTCCTGATCAGCCCTCCCTTTTCAAGTCCCCTGTTGTTAACAGGTTTCTTAAAGGCATTACACACCTTTTCCCTCCTGTTCCGTTTGTGAGGCCTCAGTGGGACTTGAACTTGGTTCTTACCTTTTTAATGTGCGCTCCCTTTGAGCCTCTCCATAACTGTCCTCTTTGTCTTCTCACTCTGAAGACAGCCTTTCTGGTGGCTATCACCTCCGCTCGGGGGGTGAGTGAGCTCCAGGCTCTTTCTTGCAAGCCCCCCTTTCTGTCTGTTCATCCAGACAAGGTTGTTCTTAGGACGCGTCCGTCCTTCTTGCCAAAGGTGGTTACTGCCTTCCACATTGGGCAGACCATCACTTTGCCTACCTTCTTTCCGCCTCCGCATCCTTCCAGAGAGGAAGAGAGGCTCCACCGTCTGGACCCAAAACGTGCGATTTCTTTCTATCTGAACCGCACACAACAGTTCTGGGTGGACGACCAGCTCTTTGTTGGCTACGTGGGCGCCAAAAAAGGTCGGGCGGTACACAAGCGGACCATTTCCCGCTGGGTCGTCTTGTGTATCAAAGCCTGCTATTCTTTGGCTAAGAAGGAGCCCCCTGTTGGGCTACGTGCCCATTCCACCAGGGCGACAGCCGCCATCACGGCTTTGGGACGTGGTGTCCCATTGCAGGACATTTGTCAGGCAGGTACGTGGGCCTCGCTGCACACGTTTACCAAGCATTACTGCCTTGACAGCCAAGTCCGGAGAGACGGCTTCTTTGGCCGTTCTGTTCTCCGAGACTTCCTTGTCTGATCTTTGTTCGCAGACCCACCACCGGGGTTGGTATTGCTGGGGTATCTATTCTAAGGTAAGGAATCTGTCACTAACGTGTCTCTTTCAGATGCACAAGTTACTAACTTGTGTAACGATATATCTGTAAGAGACAGTAGTTAGTGACAGATTCCTTACCGCCCCACCCATCCTCCCCGTTCTGCGAACTGATTTCTTGGGTTAAGGTCATCCCTTTCAGGGCCCTAGTTTTCAGACACCAGTGTCAGTTTCTTGCATGGCTCTGCGTTTCTGGCGCGGAAAGTCGTGTACAGAACTGACGCCAGCGCGCATGGGCGGCGTCTAAGTACTGGCCGCGACGTCATCCCGGCGATCACGACGCCGACGACGGATGCGGAGCCGCACGACGCCGCCTACCGACGCGCAGGGGTACTGCTACGCAAAACTTTCCGGATCCAGCCTGACGCCTGGGGATATTCTAAGGTAAGGAATCTGTCACTAACTACTGTCTCTTACAGATATATCGTTACACAAGTTAGTAACTTGTGCTTTAGGGTTAAGGGGTGGATAAAGGTAAAATGGGGAAAGGGTTTGTTAGGTTTCTGGGCAGGTAGAGTTAAAGTTAGGTAAGGGGATTTTAAAAAGGTGGGGGGGGCATTCCCCTCACAAAACAGACCTGTGAGACCTGACAGCCTTTGGGTGATCTTCCCCCAAGCCTTTTACCTTACTTCTCCATTTTTGCTGATCTTGTTTCTGTTAGCCTTAGGACTCTCTGCACTTTACTACTGCTAACCAGTGCTAAAGTGCATGTGCTCTCTCCTCTAAACATGGTACAATTGCCTTACACCCAATTGGCACATTTAATTTACGTTGAAGCTCCTAGGAAAATTTTAGTACATGTATGCATGGCCTGTAAATTAAATGCTGCTATAGTGGTCCTGCAGCACTTACTGTGCCACCCACTTAAGTAGACCTTTACACATGTCTCAGGCCTGCCATTACAGCCTGTACGTGCAGTTTTCAACTTCCATTTTGTCCTTGCTACAAAAACCTTTAGCCAGGCCTAAATCTCCTTTTCGAATATATATGTCACCCTAAATAGCACATAGGGCAGGGTGTAGCGTATTCAAAAAGTTGGACATGTACTTTTACATGTTCTGGTAATGAAAAACTCCTACATTCGTTTTTCACTTCAAGGCCTACCTCTCCCATACGATAACATTGATACCTTATTATATTTCATAAGTGATAACTTTCAAATGGAAGCAGGTAGGAATGACAAGTTTGGTGTCTAAAGAATTGTAATTTCAAACCCTCTTTAATGGTAAAGTTGGATTTTAAGACACAATTCTGAAAATGCCACTTTAGGAAAGTTAAAGGAACAAATGATGGACGGAATGCTGAACAATGCAAACATTCACCCCCAGTCACAAAGATCTGGGTTTAATCCATCGTTCTTTTGCTCACAACGCCATCCCAGTTTGGATCCAGCCATATGCAAATCAGTCTTGACCCTGTTCCTTATGGGAACAGTCCAGCCCGAACTGCCAAGCCAGGTCCTCCCTGGACCGGAAACAAGCATCCTGAGAATGGTTTCAGGGCATCACCCCATATCAGCCAGGCTACCTTGAATACAGTGGCACAGTGAGCAAGAGACCCATGTCTGGGCATACCCTTCCCACTTAGGGCAACAAAACCAAAAGGAACAAATGATGGACGGAATGCTGAACAATGCAAACATTCACCCCTAGTCACAAAGACCTGGGTTTAATCCATCATTTTTTTCCTCATAACGCCACCCCAGTTTGGACCCAGCCATATGCAAATCATTCTTTTTTTTAAATTGTTTTTATTTTCATTTTCAATCAAAACAAAAATTTCAGTCATAACGTTGGTAGGAGAATCATTGCACATAGGCCACTCTGTTTCCATGTTTACGTTAGCATTTTCTAGGAGACAGGGGTGTCAGAATACATTCAATAGATCATATCTTTTTCTATAATCCCTTCGCGATGGTTCTTTCCTGTGAAGTAATAGGCGGGACTCAGCAAGAGTCGGTGATTGTATTTCCGTCTCGAGTGGGCAGTTGCGTAGTGGTTGTTCCCCTTTCCTCCATTTCTAACCCATAAAAGCTCAGCCATGGGTCCCAGATCTTCCTAAACGTTTTGGGGCATCCTCTGGCCGCCTATGTTGTCTTTTCAGCTCCCATATATAGGTCCATGACAGCTCTCCACTGTTTTAGAGTGGACATATGTTGCACTCCCAATTTTCTGGCAATATCCCTTTTGGCCACTATGAGCCCTAAGTTACATAGTAATAGTTTGTATCTAGGGAGATCAATCTCTGTGGCTATACCCAGAAGTATATATTTGGGCTCTAGGGGGATCTGCTCTTCCAATATAGCATTCATTTCGTTTAATATCCGGGTCCAGTATTTCTGCACCCCTTGGCATTCCCATAGTGTGTGTATATATGTGTCACCCACTGTTGATTGCCACCTCCCTCGGGTGCATCAGAGCTTCCTACCAATCAATGTCTTCTAGTGGACCAGTAATGATTTCCCGCTTGGACCGTAGGGATTTTAGTTTGTGGGGCATGTTATTGATTAGAGTTTCATAGGTCAAGGAGACTGCTTTGGAAGATATCTCCTGCAGCAGCCTGCCCTCCAATGGCGCATATTCAGGGAGTTTGGTCGTGTCTACTTTCTCTGCTCGCCAGGCATGTTTGAGTTGGAGGTATTTGTAGTTTTGTGCGTGTGTCAGTTGGAATTCAGCTTGCAGCGCCGAAAAGGGGATTAGATCACCTCCTTGCACAATGTCGCCTAGCGTGGAGATTCCCACCATGTCCCACTTCCTTGAATCACGCAGCCCGGATATTTCAGGCAGCCTCTTGCCTTCCCATAGCGGTGTCGCCCTTGTTAGTTTCTTGCCCCATCCCATTTGCCTCTCTGCCCCTTTCCATGCCTTAATTACTCTGTGTAGCAGGCAGCAGGGCCTTGATGCCTGCGCCTCCATATACATAAAGAAGGTGGGTACGACTTTGGAATTGGAGTCTTTCCAACACGTATGTTGGGTGGTCACCTGCCGCGTGTCCCCACTCATTGATTACAGTGAGGTGTATGGCCCTATAATAGGACAGTATATCTGGGAGTGCTATCCATCCATTGTATTGACTACGATGCAGTGTCTGTAGCGCCACCCTGGGGTGGCCCTCATCCCACAGCAGCGTTCGGAGGTCATTGTTAATCGTAGTAAAGATTGTTCCTGGAATTGCATGGCATGTATTTTGTAAGATGTAGAGCAGTTTTGGGAGAGTAATCATCTTATACATAGTTGCCCTTCCCAAGAATGTCAAGGGAAGTCGTCGCCATCTAGCAACGTCATCTGGAAATTCAGCGACAACTCGCTTAATGTTTCTGGGGAGGCAGTCCACCTCATTAGTGGAGATGAACAACCCCAGATACTTAAACCCTTCCTTAACAACCGGGATGTGCCCTAGCATTGCATCCATATCAAAGGCACCTCCTACAGGGTATATGCTTGATTTGTCCCAGTTGATAGTATAGCCCGTTTATTCCCTGAATTTCTTAAATAGCTGCAAAATTTGTGTGATTGTGTCGTTAGGGTTAGTAATGTATAGTAGGATATCGTCCGCGTAGAGCAAGATCCGTTCATCACTTCCAGAGTTTTCATTGTATTGGAAACCACGTATCCCAGGGTGGAATCTAATCCGGCATGCTAATGGCTCCAGTACTAGTGCAAACAAGAGGGGGGACAAAGGGCAGCCCTGCCTGGTTCCTTGTTTAATAGGGAAGCCCACAGATAACGTCCCATTAACTCGTACTTTAGCTCTTGGGTTGGTATAAAGTAGGTCTACCCATGATATAAAGTTTTGTCCAAATCCGAATTTTACCAAGACTTGACGTATGAAAGGCCAGTGAACTGTGTCAAAGGCCTTTTCTGCTTCTAAGGAGAGGAACAGGTGTGGAGTGGTTCTATCTTTCACTGTGTCCAGCCAATTGGCTAGACGTCGGAGGTTAAGACGCGTAGATCGGTGCGGCATGAAGCCTGATTGGTCTTGATGAATAAAGGCCAAAATCAATGTTACCAATCGGGCTGCCAATACAGAGGCCAAGATTGTGGTCTCGACATTGAGCAATGAGATTGGGCGATACGACCCACAACACTCAGGTGGTTTCCCTGGCTTGTGGATTACTACTATTGTAGCATTGCAAAGGTCAGCAGGAAGTGATCCCTCTTTCTGCGCTGCATTATACATCTCCAGTAGATGTGGGGCTAAGGAACTAGCTTTTTGCTTAAAATATTCTGCAGGTAGTCCATTTCGACCTGGGGCTTTTCCTGATTATTGCCTGTTAATTGCATCTAATATTTCTTGTAGGGTGATATCTTCATCCAGGGCATCTTGATCAGCTTGAGTCAGGGAGGGGGTCTCTATATCAGCAAGATAAGCTGCGACCTGTGTCTCACCTGCCAGTGGCTTAGCATCATAAAGTTTCTTATAGAAGCGGGAAAATGCCCCTGCTATAGAGCTCGCAGTGGTGTGCACCTCTGTGCACGCGTGTATCTCATTCACCCCTCTGGTCTCTTTTTCCTTCTTGCCTAGCCATGCCAGTAGTCTTCCTGCCCTGTCCCCCGACTCATATAGCCGATGATGTGAGGCCTGAATTTGTCTGCACTTCCCTTTCCGTCAATTCCTGAAGTTCCCCATGTGTGAGTGCCATCTTGCGCATCTGGGTTGTCTCTACTTTGGGGTCTACGTACTACTCAAGGTGCAGGAGCTTTCTTTCCAACGTCTCTTTGTTGGGTCTCTTCGCGTCTCTTTCGCTCTATCTCATCCTGTAGTCCACCCCTTAACACAGCTTTATAAGCCTCCCATAGGGTTGTTGGCGAGGATACTGTGCCCTTGTTATCACTAAAATAAAGGCTGGCCTCTGTATCTGAAAGAGACAATTAGCTATGGATTCCTCACCTTAGAATTCCCCCAGGCGTCAGACTGGATCCAGAGAATTTTTTCCTCAGCAGTACCCCTGCGCGTCGATAGGTGCCGTCGGTCGACTCCGCGTTCGTCGTTGGCTTCGTGGTCGCCGGAATGACGTTGCGGTATCTATTTAGACGCCGCACTCGCGCGCTGACGTCAGTTGTATCTTTTTCTGCGCCAGCCAGCACAGATCCGGAGAGAGCGGTACCTTGAGTCACTTTTTGACTCCGTTTTTTGCAACTTTTGTCAACATCTTTTTTGAGTCGTTCGACTCCTGGTGCACGGAGGGATGTCACGTCGGACCGGCTTCAAGGCTTGCGACTCCTGTCACAAATTGATGTCGGTCACGGACATGCACCTTGTGTGCCTTTGTGCTTGGACCACGACCCAAAGTCGTGCTCCGACTGCCGGGCCATGAATCCGAAGACTTTGCGGGAGCTGTCCCGCAAGCTTCTCGAGGCCCGGCAGTGCGCTCCGCGCCGTTCGAGGTCCCGGTCAAGATGGAGGTCGCGGGACTGGTTGCGGAGCCACCACCACCACTCGTCATCGAAGTCTTCGTCTTCAGGTAAGTCGAAGCACAAGAAAAAGGCGAAGAAGCATCGCCGCTCTTCGTGTTCTCCCCGTCCGTCGGCCGACGCGACGTGGGAAGCTGAAGGTAGTCGATGAGGACACGGAGCCGGACCGACGTCGTCCGATGTCGGGACCGGCTTCGACCGGTACTTTTGTACCCCTGTTCTCCCCTGATGTTTCCTACCGCCCTGAGTGGCTTCCAGGAGAGTGTAAGGAGGACTGGGACGGGTCTGTGGACCCTCTTGCAGACCAGTTAGAGGAACCGGACTAGAGAGAGGAGTTGGGTGATGCCAGTGGTCTGGACACCTCCCCAGACCTTGGCATGCTTTCTCCTCCTACCGTGGCTACGGAGGAGGGTGCATCTTACGCAGTGGTGTTATGTAGGGCGGCCGAGGCCTTAAACCTCGAGCTTCCTACGGTGGCAGTCAGGACTAACCTCCTGACCGAGGTGCTTCAGCCGGCAGCAGCCTCTTCGAAGCCCCTGCTGCCGTTCAATGAGGCCCTGACAGACATCCTTTTGGGCACTTGGTCCAAGCCGAACACGGGGGCTCCTGTGGATAGGATGATTGCCAGATGCCAACGCCCGGCCCACCCTATTTTCCTCTCTCACCACCCCACCCCTGAGAGTTTGGTAGTCCAAGCCTCGACTTCCAAGGGCGCATTCCCTAATGCACCACCTGATAGGGAATCCAAGAAGCTGGACCACCTTGGGAAGAAGATGTTTTCTTCCTCCAGCTTGGGACTGCGGTCGGTGAACACCTCATGCCTTTTGGGCCGTTACTCCCACTCGGTGTGGGGCACGGTTGCGCAGGTGCTGCCACAGTGCCCGGCGGAGGCCTGGGCCGTGCTCTCCGTGCAGTTGCCGAGGGGAGAGACGCAGCGAAGTTCGCCATCCGTTGTGGGCTGGACACCGCCGACTCACTAGGCAGGACGATTTCCACGTCGGTAGCCCTTAGACGCTGCTCCTGGTTGAGGTCTACTGGCTTTTCGGGTGATGTCCAAGCTACGCTTTTGGACATGCCTTTTGATGGCCGTCGCTTCTTTGGGGACAAGGTGGACAACGCGCATGAGCACTTTAAGGAATCCGGGGCTACGGCCAGGTCCTTGGGCCTCGCATCCACCTCCCGCCCAGCGCAGTCTGCCTTTCGCTCCTTTCATGGCTACGGAAGGGGTGCCCCACCACGTTCCGCCCAGAGCCACAGGCCTGCGCAAGCTGTCCAGCCTCTGCGCGGCCGGGGACGTGGGACCCACCGTCGTGAGGCCAGCGGGCAGGCGTCAGTCCACCAGCGCGCCCTCTGCAGCAGCCTCCAAGCCCTCCTAGTCCGACCGTTCAGGGCCATCTTTTGCCAGTGGGCGGCAGGATTCTCCATCACCTCCCCCACTGGCTCAACATCACGTCGGACAGGTGGGTTTTGCAGATAGACTGAAGGGGCTACTCCCTCCCCTTGGGGACTACACCTCCATCCATGCCACCTCAATTCCATTGCATGTCGGAAGATCACCTGGCCCTTCTCCAACAGGAAGTTACGGCTCTCTTGGCCAAGGGAGCCATCGAGCGCGTTCCTGCCCCAGAAGTAGGTCGTGGTTGTTATTCCCACTACTTTCTGGTGCCCAAGAAGGACAAGGGCCTGCGTCCTATCTTGGATCTCCGGAAAGTCATCTGCTTCCTCCTTAAGGAGAAGTTCAAAATGTTGACACTGGCTGTGGTCCTGTCTGCCCTCGACCCTGGAGACTGGATGGTAGCGTTGGACTTGCAGGACGCTTATTTTCTCATCCCCGTCCTGCCGGCCCATCGGCGTTCCCTACGGTTCTCAGTAGGCCACGAGCACTTTCAGTTTACCGTGCTCCCCTTCGGCCTTACCAGCGCCCCTCGGGTGTTCACGAAAGTGATGGCGGTGGTTGCAGTTCATCTGCGCAGATCAGGGGTTTTAGTCTTCCCCCTATCTCGACGACTGGCTGCTGAAGGTGGGCTCGCCCCAGGCTGTCGTCTCCCACCTCCAGACTATGGCTGACCTCTTGCATTCGCTGGGGTTCACCATCAATGTGCCGAAGTCGCACCGGATTCCCTCTCAGAAGCTCCTTTTCATCGGAGCGGTTCTGGACACAGCACAGTTTCGGGCTTATCCTCCCGAGCAGCAAATCTGAAAGAGACACGTTAGTGACAGATTCCTTACCTTAGAATATCCCCAGGTGTCAGGCTGGATCCGGAAAGTTTTTGCGTAGCAGTACCCTTGCGCGTCGGTAGGCGGCGTCGTGCGGCTCCGCGTCCGTCGTCGTGATCGCCGGGATGACGTCGCGGGCAGTACTTAGACGCCGCCCCTGCGCGCTGACGTCAGTTCTTCTTTTTCCGCGCCAGTAAGCGCAGATCCGGGAAGAGCAGTGCCCTAATCAATTTTTGACTAACTTTTTTTGTGAATTTTTTCACTGTTTCTTCATTGAGTCTTCACGACTCCTAGGTGTCGTAGTGATGCCCGGCTTCAAGCCATGCGAAGCCTGTGGTCGCATGATGTCGATCACGGACCCGCATCTCGAGTGTCTCTTCTGTCTCGGCCGAGACCACGACACGAAGTCGTGCCCTGACTGCCGGAAACTTCATCCGAAGGCTTTGCGAGAGCGGTCTCGAAAGCTACTCGAGGTCCGGCAGTCGGCTCCGCGCCGCACCAAGCCCCGGTCCCGGGAGAGGTCGAGGGCCGGTCGCCGAGTCCCCGCCGGTCGTCGGAGTCCAAGTCTTCGCGCTCCTCGGGTAAGTCGAAGCACAAAAGTCTAAGAAGCATCATCGCTCTAAGACTTCGCCTCGCCGGTCTCGCGACTCGGCTGAGGCCCCAGTCGGCACCGTCCCCGCGGCCCCGGACATGCCTGTAGAGCCGTCCCCGCATTACCCGTCCTTTCCGGGTTCGGGGGCGACTCCGGCCGAAATACAGGAATTCCTGTCGGCCATGGCCCGCCTCTTCGGGCCTTCAGGTCCCTCCGGTGCGCCTTCGGGCCCCGCGGGCCCTGATGGGGTTGCCCCGGCGCCGCCGTCGACTCCGGTCCCGGCGTCGCCTGTCCCACCAGCCTTCATCCCGGCCTCGGCTCCGGCCCCGGCCTCGATCCCGGCTCCGGTGGTACCGCAACCCCCATCGACGCCGGTTGACCTAACCACGCCTCCGCCGATGTCCCCGCTGCCGTTCCTGACGCCATCCGGGGCTCCGGACGGCGTCGGTCCCCGGCTCTCTCCGGCTCCGGACATGGAGCCGGACCGACGCCGCTCGACGCCGGCTCCGGCGCCGATGAGACCTTGGGTCCCAAATGTCCCTCCTCCTCCATATTTTGAACAAGAGGAGGACCAGGAGAGCTGTGAGGGGTCTGAGGACCCTCTCACACAACAGTGTGAGTATGATCCGGACTGGGCTGAGGAACTTGGGGATGCCAGTGGTCTAGACACCTCCCCTGACACTGGCATGCTGTCTCCTCCCGTGGCTACGGAGGAGGGAGCTAATTTTGCAACGGTGTTGCGTAGAGCAGCTGGAGCCTTACATCTCCAGTTGCCTACTGTGGCCGTCAGGACTAACCTCCTGACAGAAGTGCTTCAGCCGGCGGCTTCCTCCTCGGAGACTGTGCTGCCGTTTAATGATGCACTCACTGACGTTCTTTTGGGTGCCTGGTCCAAACCCACCACAGGGGCTCCTGTGGATAGGAACGTGGCCCGACGCCATCGCCCTGCTCCGGGCGACCCCTTGTTTCTCTCCCAACATCCCACCCCCGAGAGCTTGGTTGTCCAAGCCTCTGCCTCCCAAACCGCCTTCCCTACCGCCCCTCCGGATAGGGAATCCAAACGCCTGGACCAATTTGGGAAGAAGGCTTTTTCTTCCTCCAGTGCTGGCTTGCGGTCCGTCAACACCGCTTGCCTTTTGGGCCGATATACCCACTTCCTGTGGGATTCGGTGGCGGCTGTTTTGCCGCAGTGTTCTGAGGAGGTCCAGACACTGCTTACCCGCGCCATTGCGGAAGGGTGAGATGCGGCTAAATACACCATACGTTGTGGCCTTGATACCGCCGACTCGCTATGCAGATCGCTTGCGACGACGGTGGCGCTACGTCGCCACGCCTGGCTGAGAACAACTGGTTTCTCGGGTGATGTCCAGAATACACTCATGGACATGCCCTTTGATGGAGTCGGTCGTTTTGGTTCAAAGGCAGACCATGCGCTGGAGCGGTTTAAGGACTCACGGGCTGGGCCTTTCTGTTGTACGCCCTCCGCTCACCTCTGCTTTTCGCCCCTTTCGTGGCCACGGAAGGGGCGCCCAGTCACGTCAGCTGCCCAGCCACCGGCCCGCGCATCAAGCGTCTTCGCGTGGCCGAGGACTTGGATACCGCCGTGGCGGTTCGGGCAACCAGCGTGCGGGTCAGGCCACCACCTCCAACCCGTCCGCGGCCTCCAAGCCCTCCTAGTCCCTCCTTTCCGGTGCACGGCACGCCAGTAGGGGGCAGGGTCCGCCATCACCTTCACCACTGGCGTCCCATCACCTCGGACAGGTGGGTCTTGGACATTGTCCGAAGGGGCTACTCCCTCCCCTTCGAGACCACCCCCCAGCCATGCCACCTCAATTCCACCGCATGTCAGGGGATCACTTGGTACTTCTGCAGAAGGAAGTCACGGCCCTCTTGGCCAAGAGGGCCATCGAGCATGTTCCGACCCCAGAAGTAGGACGTGGTTGCTACTCCCACTACTTCCTGGTGCCCAAAAGGACAAGGAGGACATGCGTCCTATCTTGGACCTCCGGAACATCAATCGCTTCCTGCGGAAGGAGAAGTTCAAGATGCTCACCCTAGCTCAGGTCTTGACTGCCCTCGACCCTGGAGACTGGTTGGTAGCGTTGGACTTGCAGGACGCTTATTTTCACATCCCCGTCCTGCCGGCCCACCGGCGTTACCTGCGGTTCACGGTAGGCCTCGAGCATTTTCAGTTCACCGTGCTCCCCTTTGGCCTTACAAGTGCCCCTCGGGTGTTCACCAAAGTGATGGCGGTGGTCGCAGCTCATCTGCGCCGGGCAGGGGTTCCAGTCTTCCCCTACCTCGACGACTGGCTGCTGAAGGCGGGCTCGTCCCAGGCAGTCGTCTCCCACCTCCAGACTACTCCTGCACTCGCTGGGGTTCTCCATCAATGTGCCGAAGTCGCATCTGATTCCTTCTCCACAGCTCCTTTTCATCGGAGCAGTTCTGGACACGACGCAGTTTCGGGCCTATCCTCCCGAACGGCGAGTCCGGGATATTCAGGCTATGATTCCGATCTTTCAGCCTTTATCCTGGGTTTCGGTAGGGATGACCCTGAGGCTGCTGGGCCTCATGGCCTCCTGCATCCTGCTGGTCACTCATGCCAGATGGCATATGCGGGCTCTGCAGTGGGACCTGAAGTTCCAGTGGGCGCAGCACCAGGGCAACCTGTCCGATCACGTCCAGATCTCGGAGGGGACTGCAAAACAGTTGCAGTGGTGGCTCTCGAACCGGCAATGGGTCATGGGCAGATCTCTCTCCCTTCCCCAGCCAGAGCACACAGTTGTGACGGACGCGTCCCTTCTGGGATGGGGCGGTCACATGGGAGAGGCGGAGATCAGAGGCCTCTGGTCTCCGGCGGAGTCCCGGCTCCATATCAACCTTCTGGAGCTCCGGGCGATCCGACTTGCACTCAAGGCATTCCTTCCCTCTGTCAAAGGGAAGGTAGTGCAGGTGTTCACAGACAACAGCACCGCCATGTGGTATTGCAACAAACAAGGCGGGGTGGGGTCGTGGACCCTTTGTCAGGAGGCTCTGCACCTCTGGACATGGCTGGAACATCAGGGCATGTTCCTGATGGTTCAACACCTGGCAGGTTCTTTGAACGCCAGGGCGGACGAACTCAGCCGCAGGTGCATGATGGATCACGAATGGCGTCTTCACTCGGAAGTGGCGCAAGGACTCTTTCTACAGTGGGGAGAGCCTTGGTTAGATCTATTCGCCACCGAAGAGAACGCGCAATGTCATCAGTTCTGCGCGTTGGAATTTCCAAGGCGGCACTCGCTCGGCAACGCTTTTCGTCGCGAGTGGAGTTGCGGTCTGTTGTACGCCTTTCCGCCTATACCACTTCTACCCAGAGTGTTGAAGAAGATTCGGCACGACCGGGCCCAAGTCATTCTTGTGGCTCCGGATTGGGCTCGAAGAGTTTGGTATCCCGAGCTACTCAGTATGAGCGTAGATCCCCCGATCCGTCTGCCTCTTCGGGAGAATCTTCTGTCGCAGCAGCAGGGGACGGTCCTCCACCCGAACCTGTCCAGCCTCCACCTGCTTGCGTGGAGATTGAGCGGCGGCAGTTGATTCCTTTCGACTTGCCTCCCGAAGTTTGTGATGTAATTCTGGCAGCCAGGCGTCCCTCCACTAAGGTGGTATACGCCTGCAGGTGGAACAAGTTTGTGGCATGGTGCACAGCAAAGGCTGTGAATCCCCTTTCTGCCCCTCTTTCTGAGGTTCTTCTGTTCCTTCTTTCCCTGGCCCAACAGGGTTCTGCCCTGGGTACCATCAAGGGCTATCTTTGTGCCATCTCGGCCTTCCTCAGGCTTCCTGATCAGCCCTCCCTTTTCAAGTCCCCTGTTAACAGGTTTCTAAAAAGCATTACACACCTCTTCCCTCCTGTTCCGTTTGTGATGCCTCAGTGGGACTTGAACTTGGTTCTTACCTTTCTTATGTGCGCTCCCTTTGAGCCTCTACATAACTGTCCTCTTCGTCTTCTGACTCTGAAGACAGCCTTTCTGGTGGCCATCACCTCCGCTCGGCGGGTGAGTGAGCTCCAGGCTCTTTCATGCAAACCTCTCTTTCTGTCTGTCCATCCAGACAAGGTTGTTCTTAGGACGCGTCCGTCCTTCTTGCCAAAGATGGTTACTGCCTTCCACATTGGGCAGACCATCACTTTGCCCACCTTCTTTCCGCCTCCGCATCCTTCCAGAGAGGAAGAGAGGCTCCACCGTCTGGACCCAAAACGTGCGCTTTCTTTTTATATCAACCGTACACAACACTTCCGGGTGGATGACCAGCTCTTTGTTGGCTACGTGGGCGCCAAAAAAGGTCTGGCGGTGCACAAGAGAACCATCTCCCGCTGGGTAACCTTGTGTATCAAATCCTGCTATTCTTTGGCTAAGAAGGAGCCTCCTGTTGGGCTGCGTGCCCATTCCACCAGGGCAACGGCTGCTACCACGGCTTTAGGCCGCGGTGTTCCGCTGCAGGATATCTGTCAGGCAGCTACGTGGGCCTCGCTGCACACGTTTACCAAGCATTACTGCCTTGACAGCCAAGTCCGGAGGGACGGCTTCTTTGGCCGTTCTGTTCTCCGAGACTTCCTTGTCTGATCTTTGTTCACAGACCCACCACCGGGGTTGGTATTGCTGGGGTATCTATTCTAAGGTAAGGAATCTGTCACTAACGTGTCTCTTTCAGATGCACAAGTTACTAACTTGTGTAATGATATATCTGTAAGAGACAGTAGTTAGTGACAGATTCCTTACCGCCCCACCCATCCTCCCCGTTCTGCGAACTGATTTCTAGGGTTAAGGACATCCCTTTCAGGGCCCTAGTATTTTTCAGACACCTATGTCAGCTTCTTGCATGGCTCTGCGATCCTGGCGCGGAAAGTCGTGTACAGAACTGACGTCAGCGCGCAGGGCGGCGTCTAAGTACTGCCCGCGACGTCATCCCGGCGATCACGACGCCGACGACGGATGCGGAGCCGCACGACGCCGCCTACCGACGCGCAAGGGTACTGCTACGCAAAAACTTTCCGGATCCAGCCTGACGCCTGGGGATATTCTAAGGTAAGGAATCTGTCACTAACTACTGTCTCTTACAGATATATCGTTACACAAGTTAGTAACTTGTGCGTCAGAGATATTCAGGCTATGATTCCGATCTTTCAGCCTCTATCCTGGGTTTCAGTCAGAATGACCCTGAGGCTACTGGGCCTCATGGCCTCCTGCATCCTGCTGGTGGACTATGCCAGGTGGCATATGCGGGCTCTGCAGTGGGACCTGAAGTTCCAGTGGGCACAGCATCAGGGGAATCTTTCCGATTGCGGCCAGATCTCGGAGGGCACAGCACGCCAATTGCAGTGGTGGCTAACGAACCGGGATTGGGTCAACGGCAGATCCCTTTCCCTTCCCCAACCAGAGTTCACAGTGGTGACAGATGCATCACTGCTGTGGTGGGGCGGCCACATGGGAGAGGCTGAGATCAGAGGCCTCTGGTCTACGGCTGAGTCCGGACTCCATATCAACCTTCTGGAGCTTCGGGCGATTCGTCTTGCACTAAAGGCATTCCTTCCCTCTGTCAGGGGAAGAGTAGTGCAGGTGTTCACGGACAACACCACCACCACCATGTAGTACTGCTACAAACAGGGCGGGATGGGGTCATGGACCCTATGTCAAGAGGCTCTCCACCTTTGGACATGGCTGGAACATCAGGGCATATCTCTGGTGGTTCAACACCTGGCAGGTTGTCTGAACGCCAGGGCGGACGAGCTAAGCCGCAGGTGCATGATGGATCACGAATGGTGTCTTCACTTGGAGGAGGTGCAAGGTCTCTTTCAGCAGTGGGAAGAGCCTTGGCTAGATCTATTCGCCACCGAAGAGAACGCGCAATGTCAGCAGTTCTGCGCGTTGGAATT
Source organism: Calotriton arnoldi (assembly GCA_963921515.1). NCBI lineage: Eukaryota > Metazoa > Chordata > Amphibia > Caudata > Salamandridae > Calotriton > Calotriton arnoldi. The sequence continues at coordinate 310,575 of CAWUFW010000193.1, read as the reverse complement.
TCCAAGGCAGCACTCGCTAGGCGACGCTTTTCGTCGCGAGTGAAGTTGCGGTCTTCTATACGCCTTTCCGCCTATACCACTTCTGCCCAGAGTGTTGAAGAAGATCAAGCACGACCGGGCCCAAGTCATTCTTGTGGCTCTGGATCTGGTATCCCGAGCTATTACACATGGCCATCGATCCTCCGATCAGACTGCCTCTTCGGGAGGATCTTCTGTGCAGCAGCAGGGGACGGTCCTCCACCCGAACCTGTCCAACCTCCACCTCCTTGCGTGGAGATTGAGCGGCGACAGTTGACAGCTTTTGACCTTCCTCCCGAAGTCTGTAATGTTATCTTGGCAACCAGGCGTCCCTCCACCAAAACAGTATACGCCTGTAGATGGAACAAGTTTGTGGCATGGTGCGCACCAAAGGCTGTGGATCCCCTTTCTGCCCCCCTTTCAGAGGTTCTCCTCTTCATTCTTTCTTTGGCCCAGCAGGGCTCTGCTCTGTGCACTCTCAAAGGCTATCTTCTGGCCATTTCGGCCTTCCTTCGGCTGCCTGATCAGCCTTCTCTTTTCAAGTCCCCTAATGTAAATCGCTTCCTTAAGGGCATTACTCACTTGTTTCCTCCAACTCCTTTCGTGATGCCTCAGTGGGACTTGAACCTTGTTCTCACTTATTTGATGTGCGCGCCTTTTGAGCCGCTGCATAACTGTCCTCTCAGACTCCTGACCTTTAAAACTGCCTTTCTGGTTGCCATCACCTCTGCTCGCAGGGTGAGTGAGCGCCAAGCCCTTTCTTCTAAGCCTCCTTTCCTGGCTGTTCATCCAGACAAAGTTGTCCTCCGCACTAGGCCTTCTTTCCTTCCCAAAGTGGTTACCTCTTTCTATATAGACCATCACTTTGCCCACCTTCTTTCCGCCTCCGCATCCTTCTAAAGAGGAAGAGAGGCTCCACTGTCTGGATCCAAAACGTGCGCTTTCGTTCTACCTGGATCGCACAAAACAATTCCGGGTGGATGGCCAGCTCTATATTGGTTATGTGGGCGCCAAGAAAGGTCGGGTCGTGCAAAAACGAACCATCTCCCGATGGGTCGTTCTTTGCATCAAAATCTGCTATTCCTTAGCAAAAAAGGAACCTCCAGTGGGGTTGCGCGCCCAGTCCACCAGGGCGACGGCAGCCACTACTGCTTTGGGATGTGGGGTCCCCCTTCATTACATCTGCCAGGCAGCTACGTGTGCTTCCTTGCACACGTTTACTAAACACTACTACCTGGACAGCCAAGTCCAGAGAGACTGCTTCTTTTGCCATTCAGTTCTAAAGGACTTCCTGGTGTGAACTTGGTTCGCAGACCCACCTCCGGGTTTGGTATTGCTGGGGTATCTATTCTAAGGTGAGGAATCCATAACTAATTGTCTCTGTCAGATGATCAATATACTTACCTTCGGTAACGATATATCTGTAAGAGACATAGATTAGTTATGGATTCCTCACCGCCCCACCCATCTTCCCCGTTCTGCGAACTGACTTCTAGGGTAAGGGGCTCCCTTTCAGGGCCCTAGTTTTTGTGCACCAGTGGTCAGTGTCTTGCATGGCTCTGCGCTTCTGGCGTGGAATGTCGTGTAAAGAACTGATGTCAGCGCGCGAGGGCGGCATCTAAGTGGATACCGCAACGTCATTCCGGCGACCACGACGCCAACGACAAACGCGGAGTCGACCAATGCCACCTATCGACGCGCAGGGCTACTGCTGAGGAAAAAATTCTCTGGATCCAGTCTGAGGCCTGGGGGTAATTCTAAGGTGAGGAATCCATAACTAATCTATGTCTCTTACAGATATATCGTTACCGAAGGTAAGTAACTTGTTCTTTAATTACTCCCCGCAGATTTTTGTCGCTCAGTTCCCATGTGTTTAATCTCCATTCCACGTTCTGCCTATTCCTCCTCCCTCCGATCGTTAGCCAGAGTGGCGAATGATCTGATATTCCTCTCGCGAAGTATTCTACCTTTGCTATGTTCCTAATCTCCCCCGCTGGCGCAAAGAAGTAATCAAGCCTAGAGAAGACGTTATGTGCACCAGAGAAGTATGAATAGGTGCGCTCAGTCGGGTGATGTCGACGCCAGAGGTCCTTTAGCCCCGGAGAGTTTGTGAATTCGGACATTGGCGTAGGGATGCAAGTTCCAGTGCCTATGCGTGTGCGGTCTAAACCTGGGTCACCTACATCATTGAAGTCCCCCCTTATTATATGTGTGGAGGGGCAGATTCTAGCAGGATTTTGGCTATAGCGTCTAATGTCTGGGCTTGCAGCCGTGGTGGAGCATATACACTGATAAGGGTTAACTCCTTCCGGCCCAATGTACCCTGAACTGCAGCAAACGTTCCATTTGGATCATTCCTGGTTTTGGTAATACGAAAAGGAGGCGTTTTTTTGATTAAGATCACCACTCTAGCTCCGGAAGAAAAGCCTGCATGTGCGAGCGTGGTGTACATACCTCTACCTAAAAAGGTGCAACGCGTTCCCATCAGGTGAGTCTCCTGTAGGAAGACAATGTCTGGTTTGAGCCTGTTAAGGTATTTGGTTACTAGCCCTCTCTTGATCTTGCTTCCCAGTCCATTAACATTCAAGGTAAGGGCCGTATATTCCTCTTCACCCATTAACTACTTGTTCTTTCTGTCTCTTTGCGATTGGAGGGGTCTTGTCTCCTATCCCCTCTCTGCTATTCCTGCCTATGACTCTAGTTCCCCCACCACAGACTGAAGAAAAAAGGAAGAAAAAAAAAAGAAGATCCCTATCAACTAATCTACGTATTATTCCCAGTATTCTCAACTCACTACCCCCTCCCCACACTCATCTCCCAAACCGTCAATGTGACAACCTGGCGTAGGTATAGTTCGAGAGGTCTGTAGTCCCACCCCTCCCCTATCTATCTTATTTTATCACACAGATAAATCAAAGGGATATATGTTTCTCGAGTCTCTTTTGCTAAATCGAACTGAATACATTAATGTCTGGGGGGACATTCTCCGGCAGCTAGGCCCGTGTCTCGTGTTTCTTCGCCCATCTTGTCTTGCCCCTGGTGTGGCATCTGACTTTCTCTTTTCTGCGTCCGAAGCTTCTAGGTAAGTAATGTCTCTCAGCAGCGGATGATCACTATCCGTGTCAGCAAGATAGTCTTTGTCCGAAAGATCCGAGGTGGGTCTGACCCGTTGGCTGGAGCACTAGTTACTGGCCCCGGCTTGAGCTGCGTCTCCCTCGGAATCTGATCTTTGTCTTCTCATGACTACGGAGGGAGTCCTCTGTGGCGGGGTCTGCGGGGACCCCCCGGGATGCGCTTCCTTTTTTCCTGTTGCTGTTTTGGCTTTGCTCCGCTCCGGGCGTTTTCAGACACAGAGGCTGTTTTCCTTTCATCTCGTCTCAAGGGGGGGGTGCTCTTCAATCCAGGCCCATGCCTCTTCTGGGGTTTGGAATAAATAGGATTTACCCTGAAAAAGGATCTTCAGCTTGGCTGGGAAAAGCAGCATGTACTGAAGTTGCAGGGCCCTGAGCTTTACTTTAACTGCGTCAAATGTGCGTCTGTTTCTGCACCTCACGGGAATAGTCGGCGAAGATCATGACTTTTGCTTTTGTGTGCTTCAGTTCACCCGTTCGCCGTGATTCTCTGAAGATCAAGTCCTGATCCTGGAAGTTCAGAAAGCGAGCTATCAGCTGTCTTGGTGGGGCTCCAGGAGGCGGTCTCGTGGCTGGCATTCTATGGGCTCGTTCGATTATGAAGCCGGGGGAAACATTAGCTGTCGGAAGGGAGTCCTTAAGCCATGTCCAAAGGAAAGCTACTTGGTCCAAGCCCTCCGCCCCTTCTAGCAGTCCTATGAAGCGTAGGTTATTTCTCCTTGCTCTGTTTCCAACGTCGTCCACCTTCCATGCAACTTCCTTCATCGCTTCCTGTAAATCAGAGACATCTGCCTTAAGGCTCTGTGACGTGTCCTCGACCTCCGAGATCCGAGTTTCTGCTTCTGTCACTTTGTCTGAGATGTTGTCATGTCCTGGCGCAACAGGGTCACTTCTGATCGTATTTCAGCTATCCTCCCCTCCATGGCTTCTCTAGAGGCATGTATAGCTTGAAGGAGGGCTGTATTATCCGGTGTCCCCTGGGGCTCTCCCTCCGTCTCCGGAGGTGGGAGCAATGATTTGGTGTATTTATCCATCTATCTTAACTTGTTTTTGCATTCTTGGTTCTTTGTCTCTCGCCATCGTAAACCAGTCGGGGTTGGGGTGACTCACCCGTAGCTCTGCCACTGCTTCTCCTCCTTTTCTGTTCTAACTTTAATTGCTATCAGCAATCAAAAAATGCTTGAGGTCCAGCATGAGAAGAATACTCCGTAATGGGATTACTGCGTTCAGGTACTTTTATGTGTCCATCTCTTGCGTTCAGTATCTGCTGTGTAGCGCTGTTGCTATTATCCGGATAGTGAGAAATGGCGTAGGCGATTGGCCCTCAGTGGGAGTCGTGGGTAAAGAGTCCCCCGGATGAAGGGAAATCCCAAGCTTGGCGGAGTTTCTCGTGCTATTGTAGAGCTACCATCTAGGACCTCCTTGTTTTAACCCCTCCGTTCGTGTTTAGCGATGTCTCTGTGTTTAATACCTTCCTATCCTGGAAATTATGTAGTGTGGAGAAGTTTTTAGAAGCGCAGCCCAGTATTACACACACAATTAACCTTCCTCTTCTTTAATCATCTATTAGTTGTCCAACATCTAGGGTTCTCATACAGGTCTTGTGTCTTGGCAGCGCATGCCGACTTTGCCAGGGAATATCTATCTATTCCAGAGTCTTACCTCATGGGGGTTCCAATATTGTCTAAGTCTTGGTTTTCTTTGTGCTTTATTTATTCTTTTTAATTTTTTTCTTTTAGGTAGCAAGGCGAGGTCACCTGTCCTTAGCTACTAGGCTGGAGACCCTTCCCTGCTTTCCTTTTGAGGGTGTGGAACTCGTGCTGTCTCCCCAGAGTGTGAAGGTATCCTTCTGTTGTCTGTATCTCCCCGCATGGCAATTGCTTCACTTAGATGGCAGCTTCACATTATGTCCCCTTCCAAGAGCAGGACATTCCTTCACTTCTTTTGGGCCTCCTGCTTTTATGCCATACTATCACTTTACGGCCCGTATTAGTAAGGAGCCTGTGTTTCAGTTTGGCTCTGCGATTATTAATAGCGTAGTTTTGCAGCCCCTTGAATTTTGTTTATATATTTTCTTCTTTTTGTTCCCCCCTTCCTCCTCTCGCCTCAGTTCTACTTAGTGGGGGGGCCGGCTTCTCAGCGGTCTTCTTCGCCTCCCCCGTGCTGACTTAATTGGCTGCCCTCACCTCTGTTCCCGGTCTCAGTCAGGGGTGGCCGGGGGGAAGGGAGTGGCCATCCCGCCGGGGCCTCAGGCCTGATCTCCCACACTAGGACGCCGCCTCGTCAATCACCTCCGCTTCAGAAGAGCCCGGGAAGACACCGAGTTAGTCTCGCTCTCCACTCCTAGCGGGTCTCTCAGGGCCGCGGTGCACGCCGTCCCGTTCTCTCCGGGCCTCCGGCACTCCGTCTTGGAAGAGAGACTTCTCGGCCCCATAGCCCCTCCCCTCCCGCCCGCACGCAGGTTGATTTGGAGATCGCCGGCCTCCTCGGGGTGCACGACCCCTGCCGCCGGCAGACACCACCCCAGGCACGAATCCGGGAAGGTACCTCGATGAGGGGGAGCCGCCAAACGTAGCCCAGGAAGCCAGACGGCACCTCCCTTCCTGCTATCGGGTGAGTGTCTTTATTCTGCCTCCTCGATCCGTCATATTGCGAAGTCACGATCTGAGGCCATTATCTCACTTAACTTCAGAGTCGCTTATCGTGAGCGCCTGCGGGTCAGCTTAAAAACTGTCTGGGTTGCACACGAAGATAGCGGCGCCGCCTTATAGGGTGTTCTGATGGCCGAAGGGTCAGTATTCAAACAGGATTATGTACGGGCTGCCGGAGCTCCGGCAAATGCGTCTATCCGGCCATGTGTCTGGCCACGCCCCCCATGCAAATCATTCTTGACCCTGTTCCTCATGGGAACAGTCCAGTCCGAACTGCCAAGCCAGGTCCTACCTTGACCGGAAATGAGCATCCTGGGACCGGTTTAGGGGCGTCACCCAGGCTAGCTTGAATCCAGTGGCGCAGTGAGCAAGGGACCCACGTCTGGGCATGGGGCTTCTGGAGGTGAATGTTTGATTTGCTCTGCATACCGTCCATCATCTGTGTGCCTTTTGCTTTCTCGCCCTAAGTGTGCCGGGTATGCCCATACATGGGTCCCGGGCTCACTGTGTCACTGATTTCAAGCTAGACTGGCTGATGAAGGGTGATGCCCCGAAACCGGTCCCAGGATGCTTGTTTCCGGTTTAGGGAGGGCTTGGCAGTTCGTGCTGGCCTGTTCCCATGAGGAACAGGGTCAAGACTTTAAGCAAGTTGGCATTTTTTTCTCCCAACCATTTGGTGCCTGCAGCCTGTATCCTCGGTCACATGACTAGGTTTAGCTGACAGTTTTGTGGGGAGAGGCTCTGTCACCTACCACACCCGCACAGCACAAAGGCTCTGCCTGAGCAAACTTACAAAGGGTTTGACACTAGTCTTTTGTGACCACAGACCAGCTGGGCCAGGGCAGCGGGCAGGAAATTCCAGACAGCTCTGAGGGTGGATACCTCAAACCTTCTCCTACTTCAAAGTGGACACCAGGTATAAATAATGGACCCTTAGACCAAACTCTTTAGTACACCTCTGGACGTGTGGAAGACTCGGAAGGACTGCTGTGCTGCTCTGCAAGGACTGCTACCCTGCTGCCTGAATGAGGAGGACTGGACCTGCATCCTGCATCTTGATGATCCCAGGACCTCCAGAGATGGCTGGTTAGCTGGCCTCCTGATCAAAGCCTTAGGGACAGAAAAGGCTCCAATCCCCTTGAACCCAGCAGCTGGACTCTACCAGTTGTGAACCTTCCCTCCTACCCCCACATAGTGCTGCCACCATAGTCCTGGACATTTTGAAGTGGGCCTGAAGGTAGTCTGCCAGCCCAACTGTGGTCCTGTGGGCAGAACCAATTCAGTGTGACGCCTCTCCTTGCAGCCCTGCTTCAGAACCGCTCCTACTCCAGGTATTACTCTGCATAGTCCCCTGACATAATTACATCAGTTCTGTGTACTACATAACCCCAGTCAACACTGGCCTATTTACAGCATAACTGAGTGCAATGACATTAGATATCTTTTTTCATTGCTCAGATCCGGACTTCCTTTTTTGGTATCTTACCCAGTTATTTTCTAACATTTTAGAATTTCAAACTCCATTTAATCAAATCTGGTTTCCAGCCATGCTCGAAATGCCACAAGTATGTGTGCATGGGGTTGAACACAGTCCTTCCATTTGCAGCATGTGCATCATAATACACCACTAAGCCATCAGCAGGAGGGTGGTTAGCTCTTTATGGCCACGGTACATTGAGAGACTCATACAAGTCAGTTAATCGGCACTCCTGCACCCCACTTCCTAGTGGAAATTGCTTTGGGCCTTGTTAATAAGCTGAGGAATCCATATGTAGTAGTAGTAGTAGTAGTAGTACCCTGGAAGAAAGATACTTACCTTTGGTAACAGTATTTGTGGTGGAGACTTTATCACCTCGCAGAATCATTACCGTCCTTTCCTTCTCCCCATGTGAGCGAAGGAAGCTCAAAATAGGATTCCAAGATATCCAACTTGTCTTACTGTCTGTCTGCTGTGGTTATTCTTTTACAGCTTTCTGTGGAAAAAAGTAAGTAGCTGAGGATAGTGCCCCAGAAATCACTGACCACAGGCTTGCTTCCACTTGTGATACGTCAGAAACAGGGCTTCATATTTTTCTGCATTCCCCAACGGAATTACTGGTTTATAGTTGGGGTTGCTGGAGGTTCTTGTTTCAGTTGGCATATTCCTGGTTGTGTATTGTAGTCATTTTGCAGTTTGCTGTCCAAGTGCCAGTCTCCTTTCTATTGACCAAATTGGTTGAAACATTTCAACTAAAGTGTTATATGGAAAAATATCTCACCATTGGGTTTAGGCCTTCATAAATGTTTAGAGGAATGCGCTAGAGATGGGTGCCAGCAGGTTTTCCTCACTACTCTGCCTGTTTGCCTTGTCTGCCATCTTTGACACTGTAAATTTCTAAGTTCAAATTATTCTTACTACTATGTCGTGGTGTTTGGCTCAGACATTGGTAAGTCCCAAAGCTTATAACAAAAAACTAGTCCCTTTTTTAGTTTGCCCTACCACCCTCAAATGTGGGGTTTCCCAGGGTTCACTCTTCTCCCCTCTATTCATTATTGATTTACAGCCAATCGTTTTTACATTTTTACACACCAAGTTCTATAACACCCTTACATTACTTAGACTCCGCTAGCAATTTGTCTTTCTTGATTACTAGCCCAGCTTGTCGGCATTGAAATTATTATGACTTTAGAGCCACTTATTACTGTATCAGAATAAGACTGTACTTGCTCTTCTGCTCAGGAGAGAAACCTTTGGCATCTAACCTCCTTTCATTTCAGTACCTCTCTGCCTGGCCGTAGAAGCAGCTTGAGTTCTATTTCCAACCTGGCCAGTAATTCCTCCCGCAAAGGCTATTTTTAAGCCTGTGCGGTGAACTCCGCTCTGTAAGCGGAGTTTGCGAAGTTTTTCGCACTCTGCGGAGCTCACGGAGTTCCAAAAAGTGGTAAGTTGGCAAGCGAGGACAATCCAACGCTAGACCACTTCCCAGCGAGATTTCTCAATGCGGGCAGTTGCGGATGGTTCGTGTTGAGGAAGCTGCCGCTCGAATAGAACTTCAACTCGAGTGGCAGAAAGAAGCAGCACCCTCTTGCACTGTGCGAGATACCATTCGTGCTGATTTTACAGCGCGGCACAAACACCCGTCACTAAAAATCAGTGCAAAGAGCGCAAGGTAACACACTCCGCCACTCGCGGAGCTCCGCGTAGCTTGATGGAGTTTTTTTTGTCACTTTGCAGAGTTCCGCATAGCGGAACTCTACGAACTCTGCCCAGGCTTAGTTATTTTATAAACGTCGATTTGTTCCTGCCAACTTACTTCTCTGTGTGTGGCGGTGTGGTTAACTCTTGCATAGACTATTCCAATTCTGGGCCTGCACTCCCTCAATATCTTGTTAATTGACCACAGAAAATGCGAAATGGGGCATTTTATTAGTTATTAAGTCCAGAATATACATTATCACATCATGGCCGGCAAAAGAGCCCTTAAATGGACCTCCATTCTCTTTCTAGTATAATTGCAGATCCCCAAAAATGAATACTGGTGCGCCGCATCTGCTACCATTGGCTCAAATTAAGCACTGCTTTCTCTAAAACTTTGAAAAAAGAGACCAGAAATATCCAGCTTGGAAAATCCCTTGTTTTCTCTTTACACTCTTGGCATTTGTTCTTTTGTTGGTGTGGAGGTGACCAGCACCAAGAAACAGATAACACTCTGGTGTGCACCATACAAATGATCTTGCTTACTCATTCTCCTCCGTGAGTAAGTTGGGCTTTTTTACATGAAAGGGTTTCCTTTGCAATGGTACTCGCTCAAACTCCAGGGCCATGAGTTTAGCAGATATGCCTTTTCAGCGGTACACTAGTCATGTACTGATGGCATAATGTTGTATTAGAAAGATTCTGCTGCCATTCTGGTTGGTAGGGTGGAACCTCTGGCGAGTACTCGAGGCCTTAAAGATATGATAAGTTGCTGGGTTGAACATAAATAGTCTCACCTCATAGGGAATATAAAAATCTTGAGAGGGCCTGTCTGCATTTTTTAAGACAGGTTTGCGGAATAATGAAATGAAAACATGTTGAAACATAAATGCATGAAAAATGATAGAACTTGCCAGTGCAAAGACTTTCAGTGCAGTTTAGTGCGGAATATGTTAAATGTGTGTTGCTAACTTATATAGAAAATTGTTATTGATGCTATTTATATATGGCATATTTTGACTTATCTTAAATCATGAAAACAAAAGTAAGCATATTTCTAATTTAACTGTTAATTAATTTGTTTTATCTTTACTCTTTTCTAATTCTTTTTAGGTAGTAGAAGTTGGTCATTTCTGGGGCTACAGAATTGATGAGAAAAACATGCGAATTCTCAGAAATCTCACCACTGAGATCTCCAACCATCAACTGATACCTCTTCAAGTTCGCCCGCATCCTGATTTGGTTTGCTTGGCACCCTTTTCTGATTCAGAAAACTTGAGATACTATAGAGCTCAAATTATTTTCATATCTGGAGATAATACTGAGGTATCTTTGATTGAATATTTTAGATGCAGTTTTGTATTGACTGAATATTTCACCTTGATATTGCACAGAATTAATTATAGTTTAATAACGAGGGAATCATTTATCTTGAGGGGTTAATTTCTGTTTTGTTGTGTCATGCTTATCTACACGCTATAATTATTCTGTCATTCGTCCATGTGTGTTTTGTTGACTTATTTAATTTGCAGTCAACCTTTAATGCGCCCCAATTTCTACCAGTATTGCCCTTTTCATCCGATTTGTAATCCCAGTAACCTAAGCTGTTATTTTTGGCACACTAGAGACTCTGTCCTCTCTTCTTTTGTAGCTACTGCGCTTCCAGACACAACACTATTCTTTTATATGTCCGATTCACTTTAATCAGGAAGCTAATGGACCTTGACACATTGCTGCAGTAAAAATAAGTAAATAAAATTAAGGTCCTAGTGACCTGCCCCCTGTTTCCCTGTCCACTCATTTGACCTCCCATGCAAAGGTTATTCTCTCCTCTCTTAAGGGAATGGATTTAAGCATTGTCTCTGCCATCTGATTGAGCCAGGGCTTATAAAGTTTGCATTATTTTCCTTTTCTTTGGATACCAAACAGGAGGCTTGTTTTTTCTGCCTATCAATCAATCAATCAATCATGTCACTTATAAAGCGCACTACATACCCGCGAGGGTCTCAAGGCGCTGGGGGAAGAGGGGGGTGGTGCTGCTACTGATCGAAGAGCCAGGTCTTGAGGAGTCTTCTGAAGGCCAGTAGGTCTTGGGTCTGTCGGAGGTTGGTGGGGAGGGTGTTCCAGGTCTTGGCGGCGAGGTGGGAGAAGGATCTGCCGCCGGCGGTCGTTTTCCGGATGCGGGGGACTGGCGAGGGCGAGGCTGGTCGAGCGGAGCTGGCGGGTGGGGGTGTAGAAGCTGAGTCGTCTGTTGAGGTAGGCTGGTCCGGAGTTGTGGAGTGCTTTGTGTGCGTGGGTGAGGAGCTTGAAGGTTATCCTCTTGTTGACAGGGAGCCAGTGCAGGTCTCTCAGGTGGGGTGTGATGTGGCTGCGTCGGGGGATGTCGAGGATAAGACGTGCAGAGGCGTTCTGGATGCGTTGCAGCCGTCTCAGGAGCTTAGCCGTCGTTCCTGCGTAGAGGGCGTTTCCATAGTCCAGCCTGCTGGTGACGAGGGCCTGGGTGACTGTTTTTCTTGTTTCGGTGGGGATCCACTTGAAGATCCTGCGGAGCATTCAGAGGATGTTGAAGCAGGATGAGGAAACGGCGTTGACCTGCTTAGTCATGGAGAGGGTGGGGTCGAGGATGACCCCTAGGTTGCGTACGTGGTCGGTGGGTGGCGGGGCTGTTCCCAGTGATGTTGGCCACCAGGAGTCGTCCCAGGCTGAAGGGTTAGAACCAAGGATGAGGACCTCCGTCTTGTCCGAGTTCAGCTTCAGGCGGCTGGTCCTCATCCATTCGGCGACGGCCTTCATTCCTTCGTGGAGGTGGGCTTTGGCGGTGTGAGGGTCTTTGGTGAGGGAGAGGATCAGCTGGGTGTCGTCGGCGTAGGAGATGATGTTGAGGTTGTGCTGTCGGGCGACGTGGGCGAGGGTGCCATGTAGATGTTGAACAGCGTTGGGCTGAGGGAGGAGCCTTGGGGTACGCCGCAGATGATCTTGGTGGCCTTGGATCGGAAGGGGGCGAGGCGGACGCTTTGTGTTCTGCCGGAAAGGAAGGATGTGGTCCAGTCCAGGGCCTTCTCTTGGATCCCGGCGTCGTGAAGGCGTGTTCGTAGTGTGTGGTGGCAGACCGTGTCGAAGGCGGCTGATAGGTCCAGGAGGATGAGGGCTGCTGTTTCTCCGTTGTCTAGCAGGGTCCTGATGTCATCGGTGGCGGCGATGAGGGCGGTTTCGGTGCTGTGGTTGCTGCGGAAGCCGGACTGGGAAGGGTCCAGGATGTTGTTCTCCTCGAGGTAGCGGGTCAGTTGTTTGTTGACGATTTTCTCGGTGACCTTCGCGGGGAACGGGAGCAGAGAGATGGGTCGGAAGTTCTTGAGGTCCTTGGGGTCTGCCTTGGGTTTCTTGAGTAAGGCGGTGATCTCGGCGTGCTTCCAGCTTTCCGGGAAGGTTGCTGTCTCGAAGGAGATGTTGATTATTTTCCGGAGATGGGGCGCGATGGCTGTACTGGCTTTGTTGAAGATGTGGTGAGGGCACGGGTCTAGCGGTGAACCGGAGTGGATGGTATTCATGATCTCGCTGGTGTCCTCGTCGTTGATGTTGGTCCAGGAGAGCAGGCGGTTGGTGGTTGTGGGGGCAGTGGTCTCGGTGGTTGCCGGGGCGGTCGTGGTGTTGAAGCTGTCGTGGATGCCTACTAACGTCCATGACCATTCACAAATCCATGTTATTCTGCTGTAGACTAAATTTATAGTAACATTTCTCCACCAAACTTGGCAATTAATAAATGTTGCTACTGTTCAATTTAAGCAACTGATAATTGGAGTGATTCTGTTGTCTCCATTATGGCTTAGAAACACTGCAATTTAGCTGTAGCTATATATCTTATAGACACATCTAACCGCAGATTCCTTACCTTCAATTTTGCCAGGCTGGATCAGGAAGACTTTTGCCTGAGCAATACCCTTGCACCGGTGGCGTCTGTCGGCTCCGCATGACATCATCGGCGTCATCTGTGCCAGAAGTGACGTCCACGTCACCTATATATGCGCTACCTTGGCGCGCTGACGTCAGTTCTTTTCTTTCCGCACCAGCTAGCGCAGATCAGTGAAGAGAGGTAACCTCTGTCACTTTTTGACAGGCTTTTAACGGCGTTTTATTGTCGATTTTTGGTGTGGAGGTTTTCCACAACGTCGAAGAAGACTTCTGGATGCAAACCTTGCGGTGCCTGACATCGTGCGATGTCGGTGACAGATCCACACTTAATTTGTCTCTGGTGCCTGGAGCTCGACCACGACTCGAAGTCGTGCTCTGATTGCCGGGCAGTGGCTCCGAAGGCTTTGAGGGAGCGATCCCTAAAGCTGCTTGTGGCCCAGCATTCGGCTCCATACCGTTCGCCCCGTGGGTCTCGTTCACGGTTAAGATGAAGGTCCAGGCACTGCTCTGGGAGTTCTAAGACCTTGTCCTCCCACTCGAAGTCGTCGGGTTGGTCACTTAAGAGGTATAAGAAACACAAAAGTCGAAGCTTGCTTCAATTTCTCCCTGTCCGTCGGCCGGCGTGTCGGAGGAGTCTCGACGCTCTAGGCCTCATTCTGTGTAACCTGCGCCTGGTTCGGCTCCGAGCTTCCCTGCTTTTCCAGAAGCCAGAGCTACCCCAGCCCAACTTAAAGAATTCCATGATGCCATGTGACTCATATTTGGGCGACCTGTCCCGCCCGGCGCGCCTTTGGGCCCCGGAGTCTGAGGTGGCTCCATTGGGTTCCACGCCGGCGGCTCCGGTCCTAACACCCCCAAATGTATCGGTGGTAGATTCGGACCGGTGCCAGTGTGCCACTGCAAACTTCTCCCGCACCGGCCCCCATGCCAAGACTCCCGACGCAGTCAGCGCCCCCGGCGGCGCCAGCCCTATTATCTTCGACTACCCGGAGCCGGATCAGCGCCTAGCGACGCCAACTCCGGCGCCAACGCCACCCGTGGGTCCGAGGTCAGTTCCTCAGCCTTAGTGTGAGGGTCTAGGAATGGAGGAAGATTGGGAGGGGTCGGTAGACCCTTTAGAAGACCAGCCTGAGCACGAAATGGACTGGTATGCGGAATTGGGTGAGGCCAGTGGACTGGATAGCTCTCCAGATTCTGACCTGCTTTCTCACCCTACTGTGGCTACAGAGGAGGGAGCCTCTCATCCTATGGTGGTGAGAAGGGCAGCTGAGGTCCTGAACCTTCAGCCTCCTTTGGTGGAAGTCAGGACGATCATTTTGACAGAGGTCCTGCAGCCGGGTGTCTCCTCCTTGGAACCCCTCCTGCCTTTCAATGAAGCCTTGACTGATGTCCTTCTATGAACCTGGTCCAAGCCCAGCACAGGGGCCCCAGTGAATTGGACAATCGCCCGTCGCCATCGCCCTACACCGGGCGATGCAAAATTCCTCACCATCCACTCTACCCCATAGAGCTTGGTGATCCAAGCCTCTGCCCCCAAGGCGCGTTCCCTTCCGCTCCCTCCCTCGGACAGAGAATCCAAGACGCTGAATAGTTGGGGCAAGAAATTATTTTCTTCTGCCAGCCTTGCATTGCGGTCAGTGAACACTGCGTGCCTATTGGGCCATAACGCCCACTCTTTGTTGGAAACTGTTGCACAAGTGCTGCCACAGGTCCCGAAGGTGGCCCGGGCCATTCTCTCCCAAACAGTATCAGACGGGAGAGATACAGCAAAGTTCACCATTCGTTGAGAGCTTGACTTCTCCGACTCGCTGGGCAGAGCAATGTCATAGACGATGGCTGTTGGGCGCCACTCCTGGCTGAAAACTTCTGGCTTTTCTGGGGATGTCCAGGCTTCCCTCATGGACATGCCCTTTGATAGCACCCATCTCGTCGGAGACCAGGCAGACTTGACCCTAGAGCGCTTTAAGGACTCGCGGGCTACAGCCAAGTCCTTGGGCCTCTCAGTGACCACCCGTCCCCCGTCTGCTTTTCACCCCTTTGGTGGCCAAGGAACAGGCTTTGAGCTGCACCAGCCATATCTGAGCCACAAGACCACGCCAGTTAAGCAATCTCTGTGCAGCTGTGGGCGTGGCTCCTTTCGACCCCGTGGGTCAGGTGGACAGAGGTCGAATCCGTCCACTCCTTCCCCTGCAGCCTCTAAACCTTCCTACTCTGGCCCTTCAAGATCATGGGCGGCCGGATGGGGCCAGGATCAGCCATCACCTCCACTACTGGCAAAAATCACATCGGACAGGTAGGTTCCTCAGATAGTCTGAAAGGGCTACTCCCTCCCCTTCGAGACTACCCATCTCTCCAAGCCGGCTTCCTCCATGCCGGCTTCCTCCATGCCTTCTGGCTGACGGACGACCACCTGAACATGCTTCAGGAGGAAGTCGGGACTGTTTTGGCTAAGGGAGCCATAGAGAGGGTTCTGGCGCCAGAAGTAGGCTGTGGTTGCTATTCCCGCTACTTTCTGCTTCCAAAAAAGGACAACGGCCTTTGTTCTATTCTAGATCTGCGAGCTGTCCACTACTTCCTCATAAAGGAAAAGTTCAAACTGCTCACTCTGGCTCAGGTCTTGTCTGCCCTAGACCCCAGAGACTGGATATAGCGTTGGACTTGCAGGACGCCTAGTTTCACATTCCTGTCCTGCCTGCCCGCCCATCGGCGCTACCTGCAGTTCACAGTAAGCCACAAGCACTTTGTTTACAGTTCTCCCCTTTGGCCTTACCAGCGCTCCCTCGGGTGTTCACCAAGGCGATGGCGGTGGTCACAGCTCATCTGCACAGATCAGGGGTGCCAGTCTTCGCCTATCTCGACGACTGGCTGTTGAAGGCGAGCTCGCCCCAAACTGTCCTCTCCCACCTCCAGACTACGGCGAATCTCCTGCTTTCGCTGGGGTTCAGGATCAACGTGCCAAAGTCACACCTGACTCGCTCTCAGATGCTCCCTTTCATCTGAGCTGTTTTGGACACAGTGCAGGTTCGGGCCTATCCTCCTGAGTGGCGAGCCCAGGATATTCAAGCTATGATACCAATGTTTCACTCTCTATCCTTGATTTCGGTAAGACTGACTCTGAGGCTGCTCGGCCTCATGGCCTCCTGCATCCTGCTAGTGACACATGCCAGATGGCTTATGTGGGCTTTGCAGTGGGACCTTAAGTTTCAGTGGGCTCAGCATCAGGGGAATCTCTCTGACATGGTCCAGTTCTTGGAGGGAACTGCACATGATCTGCAGTGGTGACTGACAAACGGTGATTGGGTCAGAGGCAGACCCCCTCCCTTCCCCAACCAGATCACACAGTAGTGACAGATGTGTCACTCCTAAGATCTGGCGGCAACTGGGAGAAGTGGAGATCAGAGGACTCTGGCGGAATCCGGACTTCACATCAACTTGCTGGAGCTCCGAGCGATTCGCTTGACATTAAAAGCTTTTCTTCCTTCCAGCAAGGGAAAGCTGGTTCAGGTCTTCAGGGACAATACCACCGCCTTGTGGTACTGCAACAAACAGGGTGGGGTGGGGTCCTGGACCCTTTGTCACAAGGCCCCGCGTCTCTGGACATGCCTGGAACAGCAGGGCATATTTTTGGTGGTTCAACACCCGGCAGGTTCCCTGAACGCCATGGCAGGTGAACTCAGGCGTCGATGCCTAGTGGATCATGAATGGCTTCTCCATCCGGATGTGGCGCAAGGTCTCTTTCATAAGTGGGGATAGCCTTGGGTATATCTGTTCGAATCTGCCAAGAATGTGCAACGTCATCAATTTTGCACGCAGGAGTTTCTAAGGTGGCACTCGCTCTGCAACGCTTTTCATCTTGAGTGGCGCTCAGGCCTTCTGAACGCCTTTCCCCCAATACCACTCCTGTCCAGAGTGCTCAAGAAGATCAGCAGCGACCTGGCTCAAGTCATTCTTGTGGCTCAGGACTGGGCACGGAGAGTCTGGTATCCCAACCTTCTCCAACTGAACTTCGATCTTCCTATCAGACTTCTCCTACGGGAGGGTTCTCCAGCCGAAACTGTCAACTCTATGCCTTCTTGCGTGGTGATTGAGCGGTGGCATTTGACAGCATTCGACCTTCCTCCTGAAGTTTGTGATGTAATTTTGGCAACCAGGCGTCCCTCTACCAAGACTGTTTTTGCCTGCCGGTGACTGAAATTTGCAAACTACTCTACAGAAATGGTCTATTAATCCTCTTTTTGCTTCCCTCTCTTAAGTCCTTCTCTTTATTTTGATCCTTGCCCAAGAGGGCTCTGCTCTGGGCACTCTTAAAGGGTACCTTTTGGCCTTGTCTGCCTTCTTGAGGCTGCCAGACCAACCCTCTTTATTTAGATCCCCTATTGTAAACAGATTGCTTAAGGGGCTTGTACATATGTTCCCACCTGTCACATTCATCATGCCTCAGTGGGACATTAAAATTTGGTTCTCCCCTTCCAGATGTGTGCTCCTTTGGAACCTCCGCACAACTGCCCCCTCCGGTTTTCTTTCCATCACAACAGCCTTTTTAGTGGCAATAACTTCTGCCAGGAGGTTGAGCAAATTGCAGGCTCTGTCATACAAGCCTCCTTACTTGACCATTTTCCCTGATATGTTGGTGCTGTGCACTAGGGCCTCTTTCTTACCGAAAGTGGTAACACCATTCCACCTTGGGCAATCAGTCACCTTTCCCACTTTCTATGCTAATCCGCACCACCCTCTAAAGGAGAGTAACGACTCCTGCGTCAGGAGCCAAAAAGAGGGTTGTCATTCTACCTTGACCTCACTAAAAAATGTTCCAGCAGGATGACCAAGTCTTCGTGGTCTACATTTGATCAAAGAAAGGTCATGAGGTGCAGAAGTAGACTGTCTCGCGATGGGTAGTCCTCTGTATCAAACGTTGCTAGGCTCTGGCCAAGAAACAGCCTCCTGAAGGCTAAAGAGCTCATTCCACCAGAGCTAAGGCTGCAACTATGGCGTTGCAACATGGTGTTCCAGTCCTTGACATTTGTCAGGCAGCAACATGGGCATCACTGCATATATTCATTAAGCACTACTACCTGGACAGTCAAGTCCGCAGGGACGGCCTTTTTGGGTGCTCTGACCTGCAGGACTTCCTGGTCTAAACTTGCCCCTCCTCCGGGAATGGTATTGCTTGGGAATCTATTCTAAGGTAAGGAATCTGCAGCTAGATGTCTGTATCAGATGGACAAGTTACTTACCTTTGGTAACGCCTTATCTGGTAGAGACATAATCTAGCCGCAGATTCCTTACCTTACCCACCCATCCTACCCACCTTGCGGACAGGTTTTTAGGGTCAGGGCTGATCCCTTTCAGGGTCCTAGTTGTTCTACACACCCTACTGTCAGTGCACTTCATGGCTCCGCGCTCCTTATGTGGAAAGTCGTGAAACGTAGCGGATGTCAGCTCGCAGTGGTGTCGCCTATATAGGTCCATGGATGTAACTTCCGGTGCGGACGCCAACATCGCGTGGAATCGACCGACGACACCTACCAGCACGCAAGGGTATTGCTCGAGCAAAAGTCTTCCGGATCCAGCTTGGGAAATTTTACGGTAAGGAATCTGTGACTAGATTATGTCTCTACTAGCTAATGTGTTACCACAGGTAAGTAACTTGTCCGTTCACATCTTACCCCTGCTGGTTGATGGACAGGTGATTTTCAACATGCACATGGATAGCTGTGTGGAAATGGGGTGTATTATATGGTGTGATTGTTCGACCTCACTGTGTAATTGTAGGAAAGCAGATCATTGTAGGAGCCTGGCTTTGTATATAGTGCACACTTATAAAGGTGATGCACCTTGCACTAATCCAGACAACCCTTGTGGTGATTTTAGTGGTCTTTGATAATCATAGAAAGCTCTCAAAGTGGTAGCTGTGGAGAGCAGCCTTCGGGCTTATCTTGAAGGAGTGTAAAGCAGCTTGTCTTACCAACATTAATCAATAGTGTAAGTTAAATGAAAAAGAACCACACAGTGTTTATATAAAAATAAGTCTGTTTATTACACAACACAATCGCTAACACATTGGTATATCTCCTACCCAGAGATATCAACACAATGCACAAGAATACTTTGAAATAATCGGGTAAGTATTTGTGCTACTGTGCATGGGAGGGTACAAAGAGTTCAGGGGAGGTCCAGCTCCTTCTCTATGAATTCAAACTCCTCTAACACTTCCATAGGGACCTCCATCTCTAACAAGAGGGGAGGACTCCTTAGAAAGGGAATATCATCTGCTCAAGCTTGAGAGAGCCAAGCTCAGAATCAAGAAGGAACAGTTGGCCCTAGATAAGGAGACCCTAGAAGTTCAGAAAGCTAGGAAGAATTTAGGATCAGGATCCCATGGTGGCAGCGGTAGTGAACCTAGAGATAGGGAGCATTCCTTTGACACTAGGAAGTTGAGCAGGATAGTCCCTCCTTACCAGAGAGGGTCTGTAAAGTTCAGAAGGCTCCTCAAGGGCAGTGGGCAGCTATCCTGTGGTTCTCCTTTAATAACAAAGGTAGAGACAAACTGTTGATTGTAAAGACGATGCAGACACTTACAAAGTCTTGAAGAGTGCCCTCATAGATGGGTTTGGTTTGACCACTGAGCAATACAGGGTTAAGTTTAGGGACACACAGAAGGCACACACTCAAGACTGGGTAGATTTTGTAGACAGTGCTATTAAGGCTGTAGAAGGCTGGCTTCATGGAAGTAATGTGCATGATTTTGAAGGACTGTACAATTTACTAGTGAGGGAACATATCTTTAATAATTGTCAGAATCAGCAACTGCACCAGTACCTGGTAGACTCGGTTCTGACCTCTCCCCAAGAATTGAGAAAGAAGGCAGACAAATGGGTTTGTACCAGGGTGAAACAGAAGTCTCATTGTGGTGGTGACCAGAAGATTCTTCTAAGGCCCAAGAGAAAGGTGGGGAGAAAGCTAAAGACAAGAAAGAGTCTTCTGAAGGGCCCCAAAAATCTTCTTCTCGGAGGTGGGTTCAATCCTCTTCCTCTAACAGAAAACCTTAGTGCTATTTGTGTAAAGAAAAAGACCATAGGGCAAAGGATGCCAATTGCTCTAAGTCTAGCACCAAGGATACAACTACTACTTCTCCTAAGACTTCTAGTGCCCCTAGCAATAGCACTGGTAGTAGTAGTGCCCCCAAGAGTTTATTTGGGTTAACCTCGGGTACTGAAGTGGGTTCTGGCCTAGTCAGGATACCCACTCAGGCTGTTTTAGTCTGTGATGGTGATATGAAGCTTGCTACCCTATTTGTAAGTCCCACTAACTTGGGTAAATATAGACAATAGCCCCTCATCAATGTCAGGAAGCTGTAGCTTACAGGGACATGGGGGCCAGTGTCACCATGGTGACTGAGAAACTTGTGTCTCCTGTGCAAATCCTACTTGGACTGATTTACCAAGGACCAATGTTAGCAATGTCAGGACGGATCTTTCCATGGCAGTTGTTAAATTCAGCTGGGGAGGGGTAACTGGCTCAAAAAGAGTTGCGGTATCCCCAGACCTACCTGTGGACTGCCTACTGGGTAATGATTTGGAAACTTCAGCCTGGTCTGAAGTGGAGTTCAGGACGCATGTAGAAATTATGGGAATTTCAGCCAGTGCCTTTGCAGTCACTAGGGCTCAGGACAAGAGATTAGGCACTGAGGGAGCCCAGGATCCTGAAAGAATGAACCAGCCAGCCCCCAAGAGAAGGGGCAGGAAGGGTAAGGATTTGCCTTCCTCTCAGACTCCCAGTGAGAATCTGCCTCCTGAGGGAGATGATCTCAATACCTGTGAAGGAACTGTCACAGAGTAGCTTGGGCCTGACAAGGCAGAGCTGCTGGGAGCTGGGGGCCTTACAGGGAAGACTAAGGCTTGCCCCTCTCTTGAACAACTCGGATAGCAAGCTGCTGCTGAGGAGGCAGGGAATGTCAGTGGGTCCCATAGGACTTATTGGGAAGATGAGCTCTTGTTTTCTGAAAGTAGAGACCCTAAGCCTGGTGCCACTAGTTGACTGGTCATACCTCAGAAATGTAGGGGTTTTCTATTGACCCTAGTACACGACATTCCCCTTGCAGGACATCTTTGGGCAAAACAAGACTTGGGACAGGCTTGCCCAAAACACTTACTTTCACTGGCCCCACATGTCTGAAGACACCAAGGAGTTTTGTTGCTCTTATGTCACCTGCCAAGCCAGTGGTAAGTCAGGTGGCACTACATAGGCCCCCTTAATCCCACTACTAGTAGTTGAGGTTCCCTTTGAGAGGGTAGGGATAGACATAGTAGGTCCCTTAAACCCCTCCAACTGCATCTGGACACATTTATATCCTAGTGGTGGTGAACCATGCCACTAGATATTCCTGAGGCTTTTCCCCCTAGGACCACTACAGCTCCTGTGGTAGCCAGGGCCCTCCTGGGAATATTTTCCAGAGTTGGGTTCCCTAAGGAGGTCTTCTCAGACAGAGGTACTAACTTCATGTCTAGGTACATGAAATGAAATGAAATAGGCTTTTATATAGCGCATGGCTACCCGGGGGCATCCCAGCGCTGCAGCGGAGGCTAGAGGGGAGGAGACCCTTATGGGAAGAGCCAGGTCTTTAGCTGTTTCCGAAATGCAAGGTGGTTAGATTCCCTACGGAGGGAAAGCGGTAGGGAGTTCCAAAGCTTGGCAGCATTATATGAAAAAAGACGGCCGCCCGTTCTGGCCTTCTTGATTCTGGGCACTTCTGCCAGGTGGAGCTCATCAGAGCGAAGTCTTCTGGTAGCCTTGTAGGGTCTAATCAAGGCTTTGATGATGGGTGGCCCATTTCCTTCTAAAGACTTATGTGCAACACAGAGAGCCTTAAAATGGATTCTCTCCTGCACCGGAAGCCAGTGAAGGGGAGCGTAGGGCGGACTTTGCTGAGTAACGATTGTTCGTGCCCGTGAGCAATCTTGCTGCCAAATTTTGAACGATCTGCAGTTTTGCGATCACTGAGTTTGGGGCGCCTAGGTAGAGAGCGTTGCCATAGTCTATCCTGGAAAGAATTAAGGCCTGGATCAGCAACTTTTTAGCTTGGCTAGGTAGTAAGGGGAGTACTTTGCGGGTCATTCTGAGCAGGCCGTAGCACGCGGCAGCAGTCTTCCTAGCTTGGGCTTTAAAGGTAAGATCTTGATCTAACCATATACCCAAGCTTTTTATCTCAGTTTTAGGGACTGGTGCTGGGCCCATGCAAGCTGGCCACATGGTGCTAGATTTAAAACTTGACTGGTTGCCAAGCAGCATAAGCTCGGTTTTATCACCATTGAGCTTTAGATGAGATAAGCTCATCCATTTAGCAACTTCCTCGAGACAGGAATGCAAATCAGTGGGCGACTGTTCAGCCTGGTTCAGCGCTACGACCAGCTGAGTGTCGTCAGCATATGTCACTATATGGATTCCAAAGGGGGATACAATATCCGCCAAAGGGGCCATATATACATTAAAAAGAGTGGGACTCCGGGACGAGCCCTGGGGGACTCCACACTGCAACAGGAAGGGTTTAGATAGTGTCACCTTCAAAAACCTGGGAGAATCTTTCTTCCAGGAAAGATTGGAACCATGATAGGGCAGTGCCTGTCACTCCCACATTCTTGAGACGGTGAACCAGGGTGCAATGGTTCACCGTGTCAAAGGCTGCGCTTAGGTCGAGGAGGATTATGGCAGAGGATCCTCCAGAATCGAGAATCTTTCTCGATTCTTCCACCACCGCTAGTAAGGCGGTTTCAGTGCCTTGGCAAGGGCGAATGCCTGTTTGTGAGGGGTGTAGCAGTTTATGGGACTCAAGGAACTCCGAGAGTATGTGGTTGACATATTTTTCCGCAATTTTGCTAATTCCGGGGAGGAGCGAGAGAGGGCGGTAGTTGCCCAGTTCAGCCGGGTCCAAGTGTTTTTTTTTTTAGCAGTGCTTTTACCATTGCTTTTTTCCACTCATGGTGGACTATACCGGATGCTAGTGAAGCATTGATCAGGTTGGTGATGGGAGAGGCAACTGTAGGTGCTACCAATTTCAAAATGTTGGGTGGTGCCGGGTCAAGTGGTGACCCACTCTTGACAGAAGATAAAATGGATAAGAGTGATTCCTGGGTAAGCGGGGTATAGGTCTCCAAGTAATGATTACTCTCGTGCTGTGCCGAGTTCGTAGGCTTGGGTATTGAATCAATGTCTGTTTGGGGGAGGTGCCTAAGGATGTTTTGAACTTTGGTGGAGAAAAATTCTGCAAGTTCGTTACAGCGGCGTCCAAACAAATCTGGTACCATCGGGGTGTCAGGGACTTTAAGTAGTTTTTTAGCAATAAGAAACGTTTCTCTAGAGGAATTCGCTGAAAATAAGATTTTTTCCTCATAGTAAGAGGCCTGGGCTCTTTTTTATTTCTGCTTTGTATGTCGCGATGGCCGCCCTATATTCTGATTTCTTATCGGGTGAGAAATCTTTCCTCCACGTTCTCTCTAATTTTTTACATTGTTATTTCAGGAGACGTAATTTGGGGGAGAACCAAGCGGACTTGTTAGGCCCAACTTTCTTCTGTATTAATTTTTTTGGTAGCACCGTGTTGAGTGAGTTCTCAATCCAGGTGGAGAAACTTCTGTTAGCTGTGACTGGGTCGGAGTCTTGGTATGGTTTGGTCTTTTCTAGTTCACGGGTACAATCCTCTACGGGGAGCTTGGGCCAGGGACGTGTACGAGTACGTGTCGACAGGGTGTGTGAGCCTGTGATTGGCGGAGACCAGGAAAAAGGGACTAAAAAATGGTCCGACCATGGGAGTGGGATGGGGACTTTCCCTTTTATTTCACCCAGACTAGAGAAAATAGGATCGAGGAGGTGTCCTTTGGTATGGGTTGCTTGCGGGACCTTCTGGTGCAATTGGTATGCCGCAAGGTCTTGGGCTAGGTCGGTAGCAGACCGATCCAAGGGGTCGTCAAAATGCTAGTTAAGATCTCCAAGGAGAGTAAAGTTGGTCGAAGTGCTAGCAAGATTAGTAACTGTTTCCAGCAAGGATTTACAAAATTGACCCCGAGCCCCAGGTGGACGGTGTATAAGAATGCCAGCGAGTGTAAGTGAGGGGGTGAATTCAATTGAGAAATGGGCATTCTCACAGTCTAATAGTGGACTGCCCAGCAGGTGGCAGGTCATGTAGTCTTTATAGATAATTGCGATCCCACTGCCCTTGCCAATCGTTCTATCTGAACGCTGGATCAGATAGCCCGAGGGAAGTGCTTGTACAATGTCCGGCTCTGAGTTTGGGGAAAGCCAGGTCTCCGTAAGAAACAGAACTTCTGGTTCTGAGTCCTTTAATAACATTGAGATCTCCGTCGTGTGTTTTGGCAGGGATCTACAGCTGAGCAGGAGTAGTTTGAAAGATTTCCCCGAAGGAGATAGGGGGGGAGCAAGTAGGGAGAATGTAGATTTTCCACAGCCTGCTGAACAGAAAATCTGGATTTTATTAAGGACACGGAGGCTAAGATTATGCAATCTCCTTTTATTGCCAGCTCACAGCAGCAACAATTAACAAGAATTTAGAACTTTGAGAACATTCTAATCATCTATAAAGTCCAGCTACAGGCAGCCATCTTCCTTCTTTTATTCTGCGCTGCAAACGAGATAAACTTTAATCCAAACAAATTCCTGATGAATAAATCCAGGAGAAAAGGTTCCAGGTCCAAAGTTCGTTACTCTGAAAGAAAGTAAAGAATACGTTACTCTACCTGGGTGGGTATCAGTGGTGGGATAATCTTAGCCTCCGTGTCCTTAATAAAATCCAGATTTTCTGTTCAGCAGGCTGTGGAAAATCTACATTTTATGGCACGACACGGAGGCCAATATTATGCAAGTTCAAAGTGCATTCAATACATTATCAATTACATTAGACATTGGTTTAAAGTAACAGCTTTTAAACATGCTCTCATTAGACCAGTCGGCTGCTCTTAGAATGTCCTGTAAACCCCCTCCCAAGATGAAAGCTTTGGAGGCTGAGGCACCTCTAAGTGAATGTGCTCCAAAAATAGAGGTGTCCACACCCCCTTCAATCATGACTTCTTTAACCCATCTAGCCAAGGTAGAGGGGGAAACGGCTTTGTGAGGCCTTTTATATTAATAGTTGTGCAACACAATTTCTCAGATTAAGGGTTCTCCTTTCATATTCTTTCAAGCATTGCACCACACACAGTCTTGGGTTTCCAGAAAAATAAGGATAGAAGATAGTAGAGGAAAGGGTCTTGGTTCTTCTTTTAATATAGAAACATACTCCCTCAGGTTGGTATGCTTTACTGGTGACATCTAAAGCTCTAACGTCAGATGTACGTCTAAATGAAACCAGACATAGGAGGGTTGTGAGCTTGTAAGAGAGTTTTTTTAAGCGACAAATATTATCACCCCAGTTCTCTAGAATTTGAAGGATCAGTTTAACATCCCAAAGAGAGGTGTACTTGGGTATGGGTGGTTTGAGGACCCTAATGCTTCTCATGATCTTCCTTGTCAAAGCATTTTGACCGACAGGCAATCCATCTATCAGGCAATGACCGGCAGAAATGGCTGATCTATAAATGTTAATTGTCCTATAAGACAAACCTGACTCAAATAATTCTGTTGGGTAATTTATTACATGGACTACATCAGTTGAAATGGGATTGATACCCCATTGAACACACCAACAAATCCATTTATTCCATGCCAGTCTATATGCCTTTCTCGTGCCAGGTGCCCATGACTCAGATATGAGTCTGAAAGCATTTGACGACAGGCCAGGGATTTCCCTTTGTCTCCGGAAATCTTCCATGCCATCAGTGTGAGGGAGCCTTCTTCTATCAGAGGATGGATTACTCCTCGAGGGCCTAGGATTAGGGTCTCGAAGTGGGGTATTAGTAAGGGGTAGTCTATTGACATTTCCAGAATTACAGGGAACCACGCTTGGGATCTCCAAAGTGGAGTTACCACAACTACTGTTTCCTTGAATCTGCGTGTTTGTAGGAGGAACCTGGGAAGCATAACAAATGGAGGGAAGGCATACAGCCTTAGACCTCTCCAGTCTTGAAGGAAGGCGTCCACCCCAGCTCCTTGAGGGTCTGGCTTCCAGCTGAAAAACTGTCAGTTGAGTATCCAATCTGTCAGCAAAGAGGTCTATGTTGAAAGGACCCCATATGTGTTGGATGTGTAGGAATACCTCCCTGTTCAGTCTCCAGTTGCTGGAGTCTCTGAAGTTCCTGGAGAACCAGTCTGCTACTCCGTTGCTCAAACCAGGAATGTGTTGAGCTACAACTGAAATTCCTTTGCTCAAACAATAACCCCAAAAGTCCTTTGCTAGGTCCGCTAAGTCTTTGGAATGTGGTCCTCCCATCTTGCTCACGTATTGGACTGCTGAAATGTTGTCCATGCGAAGCATTGCATAACATTTCAGCTTTTCTTGAGTGAAACTGCGGACTGCAAATGAGCCCGCTAAGAGTTCCAAGCAGTTGATGTGCATGTTCCTGTCTTGGTCTGACCAACGTCCCCCTGTGGAATAATTTCCACATCTCGCTCCCCAACCCTCTAGGCTTGCATCTGAATCTATCACCAATTCGGGTTCCTCCCCGAAGATTGCCCTCCCGTTCCACGCTTGAGCGTTCTTGAGCCACCATTCTAATTCTTCCCTTGAGTCCTGATCTAGGGATAAGGTTTGAGAGTAAGATTGGTTTATGCGAAGGTATCTCTTTTTTAGTCTTTGAAGGGCTCGATAGTAGAGTGGGCCCGGGAATATGGCTTGGATGGTCGAGGATAGCAGACCCAGGATTCTTGCTAGACACTTTACAGTAATAACCTTTTCTGATAAAACCTTTTTTATTTCTTTGCGTAATTTTTTTAGCTTTTCTTTGGGTAAGCGTAGTTCTGTGTGCAGTGTGTCTACGATGAAGCCCAGGAACTGAGTATCTTGTGCTGGAGTTAGACATGACTTTTTTAGGTTTATTACAAATCCTAGATTCTCTAAGATCTCTATTGCCCACTGAGTGTGCAGGGATACAATGGCCTTGGATTGACCCATTATTAGGATGTCATCTAAGTAAATAATTAACCTTAATCCTTTTGCCCTGAGCCAGGCCGCTACCGGACGGAGTACCTTTGTGAAGCACCAAGGTGCTGAGGATAGTCCGAACGGGAGACTGGAGAATTCCCAGACTTTGTTTAGCCATATGAAGCGAAGGTATTTTTGATGTGGAGGCCAGATGGGGATGGTAAGGTAGGCGTCTTTGAGGTCTAGTCTTGTTAACCAGTCCCCTTTCCTTAGGATATCTCTTAATAGATATATTCCCTCCATTTTGAAATGACGATAGACCACCCATTCGTTTAAGTCTTTGAGATTTATGACAGGTCTCATTTCTTTGTTCTTTTTCTCCACTAGAAATATGTTGCTGATAAAGCCAACCCCTGGATCGGTTGCCTCTCTGATGGCACCTTTGGCCAATAGGTCTTGTACCTCTTTGTTACTAATTTTGAGTGTTCCTGTGAAAAACTGATTTCCCTTGGGATTTTGTCTTGAAAGGGGATATCTGTGAATTCTATTCGGTATCCCCTGATTGTTTGTAGCACCCAAGGATCCTGGGTCACAAGGTTCCAATTTCCACAAAATTGGGCTAGTCTCCCTCCCACCTTTATAGGGGAATCTGAAAGGTCTTTCATATGACCTACCTGATGAAAAGTTTCTTTGTCTCCTGTCACCTCTGGAGTTCCGGAAGAGGCCTCTTTGCCTTTGGGGATAGGTGTTGGAATATAAGCCATAGGATGGTTGAAAGGACCTATTGCCTCGTGGCATGTAGGGTCTTGAGGAAGATATACCTCGGCCGGGGAACCGACCCCTTGTTCGCCCGGCCCTTGCAAAAACTCTATCGTTGAACACTTTTCTTATTTCTGTTTGGGACTTCTGTATGGAGCTGAAGATTCCCACATATTTCGCCATCTCCTTTATGAATTAATCGCCAAAGAGTTGGCCCTAGGAAGAAGGTCCTCCTTCTTTAGTGGCTAGTTCAATTAATTTGGGGTCCAGTATTAAGAGGATGCTCTTCCGTCTTTCATTTGAAAGAGCCGTATTTGCATTGCCAAGGAGGCAAATCGCTCTCTGAGCCCACTCTCGTAATTCTTTTGGGTCACTCTGAGTATCGTTCAGGTAAGCCGTCTCAGCCATCTCGAAAAGTTTGGTGAGGGGACCAGTAATGTCAAGGAGTCTGTCCTGGCAGGACTTCAAGCCTCTATCCAGGCCTCTTCGAGGGTCTTTGCCTCCCTTGTTGATGAATGAGACGACCTTTGGGTCGAGTTCGGGTGTTTTGGTTATCTTATCGGGAAGTGATGGCCGAGGGCATTCGGACCATAAACGAGATCTTACGTCCTTGGGGATCTCTCTTCTCAACCAGAAGGTGATATATTTAGCCACATGCAGGGAGGGGGTCCATTCGGGTGACGGGATGTTTTATCAGGAGGGGGTCAAACATATTGTCCCCAAGTGGGTCAAGAATCCCCATCTTAGACCCAGAGGCCAATGATGCCTCATCAGATGTCCCTTTTTTTGTCGTGGGCGTGTCTTCATAATCAGAGTCGAACTCTGAAGAGCAGGACAAATCTAGTTCTGGCTCATAAGTCTGGTCCTCATCAGACTCACTGTGTATAGGGACAACCGGGCCGTCATGCCCATCCACAGTGTCGAACACACTGAGTACATCACGGGCGTCATCCGGTAGACCCTCAATGACCCCTTTAGCTTTCTTGGATTTTTTATGAGGGTGGTCACCCGATGGCCTTTTTTTCTGGGGTTTATCAGACCAGGAGGAGCATCCGGGTTGGTCAATTGGTTGGTTATTTGAAAGGGTTTCTAATTTTTTATTGATGGTGTCATCCAGCGACCCAATCAATTTTCCTAAAGCCCAATTCACTAATTCCTCCAATCTGCCCTCAACTAAGGAGTCCAACTGTTGTTGTTCAGACATCCCTTTTTAAAAAAAATAATTATATTTAACTATAAATAGTAATATAAAGATAACCTTTTAACTTGTATATCTATCTAATTGGTAGGATAAGTTAAATATTGGGCCAGTAGGGGGCAGCTGGAGACAAACGATGTTCTTCTTTCGAGGTAAAACTGTCGTTTAGGAGTGAAATAGACGTTGCTGAGGTGCCTAGTATTATTGAAAGGGTCTTTCCTCTAATTTGTGAAGTCGAGGCTTCACTTTCTTATTGTGATAGAAATGGTCCCGGTGCGGTCGCGTTATGAATTGCGGCCGCACCGAGAGAGGAATAGGCGTGGGTTTGCCCCGAGGAGCGGGGCGGGTAAGCCAATCAATATTTATTTGGGAAATAAATATTTATTTGCCGAAGGTATTGATAGAGCGTGCGCGGGGCCGCGCTGAAACGAGCGAGGCTCCGGCGCGTCTCTCAATGTGAATCTGCAGGAATATTGAGAGGGCAGGGCGCGTGGGGCCGCGCTGAAACGAGCGAGGCCCCAGTGCTTCTTTCAAGTGTGCATCGGTAGGATTAGAGAGGAAGCAGGGCGCACGGGCCGTGTCGGTACGCGCGAGGCCCCGGTCGTCTTTCAATTGCGCTAATTATACAGCAGATGAGAAAGTATAGAAAAACAGAGAAGTAAAGTCTCGGTTATGAGACCAAGGGGGAGGCTTGTAAGGGTGAAAGAAAGGGCGTTGAAAGCTGAAAGTTAACAACACAGTATCTCGCAGGCATACAAAGAAGCATGAAACAGCATAAATCATCTAAAAGGACATGTAATCAAACATATGTCGCATGAAAGACAATTATAAGGTAGAATGAGGAGGAGAGAAAAGTTACTTATCTTGTGAGCATCAGCAATAAAAGAAGGAAGATGGCTGCCTGTAGCTGGACTTTATAGATGATTAGAATGTTCTCAAAGTTCTAAATTCTTGTTAATTGTTGCTGCTGTGAGCTGGCAATAAAAGGAGATTGCATAATATTGGCCTCCGTGTTGTGCCATAAGATCCATACTGGCAATGTAGGCACCTGTGCTGAGACTCCTCAAGTGAGATGGAATGGGCACATATGGGCTCTGGGGTTCTATTTAACTGTTTTAGCTCTTCGCTGGTATAACAGAGATAATCTGGAGGTGGAGAGGCAGTGGTTCTGGCCCCTGGGCCCAGACGGGCTTGCCTTCGGCGCGCCCGCTGCGCGCGTCCGCTGCGCGGTCACGTCATCTGGCGCTTTTAAGTGCGTCCGTGGTACAGCGTGGTCCAGCAACTAGACCGCTGACCCGGCGCATGCGCACTAGAGCCCCTCCCCTGAGCTTTAACACAGCTCCCCTCTGTGCAAAATCACAATTCCCTGTTAAAACACGTAGTAGCAAAATCACAATTTCATTATTAAAAACACGTAGCAGCAGTAAGTTAAAATAGGTTTTAGAACAGTAAAATGCAGGAAGTGACCTTCAGCTCGGACTTTACGAGGGCAAGACCCCTCTAGCTACCGCAACGCCGTCATCACTGCTATATGGAAAGAGTGTGGTGTTAACTATATGTTTACCCCACCCTACCATCCACAGGGCAATGGGCTTGTTGAAAGGTTCAACAAGACCCTAAAAGGTATGATCATGGGACTCACAGAAAAGCTGAGGTGAAAATGGGATGTCTTGCTACCGTGCCTTCTCTTTGCCTACAGAGAGGTTCCTCAGAAGGGGGTGGGCTACAGCCCATTTGAACTTCTGTTTGGGCATTCAGGTAGGGTCCATTGTGTTTGGTTAAGGAGGGATGGGAGCGACCTCTCAAACCCCCTAAAGAGGACATAGTTGACTATGTACTGGGCCTGCGCTCTCACATGGCTGAGTACATGAAGAAGGCCAGCAAAAACCTTGAGGCCAGCCAGGGGCTTCAGAAAGTTTGGCATGACCAAAAGGCTGTACTCCCTGTTTACCAGCCAGGACAGACAGTGTGGGTGTTGGAGCCTGTGGCCTCAGTAGCTCTACAGGACAAGTGGAGTGCCCCCCACACCATACTTGAGAAGAAAGGTGAGGTCACCTTCTTAGTTGACCTAGGTACTCCAAGACGTTCCCACAGGGTACTTCATGTGAATCGCCTGAAACCTTTTATTGACAGGGCTTGCATGAGCTTGCTCATGGCCACTGATGAGGGACAGGAAGAAGAGAGTGACTCTCTCCCTGATCTCTCTCTGGACCCTGTTGATGGATCAGTGGAAGAGTAGTCTTGGCAGACAGCCTCACTGTTCAACAGCAAACTGATTGCAGACAAGTTCTCAATCAGTTTCCTTGTCTCTTTTCTTTGATAGCCAGTCAGACCACCTGGTGTACCCATGATGTGGACACATGTGACAGCCTGCCTGTAAAGAGCAAAATTTGCAGACAGCCTGACCGTGTCAGAGATTGCATCAGGTCTGAGATCCAAATGATGCTGGATTTGGGGGTCATTGAGTCTTCAGATAGCCCCTGGGCTAGTCCTTTAGTCCTTGTGCCAAAACCTCACACCCAAGATGGTAAGAGAGAGATGAGGTTTTGTGGTGATTCCCGAGGCCTCAATGCAGTCACTAGGACTGGTGCCCATCCAATTCCAAGGGCAGATGAACTGATTGATACTTTGGCCTCTGCCAAATATTTCACTACATTTGACCTGACTGCTGGTTTTTGGCAAATCAGACTCTACGAGGATGCCAAGCCAAAAACAGCATTTTCAACCCCCAATGGGCATTATCAATTTATTGTGATGCCCTTTGGTTTGAAAAATGCACCTGCCACATTTCAGAGGCTGGTGAATAAAGTCCTAACAGGTCTGGAAGCCTATAGTGCAGCATATCTAGATGATATAGCTGTCATTAGCTCCACCTAGGAGGATTACCTGGTCCACCTCAGAAATGTACTTGAGGCCCTGCTTAAGGCAGGCATCACTATCTAGGCCACAAAGTACCAGATAGGGCAGAGCAATATAGTGTACTTGGGCCACCTTGTCGGTGAATGCCAAGTTCAACCATTGGAGAGCAAAATTCAGACAATCATGGGCTGGATTGCTCCCTCTACCCAGACTTAAGCCAGAGCTTTCGCGGCCCTGACTGAGAACTATAGGAGGTTTGTTAAGGGCTATGGATCCATGCTAACACCCCTTAATGATCGGCCTCCAAAAGGATGCCTTAAAATGTTCAGTGGACAGTTAGCTGTCCATAAGCATTTGATGACCTGAAGCAAGCCATGTGCTCTACTCCAATTCTGCAAAGTCCTGACTACTCCAAACCATTCATTGTCCAGACAGATGCTTTTGAGATAGGAATATGTGCAGTTTAGTCATAACTTAATTCAGAGGGCCAGGATCAGCCAGTAGCTTTTATAAGCAGAAGGTTGACCTCCAGGGAGAAGTTCTGGTCAGCTATTGAGGGGAAGGCCTTTGCTGTGGTCTGGGCCTTGAAGTTGAGGCCATACCCGTTTGGTACTCACTTCATTGTTAAGACAGACCATAAGCCCCTCTTATGGATTAAACAAATGAAGGGTGAAAACTCCAAACCTTTGAGGTTGAGGCGGTCCATTTTCCTACAGGAGATGGACTTTTCAGTGGAACATAGACCTGTGAGTAACCATGTCAACGCATATAGGCTCTCCAGATATTTCCACTTAGAAAATGAGGACTCAACTGGGCAGGTTAGTCTCATCTCCTTACGTTTGGGGGGTGGGGAGGGGGGGTTGTGTAGGAAAGTAGGATCCGCTTTCATGTTTACCCCCACTTTTTGCCTGGTGACAATGTGTTTTTGACCTAGTCTACTGGGATCCTGCTGATTAGGACCCCAGCAACTGTGTCTCCTCCCTAAATTGACATGGTAAGTACTTCTGTACATCCACAATTGGCTACTGGTGTACCCTTAAAAGTCCTTAGTTTATGGTATTAAGGTACCCAGGGCATTGGTACACCAGGGGTCTCCTGTGGGCTGCAGCATGTATTGTGCCACCCATGGGAGTCCACTTAAACTGTAACTACAGGCCTGCCATTGCAGCCAGTGTGAGTTGGTGCTAGCACCTCTCACAACAGATGTACGTTTTTTCCATATCTGAGGTCAGTGCACTTAAAACCTATAATTCAACCCTCTGGCAGGCTCTTCAGTCCTGAGGGCAGGGTGCTTGCTTACAAGTGTGAGGTTGCCCCTGCATGAGCAGGACACCCCTCAAAACCCCAGAGTCAATTCTTCAGGCTTTGGAAGTGCGTTCAGCCATTTTAAGACATATAGTGGACATCAGTCATTACTAGATGTCTAACTATATAGTGGCTGCACCGAACCCAGTCATGTTTGGTATCAAACATGTTGGAGTCATACCCCAACACCGATTTCAGTGTTGGAAGTATGATCCCATGAACTGGGAGGCCCCTTAGGGGATACCCCGTACTTCCGGTAACAGCCTTTCAGGATCTGCAATCAAGCTAGTGCTGCTGCCGACCACACACACAATTCTGCCCCTCTGCTGCTGAGCCAAGCTTGAGCAGGGGAAGGTAGAAGAATAGGTTTTCTGTCGCAGGGAGGTTTGACCACCTCCCGGACAGGCCTTAGTGTATTGGGCTGTTTTGGGGGCACTTGCCAGCGCCACGAGACTGCTTTGAAGGGCACAGATGTTGCCCTCCTTAAATACACCAGTTTGAGCCAGTTCATGTACCCCTGGTTCCCGCTCTGGCGCGAAACTGGACAAAGAACAGGGGAGTATCCTCCGCTCTGTCCAGCCCCCCCTCTGGGAGGGACCCACAAGTCGCTCCAACTCTTTGCTTAGGGCTCCTCTGTGGGTGGGTCCTCAGATTCGTCGTGGGACCAGATTCAACCCTGAAACTACGTCGCTCTTCAATTGTCTGGACACTTGGACTTAGTTGGACTTCGACTGGAACCGAGACTGCACCAAGGAAGACTCCTGGTCTTGCTGTTCTTTAAGTCTTCTGCTTCGTCTGTGTCTGTGCTTCATCCAGGTTCTCTAAAAGACCTGTGGGTATCAAGCACACCCGAAGAAATCTCCCTTGGGGTGAAGGAGTCACTCCCCTGCATCTGCAGGCACCACAACAAAGCTGACCGGTCTGCTGCTCCTGACGTCCCGTGGACCAGCAACACAGATGGTGGTTCTTTGGCTCCCTAGAGGCCTGACCAATGTTCCCTGCAATTTGGAGGACAGCATCCCTGGTTGGGGCTGCTTGGACCGAACCCCTGTGCACTGCTTCAGCTTGCCTTTGCTAAGGCTTGTTGGCTCTGCACTCCAGAAATATAGAGGGGCTACAAGAAGCTCCAGCACCTCACTTCCTGAAGAACAGAGTCCTCCCTGCATCTCCTGCATTGTGTGCTCCGACTTTGGTGAGCTGCTTGAGGTCCTCTTGCGACTCCTGTCCCTCTGGCCTATGGGTCCTCTCGAGGGTCTTACTTTGCTTCAGTGGGCTCCTCGGCTTGCTTGGGGCCTGCTCTGACTGTCCTGCACTTGGTAAGTTCCTTGGACCTTGCTGGTCCCAACGTTTGTTCCTTTTCGTTTTCCACGCCAGTTGCGGCTACCAAGGCTTGTTGGTGCTCTCGCCAGACACCAACCACCTAGACACCGACATCCGATGTGGGACAGTTCGTGCATAGCTACTGGTCTTCCTCAGTGTCGCCTGGTCCTCACAGCTGCAGCGACAAGATCACCGCCATCTCTTCTAAACCTCTCGACATCGGTGGGCATTGTCCTTCCGTGCCTCCTGGTCACCTCTGAGTGGCATAGACTCTGTCCCTTCTGCCTGCAGTTTCTTCACTACAAGAATCCTCCCTTGGATTCCACCGGACTCCTTCACAGTCTTCTCCAGAGGCATCTTCTTTGAAGTCTCCCATTGTTGTCAATGGCAGGTTCTGACGTCACTTTACCCCTATGCACCCGGACTTCCCTGGTCGAGAAAACCTGGTTCCTGGGGCATCCACGGGTGGGGTGCCTCTCCAGCCTTCTGTCTTCCAAATGGTTTCATCTGGGTCCTTCGGGAAGGGTCCTTCTTATTTAAAACTGCAACTGCAATTTCTCCATTGACTTCCATTGGGCACGCGGCTAGTTTCCACTCTGCACACAGCCTCCATGGGGTTCCTGGGTGCTTACCGTGGTTGGTTCTCTGTGTACCAAGCTCCTCTGAGTCTTCTGGTCCAAGTCCCATTTTCCTTTGCAGTTCGCATTCCACTTTCTTGATATATGGTTTAGTCTCCCCCTGGAGACCGGTGTATATTTGTGCTACTCACCTGATTATTTCAAAGTGATTCCAATTATTATTCAAAAGAGATATACCAATGTGTTAGTGATTATGTTGTGTAATAAATACTTATTTTTATTTAAACAATATGGTTCTTTTTCATTTAACTTACACTATTGATTAAAGTTGGTAAAACAAGCTGCTTTACACTACTTCAAGATAAGCCTGAAGGCTTCTCTCCATAGCTACCACTTTGAGAGCTTTCTATGGTTATCAAAGACCACTAAAATCACCAGAAGGGTTGTCTGGATTAATGCAAGGTGCATCACTTGAATAATTGTGCACTATATACTAAGCCAGCCTCCTACAGTAATATACTTACCAACCTCTTAAGGACCAGCAGGTTTTGTTTGCTAATTTTCTAGCATAGCCCTGGGTAGCTCTGGCTTTGAGCAGCAAGGCTTACACAAAGGAACAAGTGTAAAGCATTTATACAGCACCAAAACAATTGAAGAAGAAATACGAGACACTCAAGAAATCAGACTCTGATTTATAACAAGCTTTGGCAAAGCCAATAGGTCTGGTGTTGGCCGCCAGCCTTCTAGCAATTCTTGTTTTGTTATGTTGTATTGCAATACTTTATTGTTTGGGGAATATGCTGGGCTCTCATGAGTCTAAAAAAAATGTCTTTGCTACAGGCAAAAAAGTTTTTGGGGTCTAAACAAACACACAAATTTCCCTAGTACTCTCTGGCACTGAAGGGATTGTGTGTGGATGTGTTCCTTGTGAAAAGGCAACATGCCATAACTTGTAGTGAAGTCAGCCAATGGCTGAACGAGGCAGAAGCATTTCCCCTTAATGCATGCTGCAGTGGGTGGAATTAAAATGTAACTGACACCAACCGTCGACTAATGGATGAAATCTGGCTGAAACCCCTGTAAGTAATTATTATGCACATAATTTTAATAAAATCAAAAGGTCTTAGCTAACACAGACCTAACAAAAGTCAATCCGTCTGGTATTGGCTGCAAGCTCTTGACTTTGAGAAAGAAAGAAATAAGATGGAAGGAAATAAATAAATAATGAAGCAAAGATATTAGGAGGGCTAGAAAGAAGGCAATCAAGAAAGAAAGAAGGCAGACCAGAAAGAAGGCAAGAATGAAAGTAGGCAGGCAAGAAGGATGGTGAGAATGAAAGAAAGCCAAAATGAAGGAAATGGAAAGAAAAAGAAACCAGGCAAGAAACAAAGATGGCAAGATTGAAAGCAGGAAGGAAAGAAAGAGACAAGTAAAAATAGGATAACTTAATACGGAACAGTTTCATATGGACACAATGCGGTAAGCTGGTAAATAGCAGCAGCCAGAAAAGCAAAACACTCCAAAAGGAATTTACAACAGCATTGTCAGGAGATGGGATCCAATAAAGATAGAATGTGCATGTGTTCACATCAGAAGTGTCCTGCTATCACATCAGCATCTAAATACAAAGGCAACACTAAAGTAATTATAAAGTAAAATGAAAAACACTGGCACTGAAGGGAACTAGCTTGTGTACGGATGTGCTCCTCGTGAAAGAACAAAATGAAGTCCCTCAATGTGTTGTTAACCAGTATCTTAAGTAGACAGACTTCCACTGTCCCTTGCTATATGCTGCAGTGGGCGGAAGCAAAATGTGAATGGCACAACTGACTAATGGATAGAGAGGTGGCTGAAAGCCCCTATCTTTAGTATGTTATACTTAGGCTATCCTGTTTTAGGTTTAAACCTATAATAACTGATAAAAACCCACCGAAAGGGAAATAGCCATCACCAGTTTCAACATATAAACACTGAAAAACACCTGCACAACCACAAGCTAAATGCAATTCAAAGAAAGGAAAAGGAGAGTGAATGAGTAAATGTTATTCCTTCCTGGAGGGGCCAATAGAATGTAAGTTTGTTATACAAGTTAGCACTCAGAAAGACTGAGCTAATATTATTCTGCTTGAGTTTTGTTGTTTAGGGATGTCACTAAAATGTTGTTTCCTCTTGCTTTTTTCAGTTTTGTGGTCTTTGGTCTAAAGTTACAGGGTTTAGAAGCATGTTTTAGGTCTTATTTAATTATTTTATAAACTGTAGAGAATCATGAAATATCAAAATCATATTTGATATTTTGGCTACGTTTGATTCTTTCACTGATAGATAAAATGGCTGGTTTCATAAGAATCTTTCTCAATATGTACCATCACATGTACCCACAGACAGAGTATGGGTGAAACCCTTTGATACATCAGCCACGTTATCTAGCAAGTCAGTATTGATAGTAGGTGAATTGCCAAACACCCCAGGCTTTAAACATTCAATGCAAGGTGTAGTGACAGGTATATGTGAAAAGAGTGTTGTCACCAAGCATCTGAGATAGTGGTAAAAACATGACACCAGACTTTTGGAAAACATGGAGCGCAGTGTCAATTGGAATGCTGCTGCAGAAAGTTCTTACCAAATTCAACACATTTTGGAGATACATTGTTTGTATTTGCAGTGATTCAGCTACGTATATGAAAAAGCTGTGTGATGACCTGTCAAAATTGATACCTGAGCTGAAGTGCTTCCCTGTTAGAGATCCTTGCCACTTGCTAGATGGTATGCTTAGAGCATCTTTACAATCTTCAGAGTTAATGAAGAATGCTATTGACTTTTGTAGTCCATTCTGGTGCACTGTTTTGTTATGCGCGGGAACTAAAACACAATATTTCTCATTTTGAGCTTTGTGTGGGGTCAAAGAAAGAGTCATTCCAACTGCGTCATTTAGCCGGTGGTCCTCAGTCCTAGAGGCCGTGAAAGCTATATTATCCATGTGGCGACCGTTTACAAAATTTTTGCTTAGTGATGATGCCAAAGGCAAGAAATGTGAGCATCTTCGGTAGCATATTGATAATGATGTGAAAAAAAGTAACACTCTACTTCATTCTAAAATTTTTACAGGAAAGCATGATGGCTGTAGTGGACATAATTAAAAAACTAACGTCTGAAAACACACGTGTCTACCAAGTATTTAGCGGAATTGGTGTAGATGTGAAACATCTCCTTGAGAGTAGGCTGGGCAACACTTTTAGTGACTTTGGCACTGCAACATGTTTCATGTTAGAATGCTTGCCCCTTGGTAAGCAATGAAATGTTGAGGAGCAATTCAGGAAATTTTATTTTACAATGCATGAGAAATGGCTTGCAATGATGCATAGAAATGTCCCTTCACCAACCATGGCATTTGAAGTCAGTGAAGCCTCACTGTGGTACTCTGCACAAGTTCTAGATCCCTTCCATAAAGGGGAATTTTCTCCAGACTTTGAAAAGTACTGCTTAATTTGTGACCGCTTCAATAACTCTGAGGGCATATGCCCCCAGTTCATTGCATATTTTGCAGAGCCTGTCCCAGAGAATCGCAATCTTCAGGTGCACCAGTATTGGCATGGAAAACTATATCAGTGGCCAGAGCTAGCCAATTGTGTAGTGGCTGTTTTGGCATTGCCCGTCTCCAGTGCCAATGTTGAGAGGGCCTTTTCACAGATAAAAGTTTACATGGGAAGGAAAGAACGAGTGCGCGTGACCAAAGACTCACTGAAGAAGAATTGTATGGTATACTACAATTCGTTTGATCTGTAAAAATATATTTGGACCTCATATACACTGTACGCACACTGTCTATATACCATGCACTATCAGTGCAGAAAGCAAGCAATAATAAAAGCAAAACGTTCCGTAAACCTGCGGAAAAACACAGTTTCTGTTGTTTTTAATGGCGCCAAAATGTGTATCCACTGATGATCCACTGTTTTTTTAAGGTATTGAAAACACTGGAAAAACCCCACCAGAATTTACCAAAAATAGAAACTGAAAACAGGAAAGCCTAATTATACTTAGCACTTGGCTAAAGCCAGACCTTAAAATAGAGTGTATTTTTAGGTATTTTTAGACACCATACCGAAAAAGATCCACAGGAGGATTTTGAAGATACAGATTTGACAAGGTACACTAAATATGTATTTTTTTTCTTAACTGCGAACAAGCATTGGCAAATTCAACAAGTTTGACACTTTCAAACGTTTTCAAGAAAAACTTTGTTGAAGTATCTATACACTTATTTTGAGTTACTTTAATCGACCAGCTCCGGCAGGGAGCCAGTCAGGAGGACCAGCAAGATCTTCTGAAACAGTTACCTCGAAGGTAGGAGCAGTCTTCAGTGAGTCCAGACACTTTTATCCCTTTGCAGTAGGTCACTATGGAAGTGACCCTGATGCAAGGGAAACATTATGCTGTGGATGTGATGCGTCAACTGTGATATCTGTACGGCTACTCCTCGGTCCACAAACTTGGTGAGACAGTCCTGGCCACAGAAGTCGTTGTCCTTCAAAGCCCTCCTGGTCATGGTAGAAGTCCAGTCACTCAGTATCGTAGTCACAGCCAAATTCTTCCTTGGATGATAACTCGTCTTCTGGGCAACAACGCTTTACTGCAATGACTCTCCCTGGTCCGACGAACTCCAGTGCAACTTTGAGCGTCAGGTCCTGGTCTGTGGTGCTGCATAGCAACGAGAAAATGGTGGTTTGAAGATTTGGGCTAACAACTAACCCCAGCAGACTTCTTCAGCTGTTGTGGTCCTGTGCTGCAAACAGGAGGTCAGCCAACTGACCTCCTCTCTCAATGTCCAGAGCTCCCTAGCCTAACCCAGAGATATGGCTACCAAGGTGGCTTCATGCCCTTGGAAAACCAGTTTGGCAACTGGTTTCCTCTTCGCTGTCCCTAGTGCCAGCCGGTCTGACTAGACAAAAGAACAGCCCCGATCCCAAGTGCTTCCAGTTTGCCCTTTAAAAACAGCCTCTCCTGGGAAGCTCACATTGTGGACTGTCACCCACGTGGCTGCCTGCAGGAAGGAGGAAACGCCTCTATCCACTGCAGGCTTCTATTGTAACATTCCTAGGAGTCGTTAGCATGTCTTCCCAGAAGGGCAGAAAGCTGTCTTGGAGACAACCCACCCATGCACAACCATTAAGAGCACAGGGCACTAAAAGTTGCTCACTGCAACAAGTTACATTAATTTCGGTTTGAGAACCTAGTCAAGTTTAATTTAACAAGTTGTTTGATACCTTGGAGTATCAACTTTGGTTGCACTGTTCAGGAGTTTTCACAGCTAAGGGGTCAGCATTTTGCCCTGTGCTCGCCAATGGGACGAACAAGTCTTTCCTTAGTAAAAACAACAAGTTTGCATTTTTACTATCAGGTCATGTAAAATACATGTTCTGCCCATGAAATATGCTGAACCCTGCCTTAGGGCTCTGTAGGCCTCCCGTAGGGATGACTTGCACATACTTCAGGGGGTGCCTTGGCTTTGCTTTTGCTTTAAATTGAAAATTCGGGCTAGCAGAGTGAAACTGCTCTTTCAGTCTACCATGGGAGACAGGGAGACTCGTTTTACCCATGTCATTCCCAGGGTGGCACAACCAGTGCTAAAGTCGCTGATGTGACCCTTTAACTTACGGACCCTGGGTCCCTTGGTACCATATGCTAGGGACTTATAGTACGTTAGCTTGTGCCAATTGGGTGTAAGCTAATTCAACCTTCATGTTTTAGGGTCAGGGCACTGGCAATGAGTTCTGGTTAGCAGGCCTCAGTGCTCTCCGAGTCGAAAAACCAGCAGCATCAGTCCAAAAACTTGGGGGTGACCATACAAAAAGAGATTTTCTTACAATAACTCAAAGTTACAGACTTCTGGTCAGATCCAGAAATGTTACTCCTTTCAAGTAGTAACTGGAATGTGTGAAGAGGGACTTCAAAGGACCCCTTTTCTTAACCTTTTTGTCAGCTGTCATACCAGTAGGTCAGCAAGGCTGTAAACATCCACATTAAAACAATGAGGTCATTCAACCATGCTCTCTGCATGAAGTAGGGGGTCATCTCAATGAAGATTATAAAAGACCACCAAATAATCCATATCCCACTACCTATTTCCAGCAAACACGTTTCCCTCTATTCCAACGCATTATCAATAGTTAAAGACATTGCCTTTTGACAATATGCCTGTCAGCAGTTAATACCAATACCAGTATTATAGTTTAACGTTCGTATCTGCAATTCTAACCAATACACAAAGGAGACATAAAATTCATTACATGAAAGAGTTTGTTGCTGTCCACCACATCTGTTAGGCAGATACCTTTTACTCGGCATGTTGTTACCACAAGTTGGTAAAACACAAGGTTGTGTTGAGGACAAATGTTCACTTTTATTCTGAAAGTGCCAATAGACTTCAATCCGAGAATTATTCAGTTTATTTTCCTCTCAAACCTTTGTCTGCCGGGAGGTTGATCAGTTTGGATTATAAGAGGTGCCTGAAATTCGATTTGGAGAAAAATGAGTGTTTCAGGTAATCATCTCCTTTGGTCGTGCGAACACAGAAGCCCTTTTCAATTAGTGAATTGCAAGATGGATCTCAGCTTGCATCAAAAATTGCCGCTATAAAGGTGACTGATAGTTCTCTACCAAGGTGACTGCATCGATTGAGAGCCCTGGCAGCTTGGCCTGCATACTTTGCTCAGATACTACTGTATGAAAGCAATAACGCTGCTACATGACGCACATGCCAGAAATAAACGGAGCAATACTTCTTGGATCTCCAGTCTAAAGCCCTTTGTCCTTTAACAGTGTCCTGTTTGCTGCTGAGAGAAGAAGGTATGGGCCAGTAATAAAAACTACAAAAAGTGGGCTTGATTGTTTACTTTCTATTCCTGCAACTAAGTGACCCCTGTCCAGGTGATACGTTTGCATGCAAGAATTCCACAGTCCATAAACAGTGATAGAACTATCTGTTCTCAGGGAATGCTGAAAGGTGAAGTGGGCATCTCTTCATTCATAAAAACAGAACAACAACAAAAATCTCTCAAAAAATGAAGATCTTTTACTTCCTCTGCAAAGCCTGGCAACAATGCAAGAGAAAGAGATGAGAAGATGTTGAAATTGTATAAAACAGCACTGCAACCTAGGAAAATAGAGAATAGAATAAATCATGCAGGATGAGAGTTCGCTTGGCCAAACAAAGAGAAGCTTGGCCACTAATTCACTTAGTCCTGCCAAACGCTTTTGTTTGGGAGAAATTATTGTAAATGTTCATTTTTGTTTTGCTAAGTTGTATATGTTTGTTTGCCTATTTCATAGTTTTAAATTTTAAAACATTATTTTATAAGTAAACTGAAATTGTTTAATGTGGCTTTGATTTAAACCTATGATTTTACAGTATTTTGCCAGCGGTTTACTTGTTTGTCTTTGTGTTGACCGCAGTAGAAGTCAAATGATTATTTTCCTCATAGCTCCCTAAATAACAGATTGTTGCAAGTGGACAGAAAATATCAAACAACTTTTTATATGCTTCAATACTCATACCTTTAATCGTTTTCTCTGTACCTAAAGCCTTTTCTTGTGTTACCAGCTAAGGCTATTCAGTAACATTTTATCTGAGAATTTGTTCTTGCCAGGTATTCTTCGTAGATTATGGAAATAGAACAAAGGTGAAAGTAGATATTTTAAGACACATCCCTTCCCATCTGCTACAGCTTCCTTTCAGGTGAGTGAGTTAGTAATTGTTCACATTACAGAGGTATCCACATTAAGACCTTGTTGTATTGCACCTTGTAGTATGATGTACATCTGTTACAGAGCACATTGTTTGCCTCCAAAGGGACATCATTGTGCAGGCAAAAGCATACTGCACACCAGTTAGCACAATTACTACACCATTGCTATGGGAATTGCTGGGTATTGTCTGTTTCCAAATTCATGTTTTGTCATCCTTAAAACTGTCTTCCTCATTGCGATTACTTTCATGCGCTTTCAGTGAACTGCAGGTGCTGTCAGTATAACCATCATATGCCACCTTCTTTTCTGACAAGCTGGTTCTTTGACTTTGAGCATCATCTTGTCAAAAGTGATGTTGCTTTTCCATGTGGGGCAGTGCATCATGAAATCTGTTTTTTGCTCTTCACCACATCCATCTAAGGAGAGGCTTCACTGTTTGGAGCACAGGAGGACCCTTAACTCTTAGATTGACAGGACTAAATAGCACCTTTTGGATGACCAACATTTTGTGAGATCATCAGGGGGTAAAAAGTTTAGGCCAGTCCAGAAATGGAGCTAATCAAATTGAATTGTCCTTTGCTTACACATTTGCTATGCGTTGGCATTAGCCCTATTGTACCAGAGCCAAGACCACCACTAGGCACTTGGGAGGGGTGTTCTTGCCCTGGACATTAGCCCAGCAGCTACATGGGTGTCCGTTTAGAGAGTCTCCAAGCATTATTGCTTTAACTTTCACTTCTGTAGGAAGGGTGATTTTACCCACTCAGCCCTGTAGGATCCTGCAGGATTTATTTGCATGAATTCACTCCTCAACCTGTTGCTATTTTTAGGTTGAGGCTGAGCCAGCGCTGCTCTGCGAAGATCTGTGGTAGTTCAGTATGGGAGAGAAGCTTCGCTCACTCCTCCTCCCTTATTTTTCATTGGCTTGTGCGTTTGTCCTTTGTAAATGCGCTCTTCTGATTCATTATGAGGCTTGGTAGTCCCTCCTTAGTAGGGCCATGTCGTCATTTGTAACCTCCCATGGTAACTGGCCCCTTTACTTGGTTATTACACGGTAGTGTACTATTTTGTTTCTTGAGTTTCTCTTAGTTAGGCACGACGTGGTTTGTTTACATTCAGCAGCCGTGCGCACACTGGGACAATGGCGGCCACTTCGAATCCAATGCAATAGGTCTCGCATTTATTGCATTCCAAATATTTTTTTCAGTAGGCGCGGGGAGAATAAGTGATTTGCCCAAAATCACGGGACACTGAGCCGACGCCGTAGTCGCCAGCTCTAGCCATAAGGCTACATCCTCTCCTCTTTGTTCTATGTCAGCATAAAATCATGGCAGTTAGTGCGTTTTGTCGCTGCGCTGTCCATTGTAGGGTACAGCTCTTTCATTTCAGCCTATTCAACATACTAACCAATATTTTAACAAATAAGCCGGGTTGCACGTTATTACCTCAGAGCCTGCAGCCGCAACTGGATCACCAGCTACTTAGGGTGACGCGCAAGAACGCACCATCATATGAAAGTAAACAAGATTTTTGATACTCTGAAAGGAAAGAACTCGCGGCACCAGCGATTTTAGACAGAAAAGGAGCTGCGAAAATCAAAAACAAGAAGTCGATATATCGATATGAAAATGGTTTACTGTCAAAAACGGCATTCAAGAGACTTTCCAAATTATCTTTAAATCACAAGAGACTTTCCAAATGATCTGCATATCAAAATTGTTTCTAAATATGTAGCGTTATTTTAACTGATCTGTATAAATCTTCTTACCAACATAAGCCTGTTAAAAGCTATCACTAGACCCGGATGCTACGAGTCTGAGCAGTAAGCGGCTTCCTGACTGGATGCGGACGCCATTGTGTTTCCCCCTGACTGCGGTTCCTTAGTCTGCAGAACCTGCAGCGTTTACTTAGAGGTCTGGGACCTTTCTACCCTGGGCTCGGTCTCCCGTTTGAGAGACGCTTTCACCGGTCAAAGGGAAGCCATGGAAGACGACGGGCAGCCGAGAACTCTGAGTTTTAGAGTTGTAGCACTGCGGGGAATAGATATACACATATATATTTGTGGTGTGTCAATGTATGGTGCAGCTTTCGGGCAAATTATACCAAAGCGCCTTCCTCAATACAACCATACATTTAGGTAGGGTAGCTACCTTTCTGTTTTCACTGGCAATGTTTTGAGTCCTAGGCTGCATTATAGCAACCTAATACATTCTGGAAGTTGAGTTTTTATTAGCTTTTATTGACCTACTTTAATTACCTCTCTTGGCAGTACGGATTTTTGTGTTTAAAAACCC
The DNA here is from genome assembly GCA_963921515.1 of Calotriton arnoldi. NCBI lineage: Eukaryota > Metazoa > Chordata > Amphibia > Caudata > Salamandridae > Calotriton > Calotriton arnoldi. Next base: position 265,606 of record CAWUFW010000193.1, on the reverse strand, counting down.
CGGGTCTGAAGTATTCACCCTAAATTAAGGAGCTTCATTGATTCGAACACTCGAGCGAGCAGCAGGGAGCAGCAGAGAGCCGCACCAGGGAGCCGCAGCAGTGAGGTGAGAGCCATGTGAGCGGCAGCAGCAGCGGTCTGTGCCTGAAAACACCGACCGGGTGCCACCGGACACTCTAACCTCTGAGGGGCTGCAGTGTCTGCCTGCCGCGTCAGCCTGCGGGGCCCAGCAGCATTTTCTGTGGAGATTGGAGATCTGTGGATATTGACGGTGATTGAGCTCTCGCGGACCTGATTGAGCTCCCGCTGAATTGGCGGAGCGGCTTGTGGCGTGGTGCGCGGGGGGTCCGCAACAAAGCTCACCCCGCCCGCTTTGCTCGCTCGCCTGCCTGCCTGAGTCTGCGAGCTGACCACGAGCCGATCGTGGGTCTACCACAGTGAGCCCCTGTGAGCCCCTACAGTTGGGGGTTTTTTGAGGGTCCCTGAGCAGCTTTCAATCGGCGGCAGCCACCTCCACCAGTGAGCCGGGTGAGCCCCTGTAGTGGAGGTGCAGGCGGGGGCAGGTGGGAGCCTGAGCACTGACCTAGACCCCTGTTCTGTTCTGTTCTACCCCGTCCTGGTAACGAGAGGGAGCGGGTGAGCCGTGAGAACTGCAGAGAGCTGCAGAGAGTTGCGGCGGCGCTAAAGGAAAGCACAGCGGTGCAGTGGGACGGACCAGAGGCGTGGAGCATGGGGGGGGCAGTGTTAAAGTCAGTTTTGACCCTGACTAGAAAGAGCTGCCCCACGGCCCCACAGCACCACAGCACCATAGCGCCGGAAGAATAGGGCGGAGACGGGTAGGAACGAACAGAGGTTGTTGTCTTGGCTCCAGGGCCGGTATGGGAGGCATTGGGGGCCACAGCACATTTAACCAGATAAGCCTAAAGCGAGCCGTGGTGAACATAAGCTGTGTGTCAGTCTAAGTGCTATCTCTGGGCGCCGACCAGTGCAGTACAGAGGGGTCCTGTGGCTACTGCCTGACTTTAAGACTTTTAGACTTCATTGGTGGTGCGGCGGCCTGTGAAGCGGAAAATTGAAGTTCTTTCTCCCCATTAAGTGATTAAGCGTTTATCCGTGTGGTGGCAGGAATCAACCAGGCAAGCCCGAAAACCCAGAGCGAGATGACTTCTAGAAAATTGCGCTCAGGGCGTGTGCTCTCCTCCTCACCAAGTCATAAACTAAGAGGATCTTTTAGCGGCACTAGACAATTACAGCATCTCTGCTATAAATCCCACCCTGATATAACTGTTTTTTTCCGTAAGATGCCTCGGATTGACCCTGAGGTGGCAGCTGTGGTCCAAGAAGGCCAGTCCTTTAATTTTCATCCTGTAACGCCTTCAATCTCTTCTTCATTGCCTCTCGCGGATTCGCAGGAACTTCAAGGTAGCCTTGCTGGGTGCCAGATGCAGTCTAGTGGAGGGCCCCGGTCTCTGGATCAGATTACTGAAAGAGTGGAGGATGGTTCCAGTGAGCAACCGTTTGACGCACCTCCCGGTGCTCCTTTGGATTCTGATCTTCTTGCCATCCAGCAGAATCAGCCAATCATTTTATTAAGTAGGACAAAGCAGTCAAAGCAGTCAAGGAATGACAATATGATTGAGGTTATACCGGTTGTTTCACCAGCCCGGGCGGACTCCCATAAGGGATCAGGCGGGGACGGCGGTCTGGATGATCGCCTTGGTGCTCCCATGGTGGAAAAGGCAAAGTTATGTGAAGAGTCAACGCCAAGGGAAGATTTTACACTCCCGGACATTGATATAGAAGCTCAAAAAAGGGACTGGGAAGACCATTTTGACTGTAGGCATAAGGACAATCAGTTAATAAGTGGACACAGGGGAGAAAACACTCCAATTGTAAGCTCCTCTCCCAGGCCTCTTTCTATGCCTTTCTTATACTGTAGTACAAGTCATTTGATTGGTACCTCTATGGAGTCTGCCCATGATGTATTCTTGCCTGATTCTCAACCGAAATGGGGAAATGAGAGAGATGGTGTGCCCTCAGAATATCTTGTTTGTATTGAAAAAAATTTAAATTCCATACTGTCCTTATCTGAAAGAGACACGTAGTGATAGATTCCTTACCTTAGAATATCCCCAGGCGTCAGACTGGATCCGGAAAGTTTTTCGTCAGCAGTACCCCTGCGCGTCGGTAGGTGGCGTCGTGCGGCTCCGCGTCCGTCGCTGGCGTCGTAAGCGCCGAGATGACGTCACGGAGACTACTTAGGCGCCACCCATGCGCGCTGACATCAGTTCTTTCTTTTTCCGCACCAGTAAGCGCAGATCCGGGCACGTACCTTAGTCACTTTTTGACTATCTTTTTGAGACTTTTGTCTCCTGTAAGTTTGAGCTGGTGCACGTAGGGATGCCTGGTTTTAAGTCTTGTGGGGCCTGCCGTCGCAATATGCCGGTGGCGGACCCCCACGACGTCTGTCTCTACTGCCTGGAGAGCGACCACGACTCCTGGTCCTGCATGGACTGTCTGGCCATGGCCCCGAAGGAGCGGCGCAGGAAGCTGCTTGAGGTCCGGCACTCGTCCCAGCGCCGTTCTCGGTCTAGGGGCCGCTCCAGAGAACGCTCGCGGGGCCACCATCATCGCTCCTCGGGCTCCAAGTCTTCACCCTCGGATTCGGGTAAGAGACGCCACAAAAAGAAGTCGAAGAAGCATTGTCGCTCTCCGACGTCCCCCCATCGGTCCCCGGATGCGGACGAGGGGGACAGGGGTTCTGCCCCTGCGGCTCCTTCGGAGCCCGGGAGTCCCGCGGCCTACCCACCTTACCCGCGTCCGTCGGCGACTCCCGCACAGGTGCAAGAATTTCTTGCTACCATGGACCGCCTGTTTAGGCCTCGGGCTCCCGCCGGCGCGCCCTTGGGCCCGTGTCAGGTTCCTGTCTGCGCCGCCGGCGGCTCCGGCGCCGCAGGATCCTGCGCCGCTGGCTCCGGCCACGGCGCCGAAAGGTCCCACGCTGCCGGCTCCGGCCCCAGCGCCACCCTCGGCTCCGCCTCCGGCGCCGCTGTGGATGCCATTTGTTCCGCCCCTGCCCAGGTTCCAGGACAATTTTGTCCCTACCTGGGATCCGCATTGGGACACGGCGCCGGTTCGGCCCCGTCCGGCGCCGTTCCCGGCGCCGTTTGTTCCTTCCCCGATCCCTGCCCTGCCGCCGCAGTCTGTTCCACATACGGCGGAGGTGGAGGACGACTGGGAGGGGTCCGAGGACCCTCTTGCTTGTCAGTGTGACTCTGAGCAGGACTGGGCGGACGAGTTAGAGGAGGCCGGCGGCCTTGATATCTCCTCTGACCCGGGGTTCGCCGCTCCTCCGCCTACCATGGAGGAGGGCGCTTCTTACACGATGGTGCTCCGTCGGGCCGCTGAGGTCCTCAACCTTGATCTCCCTACGGTGGCCCTGAAGACTAATCTCCTCACTGAGGTGCTCCAGACGGCGTCCACTTCGTCGGAGCCCCTGCTGCCATTTAATGATGCCCTCACTGACGTCTTACTGGGCACTTGGTCGCGGCCAGCCACAGGGGCCCCTGTGGATACGAACGTCGCCAGGCGTCATCGCCCGGCGCCGGCTGACCCTGCCTTTCTGACCACTCATCCTACGCCCGAGAGCCTGGTCATCCAAGCTTCAACGTCCCAGAGTGCCTTTCCCATGGCTCCGCCGGATAACGACTCTAAGAAGCTGGAGCAGTTCGGCAAGCGGTTGTTCTCTTAGACCAGCTTGGGGCTGCGGTCGGTGAACACTGCATGCCTATTGGGCCGCTATTCCCACGCGGTGTGGGATACAGTTGCACAGGTGTTGCCTCAGTGTCCTGAGGAGACCCAAGCTGTGCTGTCCCAAGCTGTTGCCGAGGGTAAAGATGCGGCTAAGTTCGCCATTCGGTGTGGTTTGGACACCGCGGACTCACTAGGTAGAGCAATTTCTACGACTGTGGCGCTTCGTCGCCACGCCTGGTTGAGATCTACTGGGTTCTCGCCAGATGTCCAAAGCTCACTCATGGACATGCCCTTTGATGGCACTCGCCTGTTTGGCGATAAAGCCGACAGTGCGCTGGAGCGTTGTAAGGACTCGCGGGCCACGGCCAAGTCCTTTCCACGAAAAGCCCAGCCACTCCTGATTTTCGTTCCTTTCGTGGCCACGGAAGGGGCGCCCAGGCACGTTCCTTCAGCAAGCCTGTGCAGAACCAGCCTCAGTGCGGCCGCGGACGCGGTTTCCGCAGGGGCGGGTCTGGGAATCAGCGTGGGGGTCAGTCCACCTCCGCCGCTTCTACCTCCAAACCTTCCTAATCCGAGCTTTGTGGGCACCCCACGCCAGTGGGTGGCAGGATCCGCCATCATCTCCCCCACTGGCACGCTATCACATCGGACGAGTGGGTGTTGCAGATCATCCGCAAGGGTTACTCCCTTCCCTTTCAGTCCACCCCTCCAGCCATGCCACCTCAGTACCACCGCATGTCGGGGGAACACTTGGCGCTTCTCCAGCAGGAAGTCACGGCCCTCTTGGCCAAGGGGGCCATCGAGTGTGTTCCTGGGCCAGAAGTAGGGAGTGGTTGTTATTCCCACTACTTTCTGGTCCCCAAGAAGGACAAGGGGGGCTTGCGCCCCATCTTGGACCTCAGGAACGTCAATCGCTTCCTCCGGAAGGAGAAGTTCAAGATGTTTACTCTGGCTCAGGTCTTGGCTGCCCTGGAGACTGGATGGTGGCGTTGGACTTGCAGGACGCATATTTTCACATCCCCGTCCTGCCGGCCCACCGGCGTTACCTGCGGTTCACGGTAGGCCAGGAGCATTTTCAGTTTGCTGTGCTCCCCTTCGACCTTACCAGCGCCCCTCGGGTGTTCACGAAAGTGATGGCGGTGGTCGCTGCTCATCTGCGCAGGTCAGGGGTGTCAGTCTTCCCCTACCTCGACGACTGGTTGTTGAAGGCGGGCTCGCCCCAGGCAGTTGTCACCCACCTTCAGACTACGGCCGACCTCCTGCATTTGCTGGGGTTCTCCATCAACGTGCCGAAGTCGCACCTGAGTCCTTCTCAGAAGCTCCCCTTCATCAGAGCGGTTCTGGATTCGACGCGTTTTCGGGTTTATCCTCCCGAGCAGCGAGTCCGGGATATTCAGGCTATGATTCCGATCTTTCAGCCTCTATCCCGGGTTTCGGTCAGGTTGACCCTCCGGCTCCTGGGCCTGATGGCCTCCTGCATCCTGCTAGTGCAACATGCCAGATGGCATATGCGGGCTCTACAGTGGGACCTGAAGTTCCAGCGGGCACAGCATCAGGGCAACCTGTCCGATCATGTCCAGATCTCGGAGGGCACTGCACGACAGTTGCAGTGGTGGCTCACGAATCGCGATTGGGTCAATGGCAGATCCCTTTCCCTTCCCCAACCGGAGCACACAGTTGTGACGGATGCGTCCCTCCTGGGATGGGGAGGCCACTTGGGAGAGACGGAGATCAGAGGCCTCTGGTCTCCGGCGGAGTCCCGGCTCCATATCAACCTTTTGGAGCTTCGGGCGATCCGACTTGCACTGAAGGCATTCCTTCCCTCTGTCCGGGGAAGTGTAGTGCAGGTGTTCACAGACAACACCACCGCCATGTGGTATTGCAACAAACAGGGCGGGTGGGGTCCTGGACCCTATGTCAGGAGGCTTTGCGCCTCTGGACATGGCTGGAACATGACGGCATTACCTTGGTGGTTCAACACCTGGCGGGTTCTCTGAACGCCAGGGCGGACGAACTTAGCCACAGGTGCATGATGGATCACGAATGGCGTCTGAACTCTGACGTGGCGCAAGGTCTCTTTCAGCAGTGGGGAGAGCCTTGGTTAGATCTATTCGCCACAGAAGAGAACGCGCAATGTCATCAGTTCTGCGCGTTGGAATTTCCAAGGCGGCACTCGCGCGGCGGCGCTTTTCGTCGCGAGTGGAGTTGCGGTCTATTGTACGCCTTTCCGCCTATACCACTTCTGCCCAGAGTGCTGAAGAAGATTCGGCGCGACCAGGCCCAAGTCATCCTTGTGGCTCCGGATTGGGCACAAAGATACTGGTATCCCGAGCTACTCAGCATGGCGATCGATCCCCCGATCCGACTGCCTCTTAGGGAGGATCTTCTGTCGCAGCAGCAGGGGACGGTCCTCCACCCGAACCTGTCCAGCCTCCACCTCCATGCGTGGAGATTGAGCGGCGACAGTTGACAGCTTTCGATCTTCCTCCCGAAGTCTGATGATGTCATTCTGGCAGCCAGGCGTCCCTCCACTAAGACGGTATACGCCTGCAGGTGGAACAAATTTGTGGCATGGTGCACAGCGAAGGCTGTGGATCCCCTCTCTGGCCCTCTTTCTGAGGTTCTTCTGTTCCTTCTATCCTTGGCCCAGCAGGGCTCTGCTCTGGGCACCATCAAAGGTTATCTTTCGGCCATCTCCGCCTTTCTATGGCTTCCAGATCAGCCGTCTCTTTTTAAGTCCCCGGCTGTTACCCGTTTCCTCAAGGGCATTACACACACATTTCCTCCCGTGCCGTTCATAATGCCTCAATGGGACTTAAACCTTGTCTTGACATACCTGATGTGCGCTCCCTTCGAGCCCCTTCATCACTGTCCTTTGCGTCTTCTCACTCTCAAGACGGCTTTCCTGGTAGCTATCACCTCTGCCAGAAGAGTGAGTGAGCTCCAGGCTCTTTCTTCCAAACCTCCTTTCCTTTCTGTTCATCCGGACAAGGTGGTTTTACGGACCCGTCCTTCTTTCTTGCCAAAGGTTGTCACGCCCTTCCACATCGGGCAGACCATCCCTTTGCCCACCTTCTTTCCGCCTCCGCATCCTTCAAAAGAGGAAGAGAGGCTTCACCGTTTGGACCCCAAACGTGTGCTCTCGTTCTATCTGAAGCGCACACAACAGTTCCGGGTGGATGACCAACTCTTTGTTGGCTACGTGGGCGCCAAAAAAGGTCGGGCCGTGCACAAAAGAACCATCTCTCGGTGGGTTGTTCTGTGCATAAAAGCATGTTACTTGTTGGCCAAGAGGGAGCCTCCTGTGGGGCTGCGTGCCCATTCGACAAGGGCAACGGCAGCCACTACTGCCTTGGGACGCGGCGTTCCCTTGCAGGACATTTGTCAGGCAGCTACGTGGGCCTCGCGGCACACGTTTACCAAGCATTACTGCCTTGACAGTCCAGTCCGGAGAGACGGCTTATTTGGCCGTTCTGTTCTCCGTGACTTTCTGGTGTAATCTTGTTCGCAGACCCACCACCTGGGTTGGTATTGCTGGGGTATCTATTCTAAGGTAAGGAATCTATCACTAACGTGTCTCTTTCAGATGCACAAGTTACTACTTGTGTAACGATATATCTGTAAGAGACATTAGTTAGTGATAGATTCGTTACCGCCCCACCCAACCTGCCCATTCTGCGAACTGATTTCTAGGGTTAAGGTCATCCCTTTCAGGGCCCTAGTTTCATGGCACCAGTGGTCAGTTTCTTGCATGGCTCTGTGTTCCTGGCGCGGAAAGTCGTGTACAGAACTGACGTCAGCGCGCATGGGTGGTGCCTAAGTAGTCTCCGTGACGTCATCTCGGCGCTTACGACACCAGCGACGGACGCGGAGCCGCACGACGCCACCTACTGACGCGCAGGGGTACTGCTGACGAAAAATGTTCCGGATCCAGTCTGACGCCTGGGGATATTCTAAGGTAAGGAATCTATCACTAACTAATGTCTCTTACAGATATATCGTTACACAAGTAGTAACTTGTGCATTAGAGAAATCTGTACTGAGTTCTGACCACAAATTGGAAATGATTTCTGTAATGTTATTTGAAGTGCAAAAGGTAAATTAGTCTGTTTCAACTAAACCTATCTCTACAATCCTCCCCCAGATGGGAGAACGGCCAAGTGATAGGCCTGCACCATACCTTCCCTCCGGAGAGTCGAGAGACGCCTCCGTACAGGCAGGAACTCCTCTTTTCCTGGTGCCCCCCATGGCTCCCGTGTGTAATCTTGAAAAGGAAGAGTTATGTTTAAGCACATTATTTGAGGAGGCCGAACTGAGTCCCCCTTTGTAGAAGTCCATCTTGAAAATCTTCCCTCTGTTTAAGAAGGGTAGAATGGGGGGCGCCGGAGAAATTGAGAAAATCAGGGGCCATGCCAAGCAAACTAAGCAGATGGGGAGGGTGGGTGAGGAGGGGGAGGCGTTAATCTCTCCTACTACTCGGGTATACTCCCCCACATTATTAGGGAAGGGAGGACTGAAAGTAGGAAAGAGGGATAGTCTGGTATCAAAACATAAGGGGGAAAATATGAAAAAGAAACATAAAAAAACGAGACGATTTTCTAAACGGAAAGTGTCAAAATTGCACTTTTCCCGGATTTTGTAAAGCCAGAGTGATACCCACTTAATAACGGAGAAGGGAGGCCCTAAAACACCGTTACCAGATGGCAACCCAAGAGAATCCGTCAGAGTGCCTATGGCATTAACTGGGAGTTTGGGGGACTCTGGACCGGGAGTATTTTCTCTAACCCGGCTGTCGCAGTCCCTCCAAGTAATCCATCCCCCCTCCAATGAGTTAGTGGATCCATCGGGAGGGGAAATGCAAATGGGTTATGGGGTCCCCTTGCTGCAGACAGGGACTGGGGCCATTGACTCCACTGATCCCAGGGTGGACGGTAACATAGAGGGAGGGCCCCAAGCTCTAATTATTTCGCAGGTTGGGCCGAATAGAACCCATATAGGGACCTCATCTTCGGCTGATAGAAATATTGAGGCCCCAACTCCCAAGACTGTTTCATACTCGAATATTCAACACCATGGTGGTACACAAGTTGTCAGCTTTACGGATAGGGTCCCTTTATGGATCCCCTGGAGAGATGCTCCAAAGAAAACTAGCGGGGTACAGACCGGTGTATCTCCCATGGTGGATTTTACCTGGCTATTTGATAATGAATCCACTCCGGTAAACAGAGGATACATTCTTAGCTGTTTCTCGGAACAAGAGGCATTAAAGCTGATAGCAAGCAAGGATATTTTAAATGTGATGATTAATGTACATGACACTGTTCCGTATTCAAGGGTCACTTTTTACTCCCCGATTGTGGCCAACTTGGTTCTGAAGAATTGTGAGCACTTTTTGAAACGAGGGCTTGATATGACACCTGTTAATGAATATGAGGAATATCAAACTGCGGGCCCCAAAACCCATCATTTGAAAGTTTCTAGGGCTATTAATTCAGTGGCGCTAGATGCATTGGGCCCCGATACCGAGTATTCTGTGGGCAATTCCAAAGATATAGTGGTTTCCGTGGACTGGAGGGGGGCGTTCAATAAATGTTGTGTCCAGTGTGGCAGTTGCCCCTCAGACTCCAGACATAGAAGATGAATTCGCCCAGTGGAGTTGGGTTGCAAGAGCCCTGAATAACACTCATCCGGAAGCAGTAAGGAATGCTCCGTTGAGGTAGCCTGGGTGGGCTACTCTTGTCTTGATATATGGCCGGTCTGGGACCCAATGAAACAAAACTGAATTCCTTGAAAATTATGAACCCTTTAATTATATGCTTACAAGAAACGTGGTCCTGTAAAGAGTTTGAATGTGATGGCTATTTTGTTTAATCTTGCCTTGCTAAGCGTTCGGAAAGGGGACACGCTAGTGGGGGGGGGGTCTCTATTTTGCTTAAAACTTCCATTAATTGGAATCAGAAGGTCTTCTGCCACCCTTCAAACCTATGTATATGTGTGAAGTTGGCGTGTCTGGGAGATTCTGTCAGGTCCACTTCCTTACTTGTGGCAAATTTGTATATCCCCCCTGGGAAAAACTTTGATCATCTTTTGCGTGTATTTTTCTCTTTTATTCAGGATATAGCTATTAGGGAAGAATGCCCCCTAGTGACATTAGTGGGGGACTTAAATGCTAAGATTTCGAACTCTGCTTCAGGGATTCATGCCAATACTGACAAAGAGGAAATTTGGCACATTCCCAAGATTTTATTACCAAATAAAGTAAAAACAGATAAGCGGGGGTTTCTTCTGCTTGATAGGATCAGAAGCCTAGATTTTGTTATTCTAAATGGGAGAGTGCCCGCTGATAAAATAGCACATTTCACCTTTCACTCTCCACACACTCAGAGCCTTTTAGACTATGTGATTGTTTCTTATCAAAAGTTTGGGGCTTGTGATAATTTCTTCGTCCGCCCGTCGATATGGAGCGACCATAGCATAGTGGGTATGACAGTGGCTTTTGATTTACCCACATTGGATTCGGGGAATGCTGGTCAGGGCATGGCCACTTTTAACAAAGCAAATGGTCGGTCCTTCTGGACGCAAAAAAACATCTTTGAAGTAGTCTCGATTGTGAAGATGGCTTATGTAGAAAAGCAGGATTTTAATCACTCTAATACTATACCCTTCTTTGAGGCTCAAATGGAGAAGATTTGTAATTTAAGCTCTACATCTTCTGAACCTCGCATGTATAAACAGGATACGTTCCATATGATATCTTTAAAACAAGCAATTAACCATCTCGTCCGAAAACAGCATATACATTTCCTCATTGGTCGGCAGCAGGAAATCAATCGCCTTAAGCGAGTGAGAAGACGTTTTATGCGCAGTGAAAAAAGAAGGGAGTGTGATGCTAAGTGGATTGGGCTGAGGGAAGCCGCAAGGGCCAAAGACTCAAGAAAGTATTGGCACTTGATCGCGGAATACTGTGATTCAAGGCAGAGGGCTCTACCCATACCGATTCCAGAAAAGGACTGGGTGGATTACTACATCTCCCTATTATATGGAAATAATAGCCCAGTTTCTCTCGTGATGACAGATGGGGTTAAACCCGCATCTACTGAATTTACTGAATTTGGCCCCCCGTCAGGAGAGGAAGTGGTCAGTTATATAAAGAATGCTAGAACCTCCGGCGCACAAGGGCCAGACGTAATCCCGATTGCACTAATCAAAAAGGAGCCAGAAGCATGGGGCGATTTTCTAGAGCCACTTTTTAAATATTGTTTTCTTATGAATAAAATCCCCCCCTCTTGGAAGGGGAGCATTATAGTCCACCCTGTATAAAAAAGGACCGAGAATGGCGCCGGCTAGTTTTAGACAGATTGCCCTTCTGGATGCCTCAGGCAAACTATTTGCAAAAAGCATATTATGTCATCTACAACAATGGGTTTATGATCAGAATATTCTTCCACCGGAACAAGCTGGTTTTAGAAAGAACCATGGAACCCTGAATAATATAGCGGTTGTTCCGACAATTGTAGAGAAATATGTTTTCTCCCGAAGTATGCCATTGTATACAGCTTTTTTTTTTATAAATCTTTTTATTAACAATCATTGACATTTACATACAGTACTGAGAATTGGTTGATACATTCACAGTGGGAACAAGTAGTGATCATTAATCAAACAGGGCTTTTTCATTGGAAGTTATGGAGTCGGGGCATCATCAATGTTGCTTCTCCGGGGTGGACTACAAATATCACCCCGATATGTATTCCATGGTTCCCAAATTTTGGACCATTTTCGGGGGCAGCCACGGGCCAAGTAGACTGTTTTCTCCCTATACATGCACCAATCGAGGTCCTTCTTCCAATCATCAATCTTAGGTGCAATTCCCGCTCCCCAGAGCTGTGCAATATTCCTTTTTGCTACTGTGAGCCCCAATGTGACCCACAGCGTTTGGTAACCGTTTAAATCCGTGGGTTCCGATATGTTAAGGAGGCATCTACGTGCCTCCGGGCGAAGTGAGATTGCCAGTACCTCACTAAATATTTCGTTGATTCTCCCCCAGTAGGGTTGGATGTAGGCGCATTCCCATAGGATGTGCATAAAAGTGCCAAGTTGCATGCATCCCCTCCTACAATCTCCCCCCCCAGACATCCCCATATGTAGCAGTTGGGGCCCAGTCACGTAGACCCTGTGTAGGATTTTGAGCTGGATCAATCGCAAGCGTGCAGGAATAGCGACTATTTTTGGGGAGGAAACCGCCTCCTGCCACTCCTCATCATCCATTTCGATACCATCGCTCACCCATTTGTCCCGTAGTGCCCTGAGGGGGTTTTCCATGTTAATTATCAGTTTTTTATATATTAGAGAGATGGTTTTTTCAGGTATATGGCCATCAAGTATTCTGTCCTCTAAGGGAGAGGCCTTAGGAGGTCAGGACCCCGCTGGGAACAGCGAGCGGAGTGAGTGTCGTACTTGCATGTAGCGAAAATGTTCGGAGTCTGCTAGATCATGTTGTTGTTGAAGAGCTGCAAATGACTTTGTCTCCCTGTGCCCAAAGGTCCCCGACCCGCGAGATCCCAATAAGGTCCCATTTATCAAAACCTTTTGTTTTTCAAAGGTCACCCAAATCCTGTGTGTCCCACAATGGCGCAGCTAAAGTTATTCCCCCCCCACCCCCCAAACGACTTGTTGGCCGCGTGCCAGACCCTAGTAGAGTGCTCAGTAGGGCCCGATAAGGGATATCTACCCGGTTTCGAATATAGCGCCCGATTGTAGGTCCCTCCGGGGAGGATCCATCTGTCCATATTGTAACCCGGATCATCTGGACGGCCGTAGACCCCGTGGTTGATCGCTGCAAGGTCCTGCGCCCAATAATATTTTTTGATGTCTGGTAAGCTAATTCCGCCATCATACCAATTGAGGGTTAATTTTCGCAGGGCTATTCGGGGTTTTCCGTCCCAAAGGAGGTCTCGTTGGAGCCCCTCGATCTCTACGAAGTAGGAGTTGGGGACCGGGTCGAGTGAGTTTTGCAGAGCATATAAGAACCGGGGGAGCGACGTCATTTTAAAGAGGGCCGCTTTGCCCAGTAGTGATAGCGGGAGCGACTTCCAGCTTCTTATATCCCGTTTAAGTCTTTGCAGCGGTGGGACAAGGTTACGGACATAGCGGAGTGTACTGTTTAAGGAGATATAGATTCCGAGGTACTTAAAACCATCAGGCGCAGTTTGGAGTGGGCACCCACGCGGTGTTTGGGGTGGGTCTCCCTTAAGGACATAGAGTAAGGATTTCTGCCAGTTTATGCTGAATCCGGAGTACCTTCCAAAAATAGCCAAGATATCAAATACCGCTATCAGGGATTTTCTGGGGGAGGTAAGGTATAGCAGGATATCGTCAGCATAGAGGGAGATACGATCCTCCCACGTCGGGGACCACTTGAGTCCGCGGATGACCGGATTTTTCCTAATCCACGCCGCCAGGGGCTCAAGGGCCAGGGCAAACAGCAGAGGACAAAGGGGGCATCCCTGGCGGGTCCCCCGACTGAGCTGAAAGGTGGCCGATTTTTTTGTTGTTAACTACCAGTTGCGCCAGGGGTTCATGATATAGAAGTCGTACCCATCGTAAAAAGCCTGTCCCAAATCCCAGCTTTTCGAGTGCGGCAAAGAGATAGGACCATTCTAAGGTATCAAACGCCATAGTGGCGTCTAAGGAGACAATTACCGCCTGCTCTTGTATGTGATTCACTCTATCCAGGACCCCGTGGACCCTGCGAATATTCAGTGCAGTATTTCTGTGCGGCATAAAGCCGGACTGGTCTGGATGTATTAGGTCCCCTATGACTTTGACTAATCGATTTGCCAGTAGCTTGGCAAGGATTTTGGGTTCTGCGTTCAGGAGCGAAATCGGACGGTACGATGCACACTCGGTTTTAGGTTTACCTTCTTTATGGATGGTGATAATAGTGGCCATTCTCTGATCAATGGGCAACAGGCCCTTCTCCTGGCTGTCCTCATACATAGCTTTGAGATATGGCGCCAGTTTATCGGGCTTTAGTTTATACAACTCAATCGGGATGCCATTAGGACCCAACGCTTTGCCTGAATGTAAGGTGCGTATCGCAAGAGCTATTTCATCTGGGGTTAGGGCGCTGTCGAGGAATTGGCTGTCTTCTTGCGAAAGTCTGGGAAGGGAGATGTCCCTGAGAAGTTCAGCAGCTTCTTTTTCATCGTATGGGGCCACAGACGTGTAAACTGTGCGGAAGTGTTCAGCAAATTGGTTAACGACTTCCTGCGGGTCAGTGATGGGGGACATGTCAGCCTCCCGAAGTTCAGGTACTAATCTGCTGGCCCATTCTTTTTTGTCAAGCCAGGCAATTAGCTTCCCAGCCTTATCACCTAGGTCGTAGATTCTACCCAGCTTGTCCCTACCCAGGGTCTTGGCTTTCTCGGTCACTAATGCCTTATAGCTGTCCTGCTTAAGGCTGAGCGTATGAAGCGCCTCCGGAGTGATGCCTGTTTCCAAGTCTTGTTCTAGTTTGTAAATCTCAGCCTTGACGTCTGTAATCTCTTTGCGGTTGTCCTTTCTTTCCCCGGAGATTAGTGATAGGGCCTGCCCCCGGATCACTGTCTTGAAGGCCTCCCACAGCGTTTGCGGAGACTCTACCGTCCCTTCATTTTCGCCAAAAAAGTCATCTATGGATTTGGTTAGGTCCCTATGGATTTTAGGGTTGCGGAGATACCAAAGATTGATAGGGGCAATCCTCCCCACCTGTGTGTGGCTGAGGACTATATGTGCCCAAAGCGGTGAATGGTCAGAAATTCCCCTCGCCAGGTGCCTAATTTCGTGGATATATGTGATTTGCGGCCCAGGGACTATAATGTAGTCTAGTCGAGAGAGACTCGCGTGTGCACCTGAGTGGAAGGTGTGTTGAATTTTGTCAGGGTTATATGTCCTCCATCCATCAACTAGTCCCATGGCCTCGAGAAAGTCGGGTAACCATCGGGATGACTGTCCCAGCACACGAGGGGGGTGTCGGTCAAGTGTACCTGAGATGACAGAAATCTCCCCCGAGCACCAACAACCCATCTGGCAGTGTCAACAAGATGGTGCTGAGGTCTTTGAACGTAGTGGCCTGTAGACCCGGTGGAACATAGATGGACAGAAGTGTGACGATGTGTCCCTCCCAGGTACCCGTGACCCCAGCGTATCTTCCCCGGTCATCAACCCACGTGGACGTTACCGCTAGGGGGAATGACTTCTTGATCATAATACCCGCTCCCCGAGAGCTAGTCGTGAAGCCAGCATGTGCTACCATGACGTATCCATATCTATGTAATGCCTTGCATGTGTTCCCAACCAGGTGCGTTTCTTGAAGCATGACAACATCGGGCGAGAGTCGTCGGATATGTTGGAGAACCACCCCTCGTTTTATCTTATCCCCAAGCCCGTTAACATTCCAACTCAATATTTTAGCATTTTTGTCCCACTGTGTACGCATTTAGGCCTAAACAAATTATGATGTCTTTCGCAATAAGGAAAACTCAATTACACCCAAAAACAAACCCACAACCCCATGCCTCCCCCCAACCCAACTACCCCCCCCTCCCTGCTTCCCTGCACTCTGGGCGCATAACTGCCCATTTAAACTTGCAGAGTGCCTGTCGCCCAACTAATGAACTAAAGGGAGAAAAGGTGGGGTGCGGCACTCATCCCCCCTCCCCCCGTATTACTAACATTGTATAGAGCTCAGCCTACTAGTATATTGATCATCCTGTCAAACAGTGCCCCTATGTAGGGAGTCCCCAACAAGTCTCACATACGTATACAGCACCATGCCGGAGTCAGCCTTTGCCAAGGTATCGCTGCCACTCGTCAAGGCTAATATCAATCTCCTTGCCGAACCTCCGCACGATCTTCACGGGCATGCTGTTCGAAGTCACGGTCTATCTGGTTGTCCAGCCACTCGGAGGCTGCATCTGGTTGTTCGAAAAACCAAGAGCGTCCCCCCGCCTCCACCCTTAGCTTCGCCGGGAACAGCATTGCATATTTGAATCCACGGTCTCCAAGTTGTTTCTTCACCCCTAGGAATGACCTTCTTTGCCTCTGCACCATCTGAGTGAAGTCCGGAAAGAAGGTTATCTCTGCATTCTCGTACCGGAGGGGGGCGGACATCCTGGCGTTTTGAAGGATCACGTCTCGGTCTCTAAAGTTCAATACTCTCGTTAATAGAGGACGCGGAGGGGCCCCCGGCCTCGGACGGCCTCCCGGGACGCTGTGTGCCCTCTCCACTACAAAGAATTTGCTGAGTCCTTTAGGTTGTAGGTGTTTTAGAATTAGGTCTTCCACAAAGAGGTCCGGTGATTGTCGCTCTGCCTTTTCGGGGACCCCCAGTATGCGTACATTATTTCTCCTGAGGCGTCCTTCGTAATCGTCTAGTTTATGCTCTGTGAATTTGCGAAACGCCTGCATGTCGCGTACGTTCTCTTGGAGGTGCGAAACATCGTCCACGAGACTTGCCGTGGTGATTTCAACCTGTTTGATCTTTTCGGTGGCTTTCGTGAGGTCGGCCCGTATTAGGTTGACTTCAATAGAGAGGGTGTCCATTTTGTGTTCTAGGGAGGACCTGATTCCGGCTATGGCCTCCATGACATCTTTTAACGTGGGTTCCTGGTTCTTACCTCCTGGTTCACCCATCGTCCGGCTCTTTGAATGTGAGTCTTGGGGCGAGTCCCTGGAAATGGTGTAGCGGTCAAGTTTGTTCAATTGGACAGTTCTGTGGCCCCTCGAGCCGGAGGTCATTGATTTCTCTGTGGTGGCCATTCGGAGGGCTGCCAGCCACTACGATCTCGATCTCCTCCCTTTCAGAGTGCTGCGGGCTGATGTTTGCTGATATTAGCGGTCTAAGTATGCCCGGCGAAAGCTTCACCACGCCCCCTAATGCCGATGTGTATGGCTGATTTAATGCCCCCACCGTTACCAAGTCTTAGAGCCGTGCGGCGACTAAGTCCGAGGTGCAGTGGGAGTGAGTTTGGTCCAGGCCTTCTCTGGGTCTCGGTGCCCAGTAGGACCACGGTAATCCTCTAGTGGTGCTGCCGCACCGTGGGGGGCAATAGTCACTCACCCGCCCCGTTCCGATGTGTTGGGGGGGGGGGGTGTTGGCCCGGAGTATCGCTACCACGGGTTGTATCCCTCCACTCCCCTGCGGCGGCACGATGAGTCTTTGTCGCCACTGACCTCTTTCCGAGAAACTTCAAGGGACCTCAATCCAGGTCCAGACCGCAGTTCGGAGTCACCGGAGGCCTTTTCCAGCCCTCAATTTTCTTCTTTGGGAGTGGAGATGTTGCGCCGAGAATCGGCTGTGCAGCGCGCGCCTCTGTCTAGAGGCCCGACGGAGCAGCGGAATTGCGCTTGTGGGCTGGCCGCTCTCTCTCGCCCCGATCGCGTCCCCAATCGCCACTCCAGGCCCCGGCTCTCATGGGCGGATGGGCCTCTCTGTTGCAGGCGTCGTAGCTATGGCTCCGAACCTCCGATCGGCACAGGGGTACCTCGCCCCTTCTCAGCGCTCCCTCCGATCGAAGAATTTCAGCTGAGCTCACGGATTAATGTGGCGGAGAGTCGTGGGGAGGGACGTTAGGGACGGAGCCCGCGCTCTAAGCGGCCATCACACAGCGCCGCCTAGCCACGCCCCTCGTATACAGCTTTTATTGATTTCTCCACGGCGTTTGACAAAGTGGACCGCCAGACGCTGTGGAGAAAGCTCGTCTTCCTTGGCATACCACATCACCTTTTGGGTCTGATTATGGAACTGCATACAGACACCTGGTGGGAGGTTCGCGGGGGTTATCATGTAAAATTAGAACGCACAATGGGCTTAAGCAGGGTTGCCTATTAGCACCACTTTTATTTTCTTTGTACATTGTTGATCTCCCCGGCGTTCTGAATTCTGTAAGGGGGGATGCCCCCAAAATTGGTACAATGCCCGTTGGCTCTCTATTATATGCAGATGATGTTGCAATATTCGATCTAACGCCTATTGGCCTGCAACGTCGGCTGGATACCCTAAGTAAATATGCAGAGGCTCACTTCTTGAAAATTAATATTGCAAAAGGCAAGATTTTGGTTTTTCGTAAGAAGGGGCTCAGAACAAAGAGATGTCTAAAATGGATGCTTGGTTCTGAAAAATTGGAACTGGTTGATTCGTACCTATATTTAGGGAAGGTTTTTTCTAAAACAGGCCGAGATTTGGAGCATATTAAACACTGTGTTAGTAAAGCTGTCTCCCAGGCAAGTGCATTAAACAGATTTTATAAAACTTGCGGGAGACGCCATTTTGGCCACGTTTTATCTGTTTTTAGGGTCAAAATCCCTCCCTCGTTAATATATGCTGCCGAGGTGTTGGACATGAAATATTGGCTCTCTTTCGATAAGGCGGAAGGGCGAAGCCTGCGTCAAATTTGCAATTTAAATTCCTTACCTGCCCCACATGTACTGCGCCTTGAATTTGGATTTGTCTCGTCCTTCATTTTGTCCCTGGCAGCTGTTCTCAGGTGGGGTAACTCCCTCTTTTGGGGGGAGGAGGGTACACTTAGGGCTGCCCTGAGAATAGAAATTTTTGACACGCTAAAAGAAAAATCAACGTTTTTTAGGTCCTTTGTATGTGCAAGTGATACATTCGGTCTTAGTTTGAACCCCGCTTCTCCTATGCCTAAATCTGTACTGAAACAGTTTTTAAAGAAGTCTAGATCCCCTATCAGTTTGGCGAGAGACGTTGCCTCAAGTCAGTCCAGGTCTAGTAATGAGGCGGTCAGTGGGAGTGCCTTGGGGAATAAACCACAGCCTTATTTAACTTGGAATTTCCCTCTCGGGATTAGAAGGCTGATTCTCCTACTGAGATTTAATTCGCTGCCTCTAAGAGAAGTCACTGGTATCTGGGATAAAACACCAAGAGAGAAGAGAATTTGCGAATTGTGCCAGTTACAAATCCAAGATCTAAATCATGTTTTATTTGTATGTTCAAAGTTGCAAAGTGCTAGGCGAGTGTTCTTAAAGCCAGTTTTGATCAAATTTAATATTCACTCTGCCCAGGAGGCACGATCTTTGGTTTTGTCCCCTCCGAATGAAATGGTTTGTTTTAAGATATATCAATTTTTTAAAACATTTCTGTCTATTTACTAGGAAAGTTTTTAAACAGTAATTCTATTTTCATGATACAATATTGATTGGTTGGTTATTTGATTGCTTCATGTATTTATAGCACTATTTGCACATCTCTCAGTATGTTTGATATAAGAATTTTTATAGCAAAGTATAAGGAAGAATTTTGTATTGTATGTAAAGTTTGTCTTTTTTAACCCCTTCCGTGCTCATGACGAGCTCAGCTCGTCATGCTGCGCGGTAGCGCTGTGCGCATGACGAGCTGAGCTCGTCACAACCCCACCCGCGATCGGAATGTCCAGCACACGAGCGGAATTCCGATCGCGGTCAAGAGGTTAATCAGTTGGTGTGTTTTTGTGGACCTCCGTAGGAGTTCCATAACAAAATAAATAAATAAATTGGGATAAATTGGAAATTGGATGTGAGGAGGCGAGTTACATGACGAGGCAGGGTTCCTGAGGTGAGAAATGTGGTATAGTGAATAGGCAATTTGATGTTCAAGTGACACAGGACTGTCTTATCACGGCATGGAGGAATGCGAATTTGAGGTGATCGTATAACGAAGGCGGAGAGTGCTTGAAGATTGGGTCATTTTGAAGTTAGTGCTTTAATCATGGCCCTTTTTGATGCATTGTTGGATTTGCATCGTTCTTCGGGTTTTACTGTTTAGTACATCTTATACATACCTCGGTTCAGGTGCCTTGTGCGTATTTCGTTTCTATTCATCCTTCGCTTATAGGAAATATGTGCAGTGATAGTGGGGTGCTGCCAAATGAACATTTTTGTGACAGTCTAGTGCTGTACACACACAGGACACCCGCGGAGGACGGCGAAACGGTGTATCTGAAAGAGACACGTTAGTGACAGATTCCTTACCTTAGAATATCCCCAGGCGTCAGGCTGGATCCGGAAAGT
Organism: Calotriton arnoldi; assembly: GCA_963921515.1. NCBI lineage: Eukaryota > Metazoa > Chordata > Amphibia > Caudata > Salamandridae > Calotriton > Calotriton arnoldi. The sequence goes on along the minus strand of CAWUFW010000193.1, from coordinate 245,804 downwards.
TTTTGCATAGCAGTACCTTTGCGCGTCGGTAGGCGGCGTCGTGCGGCTCCGCGTCCGTCGTCGGCGTCGTGATCGCCGGGATGACGTCGCGGGCAGTACTTAGACGCCGCCCCTGCGCGCTGACGTCAGTTCTTCTCTTTCCGCGCCAGTAAGCGCAGATCCGGGAAGAGCAGTGCCCTAGTCACTTTTTGACTATCTTTTTTTGTGAATTTTTTCACTGTTTCTTCATCGAGTCTTCACGACTCCTAAGGTGTCGTAGGGATGCCCGGCTTTAAGCCATGCGAGGCCTGTGGTCGCATGATGTCGATCACGGACCCGCATCTCGAGTGTCTCTTCTGTCTCGGCCGAGACCACGACACGAAGTCGTGCCCTGACTGCCGGAAACTTCATCCGAAGGCTTTGCGAGAGCGGTCTCGAAAGCTACTCGAGGTCCGGCAGTCGGCTCCGCGCCGCACCAAGCCCCGGTCCCGGGAGAGGTCGAGGGGCCGGTCGAGGAGTCCCCGCCGTTCGTCGGAATCCAAGTCTTCGCGCTCCTCCGGTAAGTCGAAGCACAAGAAGTCTAAGCGGCGTCATCGCTCTAAGACTTCGCCTCGCCGGTCTCGCGACTCGGCTGAGGCCCCAGTCGGCACCGTCCCCGCCCCCGCGGCCCCAGACATGCCTGTAGAGCCGCCCCCGAATTACCCGTTCTTTGCGGGTTCGGGGGCGACTCCGGCCGAAATACAGGAATTCCTGTCGGCCATGGCCCGCCTCTTCGGGTCTTCAGGTCCCTCCGGTGCGCCTTCGGGCCCCGCGGGCCCTGACGGGGTTGCCCCGGCGCCGCCGTCGACTCCGGTCCCGGCACCGCCTGTCCCACCAGCCTTCATCCCGGCCTCGGCTCCGGCCCCGGCCTCGATCCCGGCTCTGGTGGTACCGCAACCCCCATCGACGCTGGTTGACCTAACCACGCCGACGCCGATGTCCCCGGTGCCGTTCCTGACGCCGTCCAGGGCTCCGGACGGCATCGGTCCCCGGCTCTCTCTGGCTCCGGACATGGAGCCGGACCGACGTCGCTCGACGCCGGCTCCGGCGCCGATGAGACCTTGGGTCCCAAATGTCCCTCCTCCTCCATATTTTGAACAAGAGGAGGACCAGGAGAGCTGGGAGGGGTCTGAGGACCCTCTCACACAACAGTGTGAGTTTGATCCGGACTGGGCTGAGGAACTTGGGGATGCCAGTGGTCTAGACACCTCCCCTGACACTGGCATGCTGTCTCCTCCCGTGGCTACGGAGGAGGGAGCTAATTTTGCAACGGTGTTGCATAGAGCAGCTGGGGCCTTACATCTCCAGTTGCCTACTGTGGCCGTCAGGACTAACCTCCTGACAGAAGTGCTTCAGCCGGCGGCTTCCTCTTCGGAGACTGTGCTGCCGTTTAATGATGCACTCACTGACGTTCTTTTAGGTGCCTGGTCCAAACCCACCACAGGGGCTCCTGTGGATAGGAACGTGGCCCGACGCCATCGCCCTGCTCCGGGCGACCCCTTGTTTCTCTCCCAACATCCCACCCCTGAGAGCTTGGTTGTCCAAGCCTCTGCCTCCCAAACCGCCTTCCCTACCGCCCCTCCGGATAGGGAATCCAAACGCCTGGACCAATTTGGGAAGAAGGCTTTTTCTTCCTCCAGTGCTGGCTTGCGGTCCGTCAACACCGCTTGCCTTTTGGGCCGATATACCCACTCCCTGTGGGATTCGGTGGCGGCTGTTTTGCCGCAGTGTTCTGAGGAGGTCCAGACACTGCTTACCCGCGCCATTGCGGAAGGGCGAGATGCGGCTAAATACACCATCCGTTGTGGCCTTGATACCGCCGACTCGCTGGGCAGATCGCTTGCGACGACGGTGGCGCTACGTCGCCACGCCTGGCTGAGGACAACTAGTTTCTCGGGTGATGTCCAGAATACACTCATGGACATGCCCTTTGATGGAGTCGGTCTTTTTGGTTCAAAGGCAGACCATGCGCTGGAGCGGTTTAAGGATTCACGGGCTACGGCCAAGTCCCTGGGCCTTTCTGTTGTACGCCCTCCGCTCACCTCTGCTTTTCGCCCCTTTCGTGGCCACGGAAGGGGCGCCCAGTCACGTCAGCTGCCCAGCCACCGGCCCGCGCAGCAAGCGTCTACGCGTGGCCGAGGACGTGGATACCGCCGTGGCGGTGCGGGCAACCAGCGTGCGGGTCAGGCCACCACCTCCAACCCGTCCGCGGCCTCCAAGCCTTCCTAGTCCCTCCTTTCCGGTGCACAGCTCGCCAGTAGGGGGCAGGGTCCGCCATCACCTTCACCACTGGCGTCCCATCACCTCGGACAGGTGGGTCTTGGACATTGTCCGAAGGGGCTACTCCCTCCCCTTCGAGACCACCCCCAGCCATGCCACCTCAATTCCACCGCATGTCAGGGGATCACTTGGTACTTCTGCAGAAGGAAGTCACGGCCCTCTTGGCCAAGAGGGCCATCGAGCATGTTCCGACCCCAGAAGTAGGCCGTGGTTGCTACTCCCACTACTTCCTGGTGCCCAAAAGGACAAGGAGGACATGCGTCCTATCTTGGACCTCTGGAACGTCAATCGCTTCCTCCGGAAGGAGAAGTTCAAGATGCTCACCCTAGCTCAGGTCTTGACTGCCCTCGACCCTGGAGACTGGTTGGTAGCGTTGGACTTGCAGGACGCCTATTTCCACATCCCCGTCCTGCCGGCCCACCGGCGTTACCTTCGGTTCACGATAGGCCTCGAGCATTTTCAGTTCACTGTGCTCCCCTTTGGCCTTACCAGTGCCCCTCGGGTGTTCATGAAAGTGATGGCGGTGGTCGCAGCTCATCTGCGCCGGGCAGGGGTTCCAGTCTTCCCCTACCTCGACGACTGGCTGCTGAAGGCGAGCTCGTCCCAGGCAGTCGTCTCCCACCTCCAGACTACGGCCGAACTCCTGCACTCGCTGGGGTTCTCCATCAATGTGCCGAAGTCGCATCTGATTCCTTCTCCACAGCTCCTTTTCATCGGAGCAGTTCTGGACACGACGCAGTTTCGGGCCTATCCTCCCGAACGGCGAGTCCGGGATATTCAGGCTATGATTCCGATCTTTCAGCCTTTATCCTGGGTTTCGGTACGGATGACCCTGAGGCTGCTGGGCCTCATGGCCTCCTGCATCCTGCTGGTCAATCATGCCAGATGGCATATGCGGGCTCTGCAGTGGGACCTGAAGTTCCAGTGGGCGCAGCACCAGGGCAACCTGTCCGATCACGTCCAGATCTCGGAGGGGACTGCAAAACAGTTGCAGTGGTGGCTCTCGAACCGGCAATGGGTCATGGGCAGATCCCTCTCCCTTCCCCAGCCAGAGCACACAGTTGTGAGTGACGCGTCCCTTCTGGGATGGGGCGGTCACATGGGAGAGGCGGAGATCAGAGGCCTCTGGTCTCCGGGCGGAGTCCCGGCTCCATATCAACCTTCTGGAGCTCCGGGCGATCCGACTTGCACTCAAGGCATTCCTTCCCTCTGTCAAAGGGAAGGTAGTGCAGGTGTTCACAGACAACACCACCTCCATGTGGTATTGCAACAAACAAGGCGGGGTGGGGTCGTGGACCCTTTGTCAGGAGGCTCTGCGCCTCTGGACATGGCTGGAACATCAGGGCATGTTCCTGATGGTTCAACACCTGGCAGGTTCCCTGAACGCCAGGGCGGACGAACTCAGCCGCAGGTGCATGATGGATCACGAATGGCGTCTTCACTCGGAAGTGGCGCAAGGACTCTTTCTACAGTGGGGAGAGCCTTGGTTAGATCTAATCGCCACCGAAGAGAACGCGCAATGTCATCAGTTCTGCGCGTTGGAATTTCCAAGGCGGCACTCGCTCGGCAACGCTTTTCGTCGCGAGTGGAGTTGCGGTCTGTTGTACGCCTTTCCGCCTATACCACTTCTACCCAGAGTGTTGAAGAAGATTCGGCACGACCGGGCCCAAGTCATTCTTGTGGCTCCGGACTGGGCTCGAAGAGTTTGGTATCCCGAGCTACTCAGTATGAGCGTAGATCCCCTGATCCGTCTGCCTCTTCGAGAGTATCTTCTGTCGCAGCAGCAGGGGACGGTCCTCCACCCGAACCTGTCCAGCCTCCACCTGCTTGCGTGGAGATTGAGCGGCGGCAGTTGATTCCTTTCGACTTGCCTCCCGAAGTTTGTGATGTGATTCTGGCAGCCAGGCGTCCCTCCACTAAGGTGGTATACGCCTGCAGGTGTAACAAGTTTGTGGCATGGTGCACAGCAAAGGCTGTGAATCCCCTTTCTGCCCCTCTTTCTGAGGTTCTTCTGTTCCTTCTTTCCCTGGCCCAACAGGGTTCTTCCCTGGGTACCATCAAGGGCTATCTTTGTGCCATCTCGACCTTCCTCAGGCTTCCTGATCAGCCCTCCCTTTTCAGGTCCCCTGTTGTTAACAGGTTTCTAAAAGGCATTACACACCTCTTCCCTCCTGTTCCGTTTGTGATGCCTCAGTGGGACTTGAACTTGGTTCTTACCTTTCTTATGTGCGCTCCCTTTGAGCCTCTACATAACTGTCCTCTTCGTCTTCTGACTCTGAAGACTGCCTTTCTGGTGGCCATCACCTCCGCTCGGCGGGTGAGTGAGCTCCAGGCTCTTTCATGCAAACCTCCCTTTCTGTCTGTCCATCCAGACAAGGTTGTTCTTAAGACGCGTCCGTCCTTCTTGCCAAAGGTGGTTACTGCCTTCCACATTGGGCAGACCATCACTTTGCCCACCTTCTTTCCGCCTCCGCATCCTTCCAGAGAGGAAGAGAGGCTCCACCGTCTGGACCCAAAACGTGCGCTTTCTTTTTATATTAACCGCACACAACACTTGTGGATGACCAGCTCTTTGTTGGCTACGTGGGCGCCAAAAAAGGTCGGGCGGTGCACAAGAGAACCATCTCCCGCTGGGTAACCTTGTGTATCAAAGCCTGCTATTCTTTGGCTAAGAAGGAGCCTCCTGTTGGGCTGCGTGCCCATTCCACCAGGGCAACGGCTGCTACCACAGCCTTGGGCCGCGGTGTTCCGCTGCAGGATATCTGTCAGGCAGCTACGTGGGCCTCGCTGCACACGTTTACAAAGCATTACTGCCTTGACAGTCAGGTCCGGAGGGACGGCTTCTTTGGCCGTTCTGTCCTCCGGGACTTCCTTGTCTGATCTTTGTTCACAGACCCACCACCGGGGTTGGTATTGCTGGGGTATCTATTCTAAGGTAAGGAATCTGTCACTAACGTGTCTCTTTCAGATGCACAAGTTACTAACTTGTGTAACGATATATCTGTAAGAGACAGTAGTTAGTGACAGATTCCTAACGCCCCACCCATCCTCCCCGTTCTGCGAACTGATTTCTAGGGTTAAGGACATCCCTTTCAGGGCCCTAGTATTTTTCAGACACCTATGTCAGCTTCTTGCATGGCTCTGCGTTCCTGGCGCGGAAAGTCGTGTACAGAACTGACGTCAGCGCGCAGGGGCGGCGTCTAAGTACTGCCCGCGACGTCATCCCGGCGATCACGACGCCGACGACGGACGCGGAGCCGCACGACGCCGCCTACCGACGCGCAAGGGTACTGCTACGCAAAAACTTTCCGGATCCAGCCTGACGCCTGGGGATATTCTAAGGTAAGGAATCTGTCACTAACTACTGTCTCTTACAGATATATCGTTACACAAGTTAGTAACTTGTGCTTTCACAGTAGTGTGAAGCTTCTGTCTCTTATTTATCAAATTACTTTTTATGATCATTAAATGAATAGGTTTTTTTTTTATAACTCGCTCCTTGCAGTTTTCTGACAGTGACGGTGTTTTGCTGATCTTATTGTTTTGAAAGGGACAACCTGATGGAGTGTTGTCAATGAAATGTTTTATTTTAGTAAGCGATATATGTTTATTGGTCCTTATAACAGTACACATTCTGAATAAGTATTCTGGCCCATGTTTCTTAAAGGAGGGGTGCTTCCATCTATTCTAGTGTCAAAGAGGTCACGTTCTTTTACCAAAAGTGGTGCACTTTCAGGAACAAGTTTTCAGAATCTGTTCTTTGTCTTATTGAGGACTTCATGTTCCTGCCAGATGGTGATTTTTTTCAGTTCCCATTATAGGGGAGTGGATCTATGTACGTGAAAAGGAGTATGTAGGTTAAAATTAATTATCGTAGTATGGCATTACATTTTTAAAACTTTCATTAATAAACTGTAGGCAAAGAGAAGAAATAGCAACATAATAATTTTTTTCGTACGATTGATTTCTTTGCTTTGATATTTACATTCTTGCAAGGCAAGTTTATCAGTTTCTTACCTAGGGGTAAGTACTGAAGTGTGGAATATTTGGAAAGGGTCAGGGAGACCGTTCACGGATCTGTATCGAAGAGGAGGTTATTCGAGGATGAATTCTGGACGAAATGTAACAATAAAACAGGATGTTTACTAATAGGGGTTGAACAGAGTGGTATATTTGGAAGATCATACCATGTACTCTGTGAGGATGTACTGAGGTGTATGGATTAACTCTATGATACTTTCAACATTATAACCCACCCCCATCTACTATGTTAATTCTCCACAAACTTAAAAGTTGCATTAAATAGTAAGTAAAGATAGAATAAAAATACTCGTAAAGGTGATTTGGAAAAATGGGTAATGTATAGAAGGATCATCTTTGGGACTGCGAACAATTTGAAGTTGATCTGATGGAGCATATATATGTATTTATTTTTCATCAATGTTTTATGTAGTATTGTACTGTGCATAGCAGTGTGACAATTTTGGGTTTGGCCCGACACTCTTCATGAAAGGTAAAGTAAAGTACACAATGTTCCCTGCTCCTGAAGTGTACAGCTTCAACAATCTATTCCTTCTGCAAAACTGTGTTAACAACGCAAAGGATTTCTTGTTCCTAAAATACTACATTCATAGCTACATAATTATGTTTTTCCCCTCCTTTTTTATTTTTTTGCAGACAACCGAATAACACAGGCCATCATCTCACTTAAATATTTCCCTTTTTGGAAAAAAAAGCATTTTCTAGCAAACTACCTCAAAATAGCCATGTAACAAAAGAAATGCTTAACAAGTAACATGGTCATGTATTGGCAGCTTAAGGGCATAGTGATGTTTAATAACAACCTGGTCCTCGGCCCCATGGTTTGTGATGTCATCATAACCACTTGATGGCAGTTTATGTATGTATATGTGTGTGTATTTGTATATATCCGCATTGAACAGTTTATAGTTTTTTTTTTAAAATTAAGATTTTGGCTAATATCTTGGCGTTGGTATTTATGAGGGAAAGCGGCCGGTAGGAATCGCAACTGTGAGGTGGTTTGTCCTTCTTGAGCAAAGTAATAATCAGAGCCTCCCGGAGTGTGGGCGGTAGTGTGCCAGAGTCATAGGCCTCTGCAAAAACAACAGTTGATGGACAGAATGCAGAACAATGTCATACATTCACCCCAGTACAGAGATCTGGGCCTAAATCCATCGTTTTTTTGCTCACCATGCCATTCCAGTTTGAACCCAGCCATATGCAAATCAGTCTTGACCCTGTGCCTCATGGGAACAGTCCAGCCCGAACTGCCAAGCCAGGTCCTCCCTGGACTGGAAACAAGCATCCTAGGACCGGTTTCGGGGTTTCACCCCTCCTCAGCCAGGATAGCTTGATTCCAATGGCATGGAGAGCACGGGACCCACGTCTGGGCATACCCGTCCCACTCGGGGTGACAAATGCAAAAACAACAGTTGATGGACAGAATGCAGATCAATGTCATACATTCACCCCAGTACAGAGATCTGGGCCTAAATCGATCGTTTTTTTCCTCACCATGCCATTCCAGTTTGAACCCAGCCATATGCAAATCAGTCTTGACCCTGTGCCTCATGGGAACAGTCCAGCCCGAACTGATGACGGCTGTAAGCCAGAAACCGGTCCCAGGATGCTTGTTTCCGGTCCAGGGAAGACATGGCTTGGCAGTTCGGGCTGGACTGTTCCCATGAGGCACAGGGTCAGACTGATTTGCATATGGCCATGTCTGAACTGGGGTGGTGGAGTGAGCTAAAGAATGATGATGGATTAAACCCAGATCAGTTGACTGGGGGTGAGTGTTTGATTAGCTCAAGCGCTCCGTCCATCATCCCCTTTGGTATCCCAGAGTCATAGGCCTCAGCGTACATTTCTAGTATGTGGGGCGTGAGTTCCACTGCGTATTCTTTGTAGAATTCGCTAGGGAAGCCATCAGGGCCCGGGGCTTTATTGTTCGGGAGGGACTTAATGGCAGCGCGCACTTCCTCCTCCGTGACAGTTTGACTGAGAAACTCCCTTTGCCCATCCGATAACCAGGCAATGGCAATGTCAGAGAAATACGCATCCATGTCGTCTGTGTTAGCCACTCCTTGTGTGGTGTATAATGATTCATAGGTGAGTCTGAACTGTTCTAGAATTTCTGGGGTAGTGTAATGGTCGTGGCCCTGGTCATCAGTGATCTTAGAAATAACATGCTGGGTCATGCGATCCTTGACCCTGCAAGCTAGGTGGCGTCCCGGCCGCCCACCCTCCCCAAATGCACGGGCAATGTGTCGCCGAGAAATATATTTGACCTCCCTTTCGGCTAGCTCAGTGTACTCTAGCGTGACCTCCTTAATCGATGCTAAGGTCTGGGCGCAAGGCGAGGCCTCATATTCCCGCTCAAGATCCCGCAACGTACTTTCAAGTTTACTGAGCTGTCCCCGCTGGTCCTGTAGGATACCGGCAGATGTGCTGATACATGTGCCCCGGATAGGGGCCTTGAAGGCCTCCCATAGGGTCAGCGCATCTGCCACTGAGCCCTTATTATCCGTGAAGTATTGTGTAATGGCATCGCGAATGGTGGTGACATAGAGAGGGTCGAGGAGAGCCTCTGTGCGGAGGCGCCAAATGAATGCGCGGCGCGCAGTGCAAGGAAGGTGTAATGTCAGGAGAATAGGGCTGTGATCAGAAAGCGCGTGAGGCAATATAGCTGTGTTAGAGACCCAACCTCCCGCCGTTTCGCTCAGGAGCCAGTAGTCTAGGCGAGACCAACTGTTATGTGCTGTGGAAATGTGTGCCCTCACGCGCCTCCACATTCCGCCGCCGCCAGACATCAATGAGACCCAGCTCCGACATTCCTTCATGTATAACTTGAGCCGCTCTAGGTGATTGACCACCCCTACCACTTGCCTTATCACGGGTGGGATCTAAATGTGTGTTAAAATCACCTCCCCACAAAATCACAGCTTCTGGCCAGGAGCGCAACACGGAGAGTATGCGTCCGAAAAACCCCGGGTCATCTATATTTGGGCCATAGGTGTTGACTATGGTAATTAAATTGCCCGCCAATTTCCCGTGCACTATAGCATATCGCCCGGCTTCATTAATACAGGTTTGGAGCACGGTGAATGCCAGGTGCTTCTTAACTAATGTTAGAACACCTCGTGAGTAGGAAGAGTATGAGGACGCTAAGCGGTAGCCGGCCCACTGTGACCCAGCCCTGTGGTCTGATTGGGGTGTGAGATGCGTCTCCTGAAGTAGGGCGACCGCAACGTCATGTCTATTAAGGAACGCCAAAACCTGACATCTTATCTGAAAGAGACACGTTAGTGACAGATTCCTTACCTTAGAATATCCCCAGGCGTCAGACTGGATCCGGAAAGTTTTTGCGTAGCAGTACCCTTGCGCGTCGGTAGGCGGCGTCGTGCGGCTCCGCGTCCGTCGTCGGCGTCGGGACCGCCGGGATGACGTCACGGGCAGTACTTAGACGCCGCCCCTGCGCGCTGACGTCAGTTCTTCTTTTTTCCGCGCCAGTAAGCGCAGATCCGGGAAGAGCAAAGCCCTAGTCATTTTTGGACTAAACTTTTTGGTGATTTTTTTCACTGTTTTTCTTCGAGTCATCTAGGCTCCGAGGTGTCGGTAGGGATGCCCGGCTTCAAGCCATGCGAAGCCTGTGGTCGAATGATGTCGATCACAGACCCGCACTTAGAGTGTCTCTACTGCCTCGGCCGCGACCACGACACAAAGTCGTGTTCCGACTGCCGGGCCTTACACCTGAAGGCCTTGCGAGAGCGGTCTCGAAAGCTACTCGAGGTCCGGCAGTCCGCTCCTCGCCGCACCAAGCCCCGGTCACGGGAGAGGTCGAGGGGCCGGTCGCGGAGTCCTCGCCGGTCGTCGGAGTCCAAGTCTTCGCACTCCTCGGGTAAGTCGAAGCACAAAAAGTCTAAGAAGCACCATCGCTCTAAGACTTCGCCTCGCCGGTCTCGCGACCCGGCTGAGGCCCCTGTCGGCACCGTCCCCGCGGCTCCGGAAGTGCCTATGGAGCCGCCCCCGCATTACCCGTCCTTCCCGGGTTCGGGGGCAACTCCGGCCGAGATACAGACATTCCTGTCGGCCATGGCCCGCCTCTTCGGGCCTCAAGGCCCCTCCGGTGCGCCTTCGGGCCCCGCGGGCCCTGATGGGGTTGCCTTGGCGCCGCCGACGACTCCGGTCCCGGCACCGCCTGTCTCACCAGCCTCGCTCCCGGCCCCGGCCTTGATCCCGGCTCCGGTGGTACCGCAACCCCCATCGACGCCGGTTGACCTAACCACGCCTCGGCCGACGTCCCCAGTGCCGTTCCTGACGCCGTCCGGGGCTCCGGGCGGCGTCGTTCCCCGGTTCTCTCCGGATCCGGACGCGGCGTGGGACCGACGTCACCCGGCGCCAATGAGACCTTGGGTCCCTGACGTCCCCCCTCCTCCTTATTTTCAAGCGGAGGAGGACCAGGAGAGCTGGGAGGGGTCGGAAGACCCTCTCACACAGTAGTGTGAGTATGATCAGGACTGGGCAGAGGAACTTGGGGATGTCAGTGGTCTGGACACTTCTCCTGACACTGGCATGCTGTCTCCTCCTTCCGTGGCTACGGAGGAGGGGGCAAATTTCGCAATGGTGTTGCGTAGAGAAGCTGGAGCCTTGCACCTCCAATTGCCTACTGTGGCTGTCAGGACTAACCTCCTGACGGAAGTGCTTCAGCCGGCAGCTACCTCCTCAGAGCCATACCTGCCGTTTAATGATGCACTGTCTGACGTTCTTTTGGGCACCTGGTCCAAGCCCACCACAGGGGCTCCTGTGGATAGGAACGTGGCCAGACGCCATCGCCCTGCTCCGGGCGACCCCTTGTTTCTCTCTCAACATCCCACCCCCGAGAGCTTGGTTGTCCAAGCCTCTGCCTCCCAAACCGCCTTCCCTACCGCCCCTCCGGATAGGGAATCCAAACGCCTGGACCAATTTGGGAAGAAGGCCTTTTCTTCCTCCAGTGCTGGCTTGCGGTCCGTCAACACCGCTTGCCTTTTGGGCCGATATTCCCACTCTCTGTGGGATTCGGTGGCGGCCGTTTTGCCCCAGTGTTCTGAGGAGGTCCAGACACTGCTTACCCGCACCATTGCGGAAGGTAGGCATGCGGCAAAGTACACCATACGTTGTGGCCTTGATACCGCCGACTCGCTGGGCAGATCGCTTGCAACGACGGTGGCGCTGCGTCGCCACGCCTGGCTGAGCACAACTGGTTTCTCGGGTGATGTCCAGAATACACGCATGGACATGCCCTTTGATGGAGTCGGTCTTTTTGGTTCCAAAGCAGACCATGCGCTGGAGCGTTTTAAGGACTCACAGGCTACTGCCAAGTCCCTGGGCCTTTCTGCTGTGCGCCCTCCGCTAACCTCTGCTTTTTGCCCCTTTCGTGGCCACGGAAGGGGCGCCCAGTCACGTCCGCTGCCCAGCCACCGGCACGCGCAGCAAGCGTCTTCGCGTGGCCGAGGACGTGGCTCCCGCCGTGGCGGGTCGGGCAACCAGCGTGCGGGTCAGGCCACCAACACCGCCCCGTCCGCGGCCTCCAAGCCCTCCTAGTCCTTCCTTTCATGTGCACAGCACGCCAGTAGGGGGCAGGGTCCGCCATCACCTTCACCACTTGCGTGCCATCACCTCGGACAGGTGGGTCTTGGACATTGTCCGAAGGGGCTACTCCCTCCCCTTCAAGACCACCCCCCCAGCCATGCCACCTCAATTCCACTGCATGTCAGGGGATCACTTAGTGCTTCTGCAGAAGGAAGTCACGGCCCTCTTGGCCAAGAGGGCCATCGAGCATGTTCCGACCCCAGAAGTAGGACGTGGTTGCTACTCCCACTACTTTCTGGTGCCCAAAAAGGACAAGGAGGACATGCGTCCTATCTTAGACCTCCGGAACGTCAATCGCTTCCTCCGGAAGGAGAAGTTCAAGATGCTCACCCTAGCTCAGGTCTTGACTGCCCTCGACCCTGGAGACTGGTTGGTAGCGCTGGACTTGCAGGACGCTTATTTCCACATCCCCGTCCTGCCGGCCCACCGGCGTTACCTGCGGTTCACGGTAGGCCTCGAGCATTTTCAGTTCACCGTGCTCCCCTTTGTCCTTACCAGTGCCCCTCGGGTGTTCACGAAAGTGATGGCGGTGGTCGCAGCTCTTCTGCGCCGGGCAGGGGTTCCAGTCTTCCCCTACCTCGACGACTGGCTGCTGAAGGTGGGCTCGTCCCAGGCAGTCGTCTCCCACCTCCAGACTACGGGCGAACTCCTGCACTCGCTGGGGTTCTCCATCAATGTGCCGAAGTCGCATCTGATTCCTTCTCCACAGCTCCTTTTCATCGGAGCAGTTCTGGACACGACGCAGTTTCGGGCCTATCCTCCCGAACGGCGAGTCCGGGATATTCAGGCTATGATTCCGATCTTTCAGCCTTTATCCTGGGTTTCGGTACGGATGACCCTGAGGCTGCTGGGCCTCATGGCCTCCTGCATCCTGCTGGTCACTCATGCCAGATGGCATATGCGGGCTCTGCAGTGGGACCTGAAGTTCCAGTGGGCGCAGCACCAGGGCAACCTGTCCCATCACGTCCAGATCTCGGAGGGGACTGCAAAACAGTTGCAGTGGTGGCTCTCGAACCGGCAATGGGTCATGGGCAGATCCCTCTCCCTTCCCCAGCCAGAGCACACAGTTGTGACGGACGCGTCCCTTCTGGGATGGGGCGGTCACATGGGAGAGGCGGAGATCAGAGGCCTCTGGTCTCCGGGCGGAGTCCCGGCTCCATATCAACCTTCTGGAGCTCCGGGCGATCCGACTTGCACTCAAGGCATTCCTTCCCTCTGTCAAAGGGAAGGTAGTGCAGGTGTTCACAGACAACACCACCGCCATGTGGTATTGCAACAAACAGGGCGGGGTGGGGTCGTGGACCCTTTGTCAGGAGGCTCTGCGCCTCTGGACATGGCTGGAACATCAGGGCATGTTCCTGATGGTTTAACACCTGGCAGGTTCCCTGAACGCCAGGGCGGACGAACTCAGCTGCAGGTGCATGATGGATCACGAATGGCGTCTTCACTCGGAAGTGGCGCAAGGACTCTTTCTACAGTGGGGAGAGCCTTGGTTAGATCTATTCGCCACCGAAGAGAACGCGCAATGTCATCAGTTCTGCGCGTTGGAATTTCCAACGCGGCACTCGCTCGGCGACGCTTTTCGTCGCGAGTGGAGTTGCGGTCTGTTGTACGCCTTTCCGCCTATACCACTTCTACCCAGAGTGTTGAAGAAGATTCGGCACGACCGGGCCCAAGTCATTCTTGTGGCTCCGGACTGGGCTCGAAGAGTTTGGTATCCCGAGCTACTCAGTATGAGTGTAGATCCCCCGATCCGTCTGCCTCTTCAGGAGGATCTTTTGTCGCAGCAGCAGGGGACGGTCCTCCACCCGAACCTGTCCAGCCTCCACCTGCCTGCGTGGAGATTGAGCGGCGGCAGTTGATTCCTTTCGACTTGCCTCCCGAAGTTTGTGATGTAATTCTGGCAGCCAGGGGTCCCTCCACTAAGGTGGTATACGCCTGCAGGTGGAACAAGTTTGTGGCATGGTGCACAGCAAAGGCTGTGAATCCCCTTTCTGCCCCTCTTTCTGAGGTTCTTCTGTTCCTTCTTTCCCTGGCCCAACAGGGTTCTGCCCTGGGTACCATCAAGGGCTATCTTTGTGCTATCTCGGCCTTCCTCAGGCTTCCTGATCAGCCCTCCCTTTTCAAGTCCCCTGTTGTTAAAGGTTTCTAAAAGGCATTACACACCTCTTCCCTCCTGTTCCGTTTGTGATGCCTCAGTGGGACTTGAACTTGGTTCTTACCTTTCTTATGTGCGCTCCCTTTGAGCCTCTACATAACTGTCATCTTCGTCTTCTCACTCTGAAGACAGCCTTTCTGGTGGCCATCACCTCCGCTCGGCGGGTGAGTGAGCTCCAGGCTCTTTCATGCAAACCTCCCTTTCTGTCTGTCCATCCAGACAAGGTTATTCTTAGGACGCGTCCGTCCTTCTTGCCAAAGGTGGTTACTGCCTTCCACATTGGGCAGACCATCACTTTGCCCACCTTCTTTCCGCCTCCGCATCCTTCCAGAGAGGAAGAGAGGCTCCACCGTCTGGACCCAAAACGTGCGCTTTCTTTTTATATCAACCGCACACAACACTTCCGGGTGGATGACCAGCTCTTTGTTGGCTACGTGGGCGCCAAAAAGGTCGGGCGGTGCACAAGAGAACCATTTCCCGCTGGGTAACCTTGTGTATCAAAGCCTGCTATTCTTTGGCTAAGAAGGAGCCTCCTGTTGGGCTGCGTGCCCATTCCACCAGAGCAACGGCTGCTACCATGGCTTTAGGCCGCGGTGTTCCGCTGCAGGATATCTGTCAGGCAGCTACGTGGGCCTCGCTGCACACGTTTACCAAGCATTACTGCCTTGACAGTCAGGTCCGGAGGGACGGCTTCTTTGGCCGTTCTGTCCTCCGGGACTTCCTTGTCTGATCTTTGTTCGCAGACCCACCACCGGGGTTGGTATTGCTGGGGTATCTATTCTAAGGTAAGGAATCTGTCACTAACGTGTCTCTTTCAGATGCACAAGTTACTAACTTGTGTAACGATGTATCTGTAAGAGACAGTAGTTAGTGACAGATTCCTCACCGCCCACCCATCCTCCCCGTTCTGCGAACTGATTTCTAGGGTTAAGGTCATCCCTTTCAGGGCCCTAGTATTTTTCAGACACCTATGTCAGCTTCTTGCATGGCTCTGCGTTCCTGGCGCGGAAAGTCGTGTACAGAACTGACGTCAGCGCGCAGGGGCGGCGTCTAAGTACTGCCCGCGACGTCATCCCGGCGATCACGACGCCGACGACGGACGCGGAGCCGCACGACGCCGCCTACCAACGCGCAAGGGTACTGCTACGCAAAAACTTTCCGGATCCAGCCTGACGCCTGGGGATATTCTAAGGTAAGGAATCTGTTCTAAGGTAAGGAATCTGTCACTAACTACTGTCTCTTACAGATATATCGTTACACAAGTTAGTAACTTGTGCTCCAAAGCCGGCACTCCTAGAGCATATTACCTAGAAATCCAAAGGTAATACTCTTCCCCCAGGTTTTACTTGGTGCTTCCAAAATACAGACCCCTGGTGGCTGTGAAGAGAAACGTGTTAAAAAATAATTGATCAAAAACAGCTTTCAAAGTTGCATACAGTACTGCCCTTAAGGTGATGTGACCAGTACCACAACAATGGTTGCCAGGCTCGAAGGGCACCCTCAAGCCTTTGCCCTGCAGACATCTTTGTGTGCATTGTTCAGGGGATAATAACAATGCCATGGTAACAATAGTGGTTAATGCATTTGTTGAAGAGATCTGTGACTTGTCTAGTCAGTTTTTATTCATGATAAAGCAGCCTAGAGGGTTAATGTTCATGCTGCAAAGCACAACCTGTAACCTGCAGAAGGCAGATTTGTATTTTATGTAGATAGCTCAGTGGGTTACTGCTTTAGTCACAGAGAACCTTTTGTTACTTGGAGTGCATAAGTCCTTCTAATATAGCCACTGAGTTATGAATGGACATGAAAGCACTCAATACCAACTGCATAACATAGATCTGAAAGAGACACGTTAGTGATAGATTCCTTACCTTAGAATATCCCCAGGCGTCAGGCTGGATCCGGAAAGTTTTGCGTAGCAGTACCCTTGCGCGTCGGTAGGCGGCGTCGTGCGGCTCCGCGTCCGTCGTCGGCGTCGTGATCGCCGGGATGACGTCGCGGGCAGTACTTAGGCGCCGCCCCTGCGCGCTGACGTCAGTTCTTCTTTTCCGCGCCAGTAAGCGCAGATCCGGGAAGAGCAGTGCCCTGGTCAATTTTTGACCATACTTTTTGGTGATTTTTCACTGTTTTTCCATCTTTAAGGTGTCGTAGGGATGCCCGGCTTCAGCGATGCGGCGCCTGTGCGCGGATGATGTCCGTCACCGACCCGCATTGGGAGTGTCTCTTCTGCCTCGGCCGAGGCCACGACACCGAGTCTTGTCCCGAATGCCAGGCCCTCAACCCGAAAGCTTTGCGGAGCGGTCTCGAAAGCTCCTCGAGGCCCGGCATTCGGCTCCGCGGAAGCCCCGGTCGCGTGAGAGGTCCAGGGGTCGCTCGCGGAGTGCACACCGGTCGTCGGCGTCGAAGTCTTCTTCGTCCGGTAAGTCCAGGCACAAGAAGTCCAAGAAGCATCGTCGCTCTCGGACTTCGCCTCGCCGGTCTCGCGACTCGGCTGAGGCCCCTCCCGGCACCGTCCCGCCCCGCGGCCCCGGACTTGCCTGTGGAGTCGCCCGTCATACCCGCCCTTCCCGGGTTCGGGGCGGATCCGGCCAAGGTACAGGAGTTCCTGTCGGCCATGGCCCGCCTCTTCGGGCCTTCAGGCCCCTCCGGTGCGCCTTTGGGCCCCGCGGGCCCTGATGGAGTTGCTCCGGCGTCGCCGGCGGCTCCGGCCCCGGCGTCGCCCGGGCCTCCAGCCTCGATCCCGGCTCCGGCTTCGGCCCCGGCCTCGATCCCGGCTCCACAACCCCCATCGACGCCGGTCGACCTCACGACACCTCCGCCGGCGCCCGATGTCTCCGGTGCCGTTCTCGACGCCGCCCTGGGCTCCGGGCGGCGTCGTCCCCCAGTTCCTTCCGGCTCCGGACATGGACCCGGAGCGACGTCGCTCGGCGCCGGCTCCGGCGCCGATGGGACCTTGGGTCCCAAATGTCCCTCCTCCTCCTTATTTTGAACCAGAGGAGGACCAGGAGGACTGGGAGGGGTCTGATGACCCTCTGACACGCAACTGTCAGTATGATGAGGACTGGACAGAGAGTCTAGGGAGGCCAGTGGTCTGGATACTTCTCCTGACACTGGCATGCTGTCTCCTCCCGTGGCTACGGAGGAGGGGGCCAATTTTGGTACGGTGTTGCGTAGGGCTGCTGGGGCCTTACGTCTCCAGCTCCCTACTTTGACGGTCAAGCCTAACATCTTGACAGAGGTGCTTCAGCCGGCAGCCTCCTCTGCGGAGACTGTGCTGCCGTTTAACGACGCCCTCACTGACGTTCTTTTGGGCGCCTGGTCCAAGCCCAACACAGGGGCTCCTGTGGATCGGAACGTGTCACGACGCCATCGCCCCGCTCCGGGCGACCCCTGTTTCTTTCTGTCCACCCCACTCCTGAGAGCTTGGTTGTCCAAGCCTCCGCTTCCCAAACCGCCTTCCCTACCGCTCCTCCGGATAGGGAATCCAAACGCCTGGATCAGTTTGGGAAGAAAGGTTTTTCTTCCTCCAGTGCTGGCTTGCGGTCCGTTAACACCGCTTGTCTTTTGGGCCGATATACCCACTCCCTGTGGGATTCGGTGGCGGATGTTTTGCCCCAGTGCCCTGAGGAGGTCCAGGCACTGCTTTCCCGCGCCATTGCGGAAGGAAGGGATGCGGCCAAATACACTATCCGTTGTGGCCTTGACACCGCCGACTCGCTGGGCAGGTCGATTGCAACGACGGTGGCGCTCCGGCGCCACGCCTGGCTGAGAACCACTGGTTTTTCAGGGGATGTCCAGAATACTCTCATGGACATGCCCTTTGATGGAGTCGGTCTTTTTGGGTCCAAAGCAGACCATGCGTTGGAGCGCTTTAAGGACTCACGGGCTACTGCAAAGTCCCTGGGCCTTTCTGCTACACGCCCTCCGCTGCCTTCTGCTTTTCGCCCCTATCGTGGCCACGGTAGGGGCGCCCTTCACGTCAGCAGCCCAGCCACCGGCCCGCGCAGCAGGCGTCTTCGCGTGGCCGAGGACGTGGATTCCGCCGTGGCGGATCGGGCAACTCAGCGTGCGGGTCAGGCCACCACCTCCAACCCGTCCGCGGCCTCCAAGCCCTCCTAGTCCCTCCTTTCAGGTGCACGGCACGCCAGTAGGGGCAGGGTCCGCCATCACCTTCCCCACTGGCGCACCATCACCTCGGACAGGTGGGTCTTGGACATTGTCCGAAGGGGCTACTCCCTCCCCTTCGAGACCACCCCCAGCCATGCCACCTCAATTCCACCGCATGTCAGGGGATCACTTGGTGCTTCTACGGAAGGAAGTCACGGCCCTCTTGACCAAAAGGGCCATCGAGCATGTTCCGACCCCAGAAGTAGGGCGTGGTTGCTACTCCCACTACTTTCTGGTGCCCAAAAAGGACAAGGAGGACATGCGTCCTATCTTGGACCTCCGGAACGTCAATCGCTTCCTCCGGAAGGAGAAGTTCAAGATGCTCACCCTAGCTCAGGTCTTGACTGCCCTCGACCCTGGAGACTGGTTGGTAGCGTTGGACTTGCAGGACGCGTATTTCCACATCCCCGTCCTGCCGGCCCACCGGCGTTACCCTCGGTTCACGGTAGGCCCCGAGCATTTTCAGTTCACCGTGCTCCCCTTTGGCCTTACCAGTGCCCCTCGGGTGTTCACGAAAGTGATGGCGGTGGTCGCAGCTCATCTGCGCCGGGCAGGGGTTTCAGTCTTCCCCTACCTCGACGACTGGCTGCTGAAGGCGGGCTCGTCCCAGGCAGTCGTCTCCCACCTCCAGACTACGGCCGAACTCCTGCACTCGCTGGGGTTCTCCATCAATGTGCCGAAGTCGCATCTAATTCCTTCTCCACAGCTCCTTTTCATCGGAGCAGTTCTGGACACGACGCAGTTTCGGGCCTATCCTCCCGAACGGCGAGTCCGGGATATTCAGGCTATGATTCCGATCTTTCGGCCTTTATCCTGGGTTTCGGTACGGATGACCCTGAGGCTGCTGGGCCTCATGGCCTCCTGCATCCTGCTGGTCAATCATGCCAGATGGCATATGCGGGCTCTGCAGTGGGACCTGAAGTTCCAGTGGGCGCAGCACCAGGGCAACCTGTCCGATCACGTCCAGATCTCGGAGGGGACTGCAAAACAGTTGCAGTGGTGGCTCTCGAACCGGCAATGGGTCATGGGCAGATCCCTCTCCCTTCCCCAGCCAGAGCACACAGTTGTGAGTGACGCGTCCCTTCTGGGATGGGGCGGTCACATGGGAGAGGCGGAGATCAGAGGCCTCTGGTCTCCGGCGGAGTCCCGGCTCCATATCAACATTCTGGAGCTCCGGGCGATCCGACTTGCACTCAAGGCATTCCTTCCCTCTGTCAAAGGGAAGGTAGTGCAGGTGTTCACAGACAACACCACCGCCATGTGGTACTGCAACAAACAAGGCGGGGTGGGGTCGTGGACCCTTTGTCAGGAGGCTCTGCGCCTCTGGACATGGCTGGAACATCAGGGCATGTTCCTGGTGGTTCAACACCTGGCAGGTTCCCTGAACGCCAGGGCGGACGAACTCAGCCGCAGGTGCATGATGGATCACGAATGGCGTCTTCACTCGGAAGTGGCGCAAGGACTCTTTCTACAGTGGGGAGAGCCTTGGTTAGATCTATTCGCCACCGAAGAGAACGCGCAATGTCATCAGTTCTGCGCGTTGGAATTTCCAAGGCGGCACTCGCTCGGCGACGCTTTTCGTCACGAGTGGAGTTGCGGTCTATTGTACGCCTTTCCGCCTATACCACTTCTACCCAGAGTGTTGAAGAAGATTCGGCACGACCGGGCCCAAGTCATTCTTGTGGCTCCGGACTGGGCTCGAAGAGTTTGGTATCCCGAGCTACTCAATATGAGCATAGATCCCCGATCCGTCTGCCTCTTCGGGAGGATCTTCTGTCGCAGCAGCAGGGGACGGTCCTCCACCCGAACCTGTCCAGTCTACACCTGCTTGCGTGGAGATTGAGCGGCGGCAGTTGATTCCTTTCGACTTGCCTCCCGAAGTTTGTGATGTGATTCTGGCAGCCAGGCGTCCCTCCACTAAGGTGGTATACGCCTGCAGGTGGAACAAATTTGTGGCATGGTGCACAGCAAAGGCTGTGAATCCCCTTTCTGCCCCTCTTTCTGAGGTCCTTCTGTTCCTTCTCTCTTTGGCCCAACAGGGTTCTGCCCTGGGTACCATCAAGGGTTATCTTTGTGCTATCTCGGCCTTCCTCAGGCTCCCTGATCAGCCCTCCCTTTTCAAGTCCCCTGTTGTTAACAGGTTCTTAAAAGGCATTACTCACCTCTTCCCTCCTGTTCAGTTTGTGATGCCTCAGTGGGACTTGAACTTGGTTCTTACCTTTTAATGTGCGCTCCCTTTGAGCCTCTACATAACTGTCCTCTTCGTCTTCTGACTCTGAAGACAGCCTTTCTGGTGGCCATCACCTCCGCTCGGCGGGTGAGTGAGCTCCAGGCTCTATCTTGCAAACCTCCCTTTCTGTCTGTTCATCCAGACAAGGTTGTTCTTCGGACGCGTCCGTCCTTCTTGCCAAAGGTGGTTACTGCTTTCCACATTGGGCAGACCATCACTTTGCCCACCTTCTTTCCGCCTCCGCATCCTTCCAGAGAGGAAGAGAGGCTCCACCGTCTGGACCCAAAACGTGCGCTCTCTTTCTATATTGACCGCACAAAACACTTCCGGGTGGATGACCAGCTCTTTGTTGGCTACGTGGCGCCAAAAAGGTCGGGCGGTGCACAAGAGGACCATCTCCCGCTGGGTTACCTTGTGCATCAAGACCTGCTATTCTTTGGCTAAAAAGGAACCTCCTGTTGGGCTGCGTGCCCATTCCACCAGGGCAACGGCTGCTACCACGGCCTTGGGCCGCGGTGTTCCGCTGCCGGTTATCTGTCAGGCGGCTACGTGGGCCTCGCTGCACACGTTTACTAAGCATTACTGCCTTGACAGTCAGGTCCGGAGGGACGGCTTCTTTGGCCGTTCTGTCCTCCAGGACTTCCTTGTCTGATCTTTGTTCGCAGACCCACCACCGGGGTTGGTATTGCTGGGGTATCTATTCTAAGGTAAGGAATCTATCACTAACGTGTCTCTTTCAGATGCACAAGTTACTAACTTGTGTAACGATATATCTGTAAGAGACAGTAGTTAGTGATAGATTCCTACCGCCCCACCCATCCTCCCCGTTCTGCGAACTGATTTCTAGGGTTAAGGACATCCCTTTCAGGGCCCTAGTATTTTTCAGACACCTGTGTCAGCTTCTTGCATGGCTCTGCGTTCCTGGCGCGGAAAGTCGTGTACAGAACTGACGTCAGCGCGCAGGGCGGCGCCTAAGTACTGCCCGCGACGTCATCCCGGCGATCACGACGCCGACGACGGACGCGGAGCCGCACGACGCCGCCTACCGACGCGCAAGGGTACTGCTACGCAAAACTTTCCGGATCCAGCCTGACGCCTGGGGATATTCTAAGGTAAGGAATCTATCACTAACTACTGTCTCTTACAGATATATCGTTACACAAGTTAGTAACTTGTGCGTTTAGAACATTGTTTTTTCCCCTTAATCTTTCGATATTCTGTGGTTTCCCAAATAGGGTTCCTTTGAGTAGCAGTACAATTGTATTAGTATAGATACCCCCAATCATTGTGTTAGGTTTCAATTCCTGAGTTTGAGGCAAATTTACCAACACTTTGTACCTGAGTGCAAAGTGATTTGGGATTTAATTCCAGCGCAAATCCCGAATTGCATAGGAAAGTAGCCCTAAAACAACCCATAATAGCCCTATGTGCTACTTTACTTCAAGGAGGCATACCATGTGCAGACGTTCCCATGTACCTAACCATGGATTGTGATGCTAGTCTGTAAATACTAAATTTGATAGAAAGGAGTTTGCATAGTAAATTTACATCTCCTTAAGGCAGGTGCAAACCATACATACAAAGTGTTAAAATTTGTCAGTGTATAGAATTTTGTGCTGGAAGGGTACCCAGCTCGTCTAAAACCTATGCATGCAAGGCAGCCTTAGGTAGGCCAGCATTAGAGTGAGCATCACTACTATATATTAATAGATATGGTGCTGTTGTGCTCTCTCCTTTTCACACAACACAGTAGAGCAACTCTAACACACTACGTTGAAATGAATAGTGCTATAAAATAAATGAGAGAGGGGCTGTTTTGTGCCATTGTAAAGTCGTATGGTCAATGTGAGAAGCTGGCTTAGTATATCGTGCACACTTATGTAAGTGGGCACCCTGCACTAATCCAGACAACCCTTATGGTGATTTTAGTGGTCTTCGACAACCTTAGAAAGCTCTCTAACTGGTAGCTGTGGAGAGCAGCCTTCAGGCTTAGTCCAGAAGGAGTTTAAAGCACCTTGTTTTACTAGAACATAATCTTATTGGTATAGATTAAGTGAAAAAGAACCACACAGTGTATTTATAAAAATTTGTATTTATTATAAGACACTCACTAACACATACAGATATCTCCTACCCAGAGATATATTGTTATGTCGTAGGTAAGTAGTTCCAGTAGTCTTGGTTAGGTTACAGATGATATGTTTATTGATCTTAGATGTTCAGATAGGTTTTCCAGTATAGATGTAATAAAGCCCCACCAGGAGCAGCTTCTCTGCTGCTCAGCCCAGGATCCAACTGACAATCCCACTCCAAGCATACCACACATTCCAATGACATCACCATCCACACTAACATTCTACTCTCACTGGCTGAACAGCAGAGGCAGAGAAACAGGGAAGATGGAAGGTAAAACCTTAGATATAACATATCACAATGCACACAAAACCGGTAAGTAGCACGAATACACAGTGGTCGCCAGGGGGAGATCAAGCCAAATACTAAAATAGTGGTATGCGAACCACGACTCGAGTCAAGATTATACCCAGAAGATGTAGAAGTGCGGGGGACCTAAGAAACCACCCAAGGTGAGTATCTAGGAGCCCCACAGAGGTTGTGTGCAGTGTGGGAACATGACCGTGTACTCAATACAAGTCAACGGGTAAGTCGCGGTTGCAATTTTAAAGAAGGACCCTTCCCAGTGGACCCTCAAGAAACCCCATGGGAGACAGGAGGTTGGAGAGCCACCCTACCCGTGGATACCCTAGGAACCAGGATACCTACACCAGGGAAGCCGGGTGCATAGGTGTGAAGTGGTGTCGGAAACCGCAGTCAAACTCAATGGAGGACTTCAGGAAGATGCCGCTGCTGGAGAAGGTGAAAGTGTCCGGTGGAACCCAAATGTGGATTCAAGATGAGAAGTACCTGCAAGCAGAGGGGACAGTCTATGCCACTCAGGAGTGACTAGGAGGCACAAAAGACGAGTGCCCACCGATGTCGGGTGTTGCAGGAGAGTTGACGGTGACCTTGGAGCTGCAGCTATGAGGACCAGGTGACGCTGTGGAACCAGGAGCCGTTCACGAGCTATCCCACGTGGGATGTCGAGAGCTGAGGAGTCGGTGTCCGTCGGGAGCACCAACAAGCCTTGGCAACTGCAAACAATGTGGAAAGCGAAGAACGTGCAGTGTCGGGACTAGCAAGGACCAGGTGACTCACCACAAGCAGGGGCCGAGCAATCAGGGGAGCCTGCAGAAATCAAAGAAGACCCTGAAGAGGACCCATAGGCCAGAACCACTGGAGTCGTAAGAGGACCTCAAGCAGCTCACAAAAGATGCAGGCCCACGTTGCAAGTGATCCGGCGAGGACGAAGATCTTGTTCACAAGAGATGCTTGAGGTTGGGGCTACTTGGATCCCAAAGATCTTGGAGGAAGGAAGCCACCAAGTCTTTGCAACGGCAAGTCAACGCGGTGCACAGGGGTTCGGTTCCTGCGGCTCCGACGAGGGATACTGACCTCAAACTTGGTGAGAGGACAGGGCAGGCCTCGAGGGATGTGAAGAACCACCACCTGTGTTGCTGAGCCTTTCGGAGTCCGTGGGAGCTCGGGATCAGCAGACCGGTCAGCTTTGTTGCAGTGCCTGCAGATGCAAGGAAGTGACTCCTTGACTTTAAGGGAGATTCCTTCAGGTGTCTTGGATGTCCCTAGACCTTTGGAAGGTTCCTGTATGGAGCACAGGTACGGACGTTGCAGCAGATGAGCAGGGCAACGAGACCAGGAGCAGCAGGAGTCTTCCTAGTTGCAGTCTCGATACTCAGAGCGAAGTCCAGAGTCCACAGACGGTCGGAGAAGAAATGGTGTCTTAAAATTAATCTTGTCCCACCATGAATCTAGGGACCCACCTACAGGTAAGCACCTAAGTACCCTAAGGAAAGGGTTGGGACGATTCAGGGTTCCCTCCCAGGGGAGGGGTCGGAGAGTGGGGAGGATACTACCATGTCCTTTGTTCAGTTTTGCGCCAGAGCGGGAGCCAACAGCTCCCTGAGCTGGTTTGAACTGGACTATGCAAGGAGGGCACCAAATGTGCCCCTCAAGCAGACTGAGTGGCGCTGGCAAGCGCTCCCACCAGGCCCCAATACACTAAACCCTGTCTGGGAGGTCGTCACAACTCCCTGTGACAGGATACCTATTGTTCTGCCTTCCCCTGCTCGAGCTTGGCTCAGCAGCAGGAGGGCAGAATCGTGTCTCTGGTCGGCAGCAAGCATGTTGTGCTGTCCGGGTCTAGAAGACTGGTACCGGGAGCACTGAGGGCCTCCCGGAGGAGCTTTACAGTGCATGGAATCATACCTCCCACACCGTTTATGGTGTGGAGGTATGATTCCACCATGTTTGATACCAAACATTACAGGGTTTGTTACAGCAAATTTGAGATATGGTCATCGCGTAATGACGCATGGCCACTCCATGTATCGTAACGGCTGATGCACTTACAACCAGCGAGAATGGACTCAGAAGGTTGTAGGGGTGTCCTGCTCATGCAGGGGCACCCTCAACTTAAAACCAAACACCCTGCCTTTAGGATTGAAAGGCCTGCTTTAGGGGTGACTTATAGGTTTTAAGTGTAGTGACTTTAGATGTAGGGAAACCTATATCTGTCGTAAGTGGTGCTAGCACCAGCTTACACAGGCTGCAATGGCAGGCCTGAAGTTACAGTTTGAGTGATCCCCCATGAGTGGCATAATGCATGCTTCAGCCCATGGGGGGCCCCGGGTGTACCTATGCCCTGGGTACCTCAGTACCATATACTAGTGACTTATAAGGGTGCACCAGTGTCCAATCTGGAATGTACCCAAGTACTTACCATACCAATTTAGGGGAGAAAGCACAGAGACTGGGTTCCTGATTAGCAGGATCCCAGTCAGACTATTCAGAAACCGCATAGCATCAGGCAAAAGTGGGGGTAACCATAAAAGCAGATCCTACTTTCCTACACAGCCCCGCCCCCCCAAACGTAAGGAGATGAGACTAACCTTGCCCAGTTGAGTCTTCATTTTCTAAGTGGAAATATCTGGAGAGTCCATCTGCATTGTAATGGTTACTCCCAGGTCTATGTTCCACTATATAGTCCATCTCCTGGAGGGAAATGGACCACCTCAAAAGTTTGGGGTTTTCACCCTTCATCTGTTTAAGCCATAAGAGGGGCTTGTGGTCTGTCTGAACAATTAAGTGAGTGCCAAACAGGTATGGCCTCAGCTTCTTCAAGGCCCAGACCACAGCAAAGGCTTCCCTCTCGGTGGCTGACCGTTTCTACCTGGGGGTCAACCTTCTGCTAATAAAAGCCACTGGTTGATCCTGGCCTTCTGCATTTAGTTGTGATAACACAGCCCCTACCCCTATCTCAGATGCATCTTTCTTGACAATGAAAGTTTTGGAGTAGTCAGGACTTAGCAGGATGGGAGCAGTACACATGGCCTGCTTCAGGTCATCAAATGCCTTTTGACAGCTTACTGTCCACTGAACTTTAATGGGCATTTTCTTAGATGTAAGATCATTCAGGGGAGTCACTATGGACCCATAGCCCTTGACCAATCTTCTGTAGTACCCAGTCAGGTCCAAGAAAGCTCTGACCTAAGTCTGGGTAGTGGTAGCAATCCAGTCCACAATGGTCTGGATTTTGCTCTCCAATGGTTGAACCTGGCCTCCACCTACCAGGTGGCCCAAGTACACAACCTTACTCTGCCCTATCTGGCACTTGGTTGCCTTGATAGTGAGGCCTGCCTTATGCAGGCTCTCCAGAACATTTCTGAGGTGGACCAGGTGATCCTCCTGAGTGAAGCTAAAGACAGCTATATCATCTAGATATGCTGCACTATAGGCTTCCAGACCTGTTAGGACGTTGTTCACCAACCTCTGAAATGTGGCAGGTGCATTATTCAGACCAAAGGGCATCACAATAAATTGATAATGCCCACTATGGGTTGAGAATGCTGTTTTTGGCTTGGCATCCTCAGCTAGTCTGATTTGCCAGCAGTCAGGTCAAATGTACTCAAACTTGGCTGAGGCCAAAGTATCTATAATTTCATCTGCCCTTGGAATAGGAAGGCCATCATTCCTGTTGGCTGCATTGAGGCCTCTGTAGTTCACACAAAACCTCATCTCTCTTTTTTCACCCTTGGTGTGAGGTTTTAGCACAAGGACTACTGGACTAGCCCGGGGCTATCTGAAGGGTCAGTGACCCCCAATTCCAGAATCTTTTGGACCTCTGTCCTGATGCAATCCCTGACATGGCCAGGCTGTCTGTATATTTTACTCTTCACAGGCAGGCTGTCACCTGTGTCCACTTCATGGGTACATCAGGTGGTCTGACTGGGTGTCAGGGAGAACATATGTCTGTACTGATTGAGGACTTGCCTACAGTCAGCTTGCTCTTGGTCAGTGAGGCTACCTGCCAAGGCTACTCCATCCACTGACCCATCATCAGGGTTATGAGAGAGGAGATCAGGGAGAGAATTACTCTCTTCCTCCTGTCCCTCATCAGTTGTCATGAGCAAGCCCGTGTCAGCCCTGTCCACAAAAGATTTTAGGCGGTTCACATGAAGTACCCTATGTGGACTACCGGGAGTACCTAGCTCCACCAAGTAGGTGACCTCACTTTTTTGTGCAAGGATAGTGTGGCAGCCACTCCAATTGACTTGGGGAGCTGCTGGGGCCACAGGCTCCAACACCCACACTTTCTGGCTTGGCTGGTAAATAGTCAAGGCAGCCTTTTGGTCATTCCAAGCTTTTTGAAGTTCTTGACTGGCCTTCAGGTTTTTGCTGGCCTTCTTCATGTATTCAGCCATGCGTGAACGCAGGCCAAGGACATAGTCCACAATGTCCTGTTTAGGAGGTTTGAGTGGTTGCTCCCAGCCTTTCTTCTCTAGACACAATGGACCCCTAACTGGATGTCCAAACATTACACTGTGGATGGGAGGGTGTGGTAAACTTGTAGTTCATTCCACACTCTTTCCACATGGCAGTGATATAACTAGATATGAAGTTTGTACCTCTGTCTGTTAAGACCTCCTTAGGGAAGCCCACCCTGGAAAAGATTCCCAGAAGGTCCCTGGCCACTACAGTAGGTGTAGTGGTTCTAAGGGGAATAGCTTCTGCGTACCTAGCGGCAGGGTCCACCACCACTAGGATGTAACTGTGCCCAGATGCAGTAAGCAACAGTGCACACATACAATCAATACGGTTTTCATCATTACAGTTAATTATGTGCACTGTGTGGTGAACAGGTGCG
Source organism: Calotriton arnoldi (assembly GCA_963921515.1). Lineage (NCBI taxonomy): Eukaryota > Metazoa > Chordata > Amphibia > Caudata > Salamandridae > Calotriton > Calotriton arnoldi. The sequence goes on along the minus strand of CAWUFW010000193.1, from coordinate 218,024 downwards.
GTCAGTGCAACCTCCCTACACCACAATCTTCCCAGACAAGTTGGTGCTGGGCCTCGAGCTTCATTTCTGCCAAAAGTTGTATCACTCTTCCAAAGGGGAAAGTCTAATGCTCTTGTTTATTACTTCTTGTCACATCCCTCTGTGGAGGAGGAGACGTTACACTAACTGAAACCTTCACTTTCTACACTGAGTGCACGAAGGAGTACAGAGTGGACGACCAGCTCTTTGTGGGTTTTGCTGGGGCAAAAAAGGGTAAGGCGGTGCAAAAGAAAATCCTCCATAGGTGGATCGTCCTATGCATATATACATGCTGTGCCCTAGCAAAGAAGCCCCTGAATGGCCTACAGGTTTATTATGCCATATCAAAGGCTGCCACAACAGCATTGGCAAGAGTTGTTGTGTTGCTGGACAGCTGCCAGACTGCTACATGAACGTCCGTGCATACATTCATCAAGCACTACAGCCTCAATAGTAAAGTTTGTAAAGAGAGTAGTTTTTTTGGTTGGGTCCTGCAGGACGTCCTTGTGTAATTCCACTCCCCAGACCCTCTCAATATAAGTAGGTACTGTTTTGGTACCTTTACGAGGTGATGATTCTGTGTTTAGAAGTATACATCAGAAGAACAAGTTATTTAACTTCAGTAATGCTCTTTGTTGTACATACTCTAGCTAACTGCAGATCCCTCACCCCCCTCCCTCCTTCCCCTACTGAGGAGTGGACTTCTGAGATCCTAAAAAGGTTCCAAGTTAGATTTAACACACTTCCAGTTCTAGTCTGGCTCAGTTGATCCTTGTCTGAGGTAATGGAAAAAGCTCAAGATAAATTGATGTCATTGCGCATGTGAGGATCGTATATATGGCTCCACACTCTCTCTTCCAGAGTTGGTAGTGGGGTTACCGCAGTGTCAAATGACACCACATGGCGTGCTGGAGCAGTTGCTTTGGAACAATCTGGATCCAATATGGCACCTTAGGCTATCACACAGTCAGGAATCTGAGGTTACAAAGAGTATCCATTAGAAAGAGAGTTATCGTAGCTAAGTAACTTGTTCATCTAGCTGTTGGCATTGGTGCTGCTGCCTCACATTTGCATTGAACGTATAGAACAAATTGTGTTACTTGGAAGTGTAACTAGAGGAGTCTTTCACATTCATATGTTCATATATTCATTGTGTGAACATCTGCATGATGATAGTGGTGCTGCAGCCATAGAGCCTGTGTCTTCAAAGATGTTGATGAATTGTGAGTGCAAACGCCGTAGAATATTTCTTCTATATGTAAAATATCTGAGAGGTCATCTGCAGGCTGCAGGACAGAATGCATTGTTGAGAAGGAACATAGCTATTTCTGGTGCAGATCGAACTGAAAAGATTGCTACCAGGCTTACACTCTCATGACCCTCCTCAATTGAAGAACTGCTCAGTAGGGATGTTTGTGTACCTTACGGTTAAATAACTACTTTCAGAATTCAGGGAGGAAGTCAAGCCCACAAAATGCAAGTCATTGGGTATAAGTGGTTAAGTTGTTGAGCGTTGATGCTTCACCAACAAGGGTGGTGGTGTAAAAGTACTGTAGCTCACTCTTCGGGTTTCCAGTCTGAGAAATGTGTGCTTTCTTGGAACCTGCCAGTGATGGATGGCTAGTGTAACAATGGGTCAGAATTTTGATTTCGCACTCAGTCATAGTTTCTGTTTTAAATGTTTTATTAGTTTTACATTGCTACACATACTATTGACTACATCTTCAGGCTGGAGAGTACCATAGTGATCTATAAATGTAGTCAAAACATACACATTCTCTTCCTCGCTCCCTCCCAGATCACACTGGCCGCATTTACCATATGTATCGTGTTTCCCTACCAATAGGTTGTTGTAGAGCCCCTGTGATTAATTGCTTACTGTGTCTAATGCTAAAGTTATTTGGTCAGCAGGGTTTAGTTTGTAGGTAGGAGGTGTAGCGTCCTGAGAGTGTGTGGTCATGTAAGCTTACTGTATTTGCAGGATTGTATTGCAATAAACAGCACCAGTCAGTGTCATTTGACTTTTGTCTTTGTTCAGTGGCCTCCATAATCCTCTCCATAGCCAGAGGGTTCCTGTTAGAATTTCGGTCTCTAGTTGGCAGGGGTATGCACCATGTCAAAGTAGGAACCACAATTCTAGTCAGGGTAACTCACAACACAATCTAAATTGTCCCGTGCTCACCCTCTGGTAGCTTAGCACAGAGCAGGCAGGCTTAACTTAGCAGGCAATGTGTAAAGTATTTATGCAATAGCTCATACAATAACACAGTGAAAACACCACAAAAAGACTCCACAACAGTTTAGAAAAATATAAAATATTTATCTGAGTAACATACAACCAAAATGACAAAAATCCAATGTGTAGAAGTTGAGATACTGAATTTTGAAGAAATCAATGCAGTAAAGAGCTTAGAAGCAAGTAATGAGAAAAAGGTTACTTATGTTTGTTGTGGTCCGGGGCAAAGTCAAAGTTTGGGCTGACCGCGATGAAGCGCCGGCCGGCTACAGGACCCACTTATGCCCTGGTGAACAAAGTACCTTTCCTGGTTACAAGCAGCAAGATGCGTTGATCATCTTCACGCAGTGATGGTGATGCATCAGTTCAGAAGACGGGTGCCTGAGTCGAGAGGCGTCGAGCGATGCACCGGATTCTGCCATGCAGTCATGGGGATGCGTCGATCTCACCAAGCTGCAGCAGTGGTGATACGCTGTCCAGTGCGTCGATCTCTGGAAGCAAAGTTCTGGTTCTGAAGCAATGCACCCATTTTACTCCCGCAACATGGTCGATGCGCCGGTTCTGCTACACGCAGACAGGAGATGCACTGAAATCATTGTTGCAAGTAACTGGGGCACATCCAGTGAGCCAGGCACAGGAACAGGGGTAGAGACTTTCATATGCCTGAGTCTCAAGCAACAGGAGGCAAGCAAACAAGCCCTTGCAGATCTTTTGGAAGAAGTCGGAGTCCAGCTCTCCTCTAGCAGAGTCAGAGAGCAGCAGGGCAGCAAGCAGAACAACAGGCCTTCCAGATCATCAGACCAGTTGAGTACTTTGAGAAGCACAACAGTTCTTATGACAGGGTTCAGGTGTAGGTCCAGAAGAGTTTGATTTGTGTGGGTCAGGGACCCAATACATATGCCCAAAAGTGCCTTTGAAGTGGAGGTGACATCAAAGGCTGGCCTCTGAAGTGCACACAATCCCTTTCAGCTCAGTTCTGTCTGCCGGGCTAACCCTAGGGGGTAAATCAGTGCTTAGTGTGTGGACAGTATGCTACCTATTGAAGTGTAAGTGTCAGCCCCTCCCATTCCTCCCTGCCCAGGAAGACCCATCAGAATACAGATGAGTGTTCACAATGCAGATGAGCCTCACCTTCCTGTGTTTGTGGCTGTCTAGAGGGAATGGACAACGTGTAGCTGTCACCCAACACAGACGTGTATTGGAGACAGGCTGTAAGGTACAAAAGAGCGAAGAGCAGAGAAATGTCCACTTTCTAAAAGTGACATTTCTAAAACAGCAATGTTAAATCCAACTTCACTGGTAAAGAGGATTTATCAAGACCTTTCCAAACATATGAAACATGAAAAAGCTACTCCTTCTGATCAGGAATTACAGCTTAAAAGTGTATTAAGGAATTCCCAATCGTAGCCTATGAGAGTAGCCTCACAGTAGTGAAAAATGAAATAGGCTGTTTGTACTACCAGGCCATGTAAAACATGAACGTACATGTCCTACCTTTTACTTGCATAGCACCCTGCCCTTTGGGTTGCCAAGGGCCTTCCTTAGGGGTGACTTATATGTAATAAAAGGAGACTTTAAGGCATGCAAGTAGTTTTAAATACCAAGTCGAAGTGTCAGTAAACTGCACACACAGGCCCTGCAATGGCAAGCCTGAGACAGGTTTGAAAGGCTACTTGTGTGGGTGGCCCAATCAGTGCTGCAGGCCCACTAGTAGCATGTAATATACTGGCCCTGGGTAAATGGTATACCACTTTACAAGGGACTTTCAGGTAAATTAAATCTACCAAACAGGTGTAAGTTATTTGTAACATGTTTAAGGGAGATAGCACACGCACTTTAGCACTTGTTAACAGTGGTAAAGTGCTCAGTCCTAAAATCAGCAAAAACAAGGTCAGAAAAGTGTAGGGAGGTAGGCAAAACGTTGGGGGAACACCACCCTAAGGCTGTCTGGTCCAACAGTCCCACATTCTATTAAGACAATTTTGTGTTGTGGGTGTTAGCTGTTTACCTCAGAATGTTAACACTGTATGTAGTGCCACCACCAGTGTGAGAGACAACTGTTTGCCTGTCATTGATTTGTGTGATCTTTTGCTTAGGAATTGTAGGCCCAAAAGAATGATCTCTGGCTCTCTCGATCTTCACACTCTGTTTTATCTGTTTCTTTAAGGACATCTTCCTAATATATATTCAGTTTAGAATAGTACTGCAGTAGATGAGTTAGGGGCCCTGTGGCCCCACACACTCTTGTCCCATTTCGCCAGTTTCTTTTTAACTCTGCAGTATATGTGAGTATTGTGTACTATTTCCCTCATTTTACAGCTACAAAAAGAGATACATGCCCTGTCATAAAGCTGTTCCATTCTTTGTGAGATAGGCTTTTTCCTAACTTACTCTCCCAGATCCTTTTTGCTAGGGTTTTATCAACCAAGGTCACTCGCAGTAGCTTCTTTTATAATAGAGATATAATTTTGTTTGCCCAATTTTTAAACTATTTCTCTTGTATTTATTCAGATTTTCATTTAACTAAAGTCAATACATTGTAAGGGGTACCGTGTAATGATGACATAGATTGAGCATACAATTTGGTAAGAAGGGGACCCCTACTGAAAACAATGAATCTTGCTAGCTGCAGGGAAAGGTACCATAAGGGGTAAAAGAAAGCTAAGCACAAGATCTATGTTATTTAATTACCACAATACATCAGGCCTAAATCTTAGCTAGAATCAATGCATACAAAAAAGTGCATGTGAGATAAACATGTACATATGACTGAAAACAATTCTTTTTATTACAAAATATATTTTTTATTTTTCCATTATATTTTTCTCTTATTCCTCTTTCTTTTTATATTTTGATATTTTCAATGATTATTTCACACAAATGATGCAATGTTTACATTACATAAACACACACATATGTACAAAAACACGAAATATTCTACCAGAAACAATAAATTACAGTGCTATACAGCGAAATCATTTTTTTAAAAATAGGAGAAGGAGTTGGTATGGTGGCAAATAATTCAAAGGCTGGCGGTCGATGAGAACACGACGCGCGTTTCGGCGTATAAGCCTTCGTCAGGGGAACCGTCTCAACTTTCTCTATAATAAGGTGCAAAATAGACACAATATAAAACATACAAAAGGACTCTAGGCCTGGAACAATAATCATGATACAAATATGAGCACTATATGCTTCATAACTTTGATGCCTATGCCAATGTTGACAGAAGAACACACATTCTTCTAGACAAATCCATAATAATATTGAATGTGGGAGCACACATTCTTTGTTTCTTGAAGCTATCACCCAAGAAAAATGGTAGAAGAAAAGGAGACATAACCTTATGTCGCCATAAAAAAGAAAAATGAAGAATGAATAAAGTTACCCGTGCAAAGAGATGGTGCTTAGGAAAGATAGACGTGCTTTAAAAAAATTTGTTAGTTAAAAAAGAGAGAAGAGAAAGTCTTTTATACAGTGACTATCTTTAGTCTTTCGATGGCTACTTAGACCCAGTATAAAATTGTTGTTAATTAAAAGGTAACCTCGTAAACAAGGTATATACCTATATTTCTGGGCCAGGACACTGATCTCCAATTTAAACCAGCAAAAATTGTTAATCTTTAAGTGTGAAGACGTCACACGAATTCTGTATTTCTACAGGGATATATAATAAGAAAACAAGATACTAATTATGCCTGTCCATTATTTAGTTCAGATAGCAATATATTCAGAAATTGTGTGACGACAATTGCATAATGTATACCTTGTTTCAGGGGACTACTAGATGTCCAAAATGGATATTGAAATGATTTATGCTTCATAAAGACTTCTCAATCTGTGAGAACAAATGGAAGTTATCCATGTTTGGTCAATGATTTATTATTTGAGCAAAACAGAGGGACCATTTGTCTTTCCTATTTAAGTTTTTTAATTAGTTTAGAAAAATAATTCTATTCTGGCCAACCATGCGGAAAAGAAAGAGATGGAGCAAAGTTATAGTATTTACAGTAGATCTAAATACTGGTGTTCATCCATACTTAAAAATTGATTAAAATGCGAATGATGTTCTTCACAGAAAGGGTGACTGACGTAGGTTACTGCAAAAAGTTAAAGATATATATACCGATTTTAAATCGGGTTTCAACGAGTGGTGCCCCATATTTTCATTATTCTATGATCAGTCAGGTTTTACTTACTTAATGGTTCTATGGGATGGAAGCACCGTCAATAAAAGTCTTTGTGTTGGGCCAGTAAATTTTATACCCCTTCCATTGATCTTATCTGAAAACATTGATACATATAGGTGTAAAATAGTCCACACTACATGGCCCAATATTCACAAATTTTGTAAGTAAACTAATAATATATTATCATTAGATTGAGATGGCAGAACATGAGGGTATTGGTTTTTAGAAAATTCGGTACCCACTATTCTATTTTGTACGATGATATAATCGTGATATCAACCAAGTCTACTAGTTGTATATAAATGCCGATGGTTGTATAATTTTCCATTATAAATAGACTGAAAAGTACGGAGAACTTATATTTATCCAGCATGGCAGGGACAACTCATTTTGTCCTCCTATTCCTCAACTAATGGGTTTTCTTATCTTACTCGAATTCCTTCTTGGCGTAACCTAAGATCTTTTTATTAAATATAAAGGGAGCCTCCCCAGCAATTTCTTAGTATGGAATATATGCCTGTAGCCTAAGTGTAGGGATCGCAACATCACTTACCGCAGTCAGTGTTGAAAAACCGGCACGAATAATAGCCTCTGGGTGAACGGCAACGAAAATTGCCAGTGAGATTTGGTATTTTTATAGCAGGTTGCCGTGCCTGGATGGCGTCTGACGTCATCAGAAATGGGCCGGTACTAGACCTGAAAACTGCCCTAATAGAACCTGCGCATAGAGATAGAGAGGGGACTAAAGTGCAGCATGACAACGGCATCCATTTTGTAATGGATAATCCACATTCGTAATACTTCAAACAGATGGATGTCGAGACTGTGACCATATGTAATACGATCAATGCCATTAATAGATTGAGCATACCACAGACCTATTTTGCTTTTTTTACTTATGTGTCGCACAATTCCCTAGGCATCAGTATTTGTGTTGTTCGTCCATTAGTTCCTAGTGTTTATCACTTTTGGCATAGTGGATCAGGAAGCTACGCAGTGGTGTCACTATCAACTCTACATATATCTATAATTGTTTGTTGCAGACTGTCAATTCAGTTATCCATTGCTTTTGTGTTTGGACCCTTCCCCGGCCCCAATGTTTGACCTCAAATTGTTTGGCCAGTAGTAGCACAAGGACAGTAAATTTATATCTGGCATGTAAGACAGGCTTTACCCTTCCCAGAACTGCCATATGTGGTGTTAGCTAGAGAGGGGTTTTAATGATTTCTTGCAGTGTGTGCTACATTTTCCCAAAATTTGCACGACCCCCACCCTGCCCCCTCCTCGTCCCAATGCGGTGTCAGAATCCAACTTCAGTCTCCTTGCATTGTAGCGTTCGCAGCAATGGTCAGTCCTAGACCCCAATTGTGTGGTGTTGCTGAGGTGTATTAAACTCGATGAATAAAGTGCATGAGCCGTAGTCTGCTGCAAGGTTGGAGGTTGTCCATTTGCGAGTAGCATTACTCCCACATCTCCTCAGTGAGGGGAGCATCTAGATTGCCGTTCCTCACCGCTCTGGTCGGGGGTCACATATAAGGGTGTCACCATCTGCATCTCCCTGTACAGTACAGTAATGAGTTTCCTAGGAATTGTATTATTTATTATCAACGGTACTGGTTTGAAAAATTCCAGCTCCTGGGGGATGTTATGTGTGATCTGTTTGCTTGTTACCTTGAACGTATGGTCAAGAAAGGTGTCAACTGGAGTGATCTCAGAATGAGCCCCAATAGTGTCTATAGTGATGAATTTGCCATCTCCATACAGGTCGTCCTGTTTAGCTATGCTAAGTTTATTCAGCTGTGATTTCACTTTTTCCTCAGTCGTCATGGGAAAGTGCAGATGCGATGTTCAAGTGGTTTCAGGTGAGCATAGGAGTTTAAAAATTGCAATACATCAGAGTTTATTCCAGGCTGCTATTGTGCATTGCACATGTTTACTTCTCGAGTGACAGTGGTGCTTTTCAGCCTTAAGGTGATCTGAAAGAGAGTAGGATCTGTCACATCTCTTTCCACTGCAAGGAGGTGGGCAGATTATCGCTGAGGATGTGGTCAGTAGTGGACAATGTGTGTTTATGCACATAAATAGTATAACTCAGTGTTGGGGATAACATATGTTTTGTTGATATGGCAGGGTTGGTGTTTCCTGCGATGTTCTAGATTTTTTCCTGCCCAGTTCAGTTTTATAAGTTGTCATTATGCCAAAGCAGCCATCCATTGTGAATGGCAGCTTGAGCCATCTAGTGATTTGATCATCTAGTTTGCTAATAGTGATACCATAATTTAATTTGATGACTTTGTCTTTGTTTATGCAGCCATTTCTCAAAGTAAATAGACGTAAATTATCATTTTGACCTCTGGGTGAAGCAATCTGTGCCAGACCTGCATATAAGAAAATGTTTCTATTTTTAGAAGGCTGTTTTTGCCTCAAATTCCTCAGATATTTTTATCAGACTCTTGAAAACAAAAAGTGAGCCTGACATGACACATCTCTTTTTCCTCTACTGTTGGAAGCATTTTATATCCAGAGCTGAAGAAAAGTCTGTATTGAAACAGATAGGATTGGATGGGACCGGAATATTGTAAACCCCAGTCTTGTGCTTACTTTGTTCCAAACTGACAATGTCACTCTAGTGATGGGTCAGGCATCCAGTCCTCAACTCCTCTCAGAGGTACTAGATGTCCCAAAAAAATACCTCTGCAGCATTTGCTCTGTCTTTTTCCACTCCACCAGATATCTAAGTTGTGATGCTTAGAAGTAAGTCTGCACATGTGGGACTGACTTCCCCCACCCATCTTACTTTCCCCTCAGGATACAAGCCTGTATAATGTTTTGGCTGCCATTTGCAGAGTTTTACCCAACCAAATAAATACATTTTTCAATGACAGAATTTGATTAAATAGTGTATGCCGTAGTTCCAATTGAATTTTCTGAAACCATTATAAAATCGTTGGTAGTGTTCTCGTCTTAATTGTAGCTCTCCTACCTATCCATGGAAAGTGATATGTGTGCCAATCTGAAATAGACTGTAGTTATAGATTCCTTACCTCTAGAGTTACCCCCAGGCGTCAGACTGGATCCAGAGAATTTTTCTTCAGCAATACCCCTGCACGTCGGTAGGTGGCATCGGTCGACTCCGTGTCCGGCGTCGTGGTGCCTACTTACGCTGCCCCTGCGCACTGACGTCAGTTCTTTCTTTTTCCGCGCCAGCCTAGAGCAGATCCGGAGAGAGCTTGCCCCTTAATCAGTTTTTGACTAAACTTTTTTCGACTTTTGTCAACGTCTTTTTTTTTTTTTTTGAGTCTTCGACTCCTGGTGCGCGAGGGATGTCGCATAGTCGAACCGGATTCAAGCCTTGTGACTCCTGTCACAAGCTGATGTCGTGACAGATCTGCACCTGGAGCGCGAGCACGACCCGAAGTCATGCTCCGGCTGTCGGTCCATGAGTCCGAAGTCTTTGCTGGAGCAGTCCCGAAAGCTTTTGGAGGCCCGGCAGACAGTTCTGTGTCGCTTCCGGGTTCACTCAAGGGGAAGGTCTCGAGACCGGTCGCGGAGCCACTACACTTCATCCAAGTCTTCGTACTCCTCGGGTAGGTCGAAGCTCAAGAAGAAGGCGAAGAAGCACCGTCGCTGTTCGCCTTCTCCCCGTCGGTCGGCTGACACGACGCGGTAACCGGAGCATCTGAAAGAAACACATCTGAAAGAGACACGTTAGTGACAGATTCCTTACCTTAGAATATCCCCAGGCGTCAGACTGGATCCGGAAAGTTTTTGCGTAGCAGTACCCTTGCGCGTCGGTAGGCGGCGTCGTGCGGCTCCGCGTCCGTCGTCGGCGTCGGGACCGCTGGGATGACGTCGCGGGCAGTACTTAGACGCCGCCCCTGCGCGCTGACGTCAGTTCTTCTTTTTTCCGCGCCAGTAAGCGCAGATCCGGGAAGAGCAGTGCCCTAGTCATTTTTTGACTAACTTTTTGGTGATTTTGTCATTGTTTTTCTTCGAGTCATCTAGACTCCGAGGTGTCGGTAGCGATGCCCGGCTTCAAGCCATGGACGCCTGTGGTCGAATGATGTCGATCACAGACCCGCACTTAGAGTGTCTCTACTGTCTCGCCCGCGACCACGACACGAAGTCGTGTTCCGACTGCCGGGCCTTACACCCGAAGGCTTTGCGAGAGCGGTCTCGAAAGCTACTCGAGGTCCGGCAGTCGGCTCCGCGCCGCACCAAGCCCCGGTCCCGTGAGAGGTCGAGGGGCCGCTCGCGGAGTCCTCGCCGGTCGTCGGAGTCCAAGTCTTCGCACTCCTCGGGTAAGTCGAAGCACAAAAAGTCTAAGAAGCACCATCGCTGTAAGACTTCGCCTCGCCGGTCTCGCGACTCGGCTGAGGCCCCTGTCGGCACTGTCCCCGCGGCTCCGGAGGTGCCTATGGAGCCGCCCCCGCATTACCCGTCCTTCCCGGGTTCGGGGGCGACTCCGGCCGAGATACAGAAATTCCTGTCGGCCATGGCCCGCCTCTTCGGGCCTCAAGGCCCCTCCGGTGCGCCTTCGGGCCCCGCGGGCCCTGATGGGGTTGCCCCGGCGCCGCCGACGACTCCGGTCCCGGCGCCGCCTGTCTCACCAGCCTCGCTCCCGGCTTCGGCCTCGATCCCGGCTCCGGTGGTACCGCAACCCCCATCGACGCCGGTTGACCTAACCACTCCTCCGCCGACGTCCCCGGTGCCGTTCCTGACGCCGTCCGGGGCTCCGGGCGGCGTCGTTCCCCGGTTCTCTCCGGATCCGGACGCGGCGTCGGACCGACGTCGCCTGACGCCGGCTCCGGCGCCAATGAGACCTTGGGTCCCTGACGTCCCCCTCCTCCTTATTTTCAATCGGAGGAGGACCAGGAGAAGCTGGGAGGGGTCGGAAGACCCTCTCACACAGCAGTGTGAGTATGATCAGGACTGGGCAGAGGAACTTGGGGATGCCAGTGGTCTGGACACTTCTCCTGACACTGGCATGCTGTCTCCTCCTTCCCTGGCTACGGAGGAGGGAGCAAATTTCGCAACGATGTTGCGTAGAGCAGCTGGAGCCTTGCACCTCCAATTGTCTACGGTGGCTGTCAGGACTAACCTCCTGATGGAAGTGCTTCAGCCGGCAGCTACCTCCTCGGAGCCATTGCTGCCGTTTAATGATGCACTGTCTGACGTTCTTTTGGGCACCTGGTCCAAGCCCGCCACAGGGGCTCCTGTGGATAGGAACGTGGCCCGACGCCATCGCCCTGCTCCGGGCGACCCCTTGTTTCTCTCTCAACATCCCACCCCGAGAGCTTGGTTGTCCAAGCCTCTGCCTCCCAAACCGCCTTCCCTACCGCCCCTCCGGATAGGGAATCCAAACGCCTGGACCAATTTGGGAAGAAGGCCTTTTCTTCCTCCAGTGCTGGCTTGCGGTCCGTCAACACCGCTTGCCTTTTGGGCCGATATTCAAACTCTCTGTGGGATTCGGTGGCGGCCGTTTTGCCCCAGTGTTCTGAGGAGGTCCAGACACTGCTTACCCGCACCATTGCGGAAGGTAGGGATGCGGCAAAGTACACCATACGTTGTGGCCTTGATACCGCCGACTCGCTGGGCAGATCGCTTGCAACGACGGTGGCGCTGCGTCGCCACGCCTGGCTGAGAACAACTGGTTTCTCGGGTGATGTCCAGAATACACTCATGGACATGCCCTTTGATGGAGTCGGTCTTTTTGGTTCCAAAGCAGACCATGCGCTGGAGCGTTTAAGGACTCACGGGCTACTGCCAAGTCCCTGGGCCTTTCTGCTGTGCGCCCTCCGCTAACCTCTGCTTTTCGCCCCTTTCGTGGCCACGGAAGGGCGCCCAGTCACGTCCGCTGCCCAGCCACCGGCCCGCGCAGCAAGCGTCTTCGCGTGGCCGAGGACGTGGCTCCCGCCGTGGCGGGTCAGGCAACCAGCGTGCGGGTCAGGCCACCAACTCAGCCCCGTCCGCGGCCTCCAAGCCCTCCTAGTCCTTCCTTTCAGGTGCACAGCACGCCAGTAGGGGCAGGGTCCGCCATCACCTTCACCACTGGCGTGCCATCACCTCGGACAGGTGGGTCTTGGACATTGTCCGAAGGGGCTACTCCCTCCCCTTCGAGACCACCCCCAGCCATGCCACCTCCATTCCACCGCATGTCAGGGGATCACTTGGTGCTTCTGCAGAAGGAAGTCACGGCCCTCTTGGCCAAGAGGGCCATCGAGCATGTTCCGACCCCAGAAGTAGGACGTGGTTGCTACTCCCACTACTTTCTGGTGCCCAAAAGGACAAGGAGGACATGCGTCCTATCTTAGACCTCCCGGAACGTCAATCGCTTCCTCCAGAAGGAGAAGTTCAAGATGCTCACCCTAGCTCAGGTCTTGACTGCCCTCGACCCTGGAGACTGGTTGGTAGCGTTGGACTTGCAGGACGCTTATTTCCACATCCCCGTCCTGCCGGCGTTACCTGCGGTTCACGGTAGGCCTCGAGCATTTTCAGTTCACCGTGCTCCCCTTTGGCCTTACCAGTGCCCCTCGGGTGTTCACGAAAGTGATGGCGGTGGTCGCAGCTCATCTGCGCCGGGCAGGGGTTCCAGTCTTCCCCTACCTCGACGACTGGCTGCTGAAGGCGGGCTCGTCCCAGGCAGTCGTCTCCCACCTCCAGACTACGGCCGAACTCCTGCATTCCCTGGGGTTCACTATCAATGTGCCGAAGTCACACCTGACTCCCTCTCAGTCGCTCCTTTTCATCAGAGCTGTTCTGGACACTGTGCAGTTTTGGGCCTATCCTCCCGAGCAGCGAATCCGGGATTTTCGGGGTATGATACCAATGTTTCAGCCTCTATCCTGCATATCGGTGAGAATGACCCTGAGGCTGCTGGGCCTCATGGCCTCCTGCATCCTGCTGGTGGATCATGCCAGGTGGAATATGCGGGCTCTGCAGTGGGACCTGAAGTTCCAGCGGGTGCAGCATCAGGGGAATCTTTCCGACTGCGTCCATATCTCGGAGAGAACTGCGCGACAACTGCAGTGGTGGTTGACGAACCCGGATTAGGTCAGAGGCAGATTCCTCTCCCTTCCCCGACCAGACTTCACAGTGGTGACCGATGCATCACTTCTGGGATGGGGCAGCCACCTGGGAGAGGCGGAGATCGGAGGAGTCTGGTCTCCGACGGAGTCCGGTCTCCATATCAACCTGCTGGAGCTCCGGGATATTCGCTTGGCACTGAAGGCATTCCTTCCCTCCCTCAAGGGGAAGGCAGTGCAGGTGTTCACGGAGAACATCACAGCCATGTGGTACTGCAACAAGCAAGGCGGGGTGGGGTCCTGGACCCTTTGTCAAGAGGCTCCTCCCCTTTGGACATGGCTGGAACATCAGGGCATTACCCTGGTGGTTCAACACTTGGCAGGTTTTCTGAACGCCAGGGCGGACGAACTCAGCCGCCGGTGCCTGGTGGATCACTAATGGCATCTTCACTCGGAGGTGGTACAAGGTCTCTTTCAGCAGTTGGAGAACCTTGGTTAGATCTGTTCGCCACCGAAGAGAACGTGCAATGTCAGCAGTTCTGTATGTTGGAGTTTCCAAGGGCACTCGCTCGGCGACGCTTTTTGTCACAAGTGGAGCTGCGGCCTCCTGTACTCTTTTCCGCCTGAACCACTTCTGCCCCGAGTACTGAAGAAGATCAGGTGCAACTGGGCCCAAGTCATTTTCGTGGCTCCGGACTGGGCACGAAGAGTCTGGTACCCCGAGCATGGCCATCGATCAGACTGCCCCTTCAGGAGGATCTTCTGTCGCAGCAGCAGGGGACCGTCTTTCACCCAAACCTGTCCGGCCTCCACCTCCTTGCGTGGAGATTGAGCGTTGACGGTTGACAGCTTTTGACCTTCCTCCCGAAGTCTGTAATGTCATCTTGGCAGTCAGGCATCCCTCCACTAAGACGGTATATGCCTGTTCATGGGACAAGTTTGTGGCATGGTGCACAGCAAAGGCTGTGGATCCCCTTTGTGCCCCTCTTTCTGAGGTTCTTTTGTTCCTTCTTTCTTTGGCCCAGCAGGGTTCTCCTCTGGGCACTCTTAAAAGGCTACCTGGCAGCCATTTCTGCTTTTCTCCGACTACCAGATCAGCCCTCTTTGTTCAAGTCCCCTATTGTAAGTAGATTCTTTAAAGGCATTATTCATCTCTTTCCTTCATCTCCTTTCATAATGCCTCAGTGGGACTTGAACCTTGTTTTGACTTACCTTATGTGCGCTCCCTTCGAGCCACTTCACAATTGTCCTCTCAGGCTTCTCACTCTGAAAACTGCTTTTCTTGTTGCTATCACCTCTGCTCGCAGGGTGAGTGAGCTTCAGGCTCTTTCTTCTAAGCCCCCTTTCTTTTCGTTCCATCCGGACGAAGTGGTGCTTCGAACTAGGCCCTCGTTCCTGCTTAAAGTTGTCACTCCTTTTCACATTGGACAGACTATTACTCTGCCCACCTTTTTCCCGCCTCCGCACCCTTCCAAGGAGGAAGAGACACTCCAATGTCTGGACCCGAAGTGTGTGCTGTCTTTCTACCTTGACCGCACAAAGGATTTCCTGGTGGACGATCAACTCTGTTGGCTATGTGGGTGTCAAGAAAGGTCGGGCTGTGCAAAAGCGTACCATCTCTTGATGGGTAGTCCTTTGTATCAAGATTTGTTATGCTTTGGCTAAATTAGGAACCTCCAGTGGGGCTGCAAGCTCATTCCACTAGAGCTACGGCAGCAACTGCGTGGAGTTCCACTCCTCGATATCTGCCAGGCGGCCACGTGGGCTTCTATGCACACGTTCACCAGACATTACTGCCTGGATAGTCAATACCGATGGGACGGCTACTTTGCCCGTTCTGTCCTCCAGGACTTTCTGTTTTGAACTTAGTTCGCAGACCCACCTGCATTGCTGGTGTATCTATTCTAAAGGTAAGGAATCTATAACTACAGTCTCTTTCAGATGAACACGTTGCTTACCTTCGGTACTGATGTATCTGTAAGAGACATATGTAGTTATAGATTCCTTACCGCCCCACCCATCCTCCCCGTTCTGCGAACTGACTTCTAGGGATAGGGGCTCCCTTCTAGGGCCCTAGTTATGTGCACCAGTGGTCAGTGTCTTTCATGGCTTTGCGCTTCTGGCATAGAAAGTCGTGTCAGAACTGACGTCCGCGCGCAGGGGCGGCGTCTAAGTAGGCACTGTGGCGTCATCCCGGTGACCACAATGCTACCGACAGACACGGAGGCGACTGACGCCACCTACCGACGCACAGGGGTATTGCTGAAGTAAAATTCTCTGGATCCAGTCTGACACCTAGGGGTAATTCTTAAGGTAAGGAATCTATAACTACATATGTCTCTTACAGATACATTGTTACCGAAGGTAAGTAACTTGTTCTTTTTGAAGACATTGCTATGTTTCCTGTGTTGTTTGAAAGCAATTTAGTGTAACAACTTTTGGCATGTTGCGTCCCAACTTTATAATTGGATATGGTAATTTCTTGGAGTTCCATGTTGTGGGAATTATTTCCCTTAGATTTTCAATTTGTGGCAGGGGTTGTATTAGCAGCAAGGCTTCAGATTTTCAAATGTTGTTTTAAACCCTGGTACAGTGCAGTAGGCCTATAATTCCTCTATGATGGGAGGCATAGCCTTAAAAGGGCCCAGAAGAGTAACCGAAATGTCATTTGTAAACATAGCAAGTTTAAATATACTGGGTCCCAATTTGACTCTTAATCTCCTCTCTAGTCTCAACTGCATTTGCAAGTACTTCCTCAGTTAACGCAAAGAAAAGCAGGAGGAGCGGACAGACTTGCCTTGTAACACACACCATCTTGATCTGTAATTGTTTGGTCTAATTTACCCGTATATGGGCTCTTGGGGCGTAGTAGGCCGCCATGGTCCAGTTTTTAGAGTGCTCACAAAATGCCATTGTGTGCATTAATTGTTCCATGAATGTCTAGTTGATTCTGTCAAACACCTTCTCGCCGCCCAATGAGAGTAGAAGCACATTGTTGTGTTTCCTTTGAGTGTGTTCTAAAATGTACTGAAGTTGGTTTAATATTACCTCCACATCTTTGTTCCAGGATTAAGCCGGATTGATCAGTACTTAAAATATTCAGCAGGTTAGGGACAAGTTGCACTGTTAGAATGCTGGTAAAGAGTTTCATTTCAATGTTTAAAAGTTAATTTGGCCTATAAGATGCTCATGTTGTGAGATCTTTGACCGTTTTGGGAATTAACACCACTGCTGCTTCAATAATAGTACTGGACAACTCGCGTTTCCCCAAAATCATTGTAGAGTTTGGTTTAAATTGGGGTCTTGGGGATGCAATGAAATGTTGTCCAAGGTAGCAGGGTACTCAGGGCCCAGTGCTTTCCCTTATTTCATTCTGGATGGCACTTGTAACCTTGTCTTTCCCTAGAGATTTCTCAAGTGCCTCTCTCGATTCGGAAGGGATTTTGTATTTAAGATGAGTTTGTAAACAAGTGCCTATTTCTGCAGGTGAAGATGGCCTTTTGCTGCATAATTTCTGATTAAATCCCTAAAAGCCTCCACAATTGTTCTGTCCTCCATATCGGTTTCCCCTTTTGGACTTATAACTGTTTTTTCTCTGCCCTTATTAATTTGTGCTCTTAATTGGGAAGCTAGTAGTTTACCATATGTGTTGCCTGCTAAGTAATACTTCTGTTTAGTATGCAGAAGGGTATACTCTGTTTTAACTAAGTCTAGGGCTCACACTTAAGCCCTGCATGCCTAGATCTGGGTCTGTATTTTATTTTAGGCTTAACATTTGTGTTTTTCCCCCCAAGTTAGCTAATTTTGATTTTAGATTATTTCTTTCCTGAGCTCTGGTCTTTTTAAAGCATGACTCTATTGGTCTAAACATGCCTGACAGAGTGCCCTCTTCGCTGTTTTCAGCCATGAAATCTCAGATTTCCTCTTTGTACTCTTCTAGAAATTTGGGTCGTGCAAAGGGAATTCATCAACGTTCCGTGTATGCCCCAATTACTGCGTAGCGGTATCGGTAAAGTTATGGTGACCAGTTCATGGTCAGACAGAGCGATGTGACTTGTGATGGCTTCTTTAATGTTTCTTAGTAGGCAATTCTCTGTAAGAACATAGTCCAATCTGGCATACGTGCTGTTAGCTGCGGAGTAAAAGGTGTAGGCCAACTCTTCAGCATGGAGTTACCTGCGAATGCCTACCAAGCTAACTTCTTTTAACCACTGCCTAAAGGTGGTGATAGCAGTACCACCGGCATTGTATCTATTTTGGGAGCGATTCTTGACTGGGTCGCTAACTAAATGAAAGTGTACTACTATCAGTATCTCCCCTTCAGCATATACAGAGATGTCTGTGAAGGCCAATTCAAGGAAGGATTCCTGTTTGACATTGATTGTGTTTAATGAAAATATGGTGTATGTTTGGTTCTTCATTTGGACCACCATCCCCAGCATCTTCCCCACCTTTTCTGGCATTACTTTTTGCACCCTCCCCCAAAATTATCTTCTACATATAATTGCCACACCTGCTGTTTTCATTTTAGTTAATGCAAAGTATTGTAATGAGAAGTTTCCGATGGATACTTTTAACCACGAATTCCTCACATTTAGAAGATCCCCAGGTGGAAGACTGTCCCTGTAAGATTTTAACAGCAATGCCCGTCTGCTGTGGCAGGTGGTACTGTGCGACTCCGGTTTGACTTTGTTCTGCTCTAGAAGTGAAGATGGAGCTGCATACAAGAGCCACTGTTGTGCAAAATTACTTCCTTTCTTTCCATGCCTTCATTTATGGATCCCGATCTCGCTCCCAACTTTTTCCTTACCCCTGATGAATTTGATTTTTTCTTGGATTTTTTTTTGTGTTCAAGTGAATTGTGTGCCCTTTTAAAACTACAGTGTTTAAACCTTGTAGGGTCTGTAACAAACAAATGTTCATGATAGGTCCCAACGAGGTATGGCTCTGGTGTCTGGTTTCAGTACATGACTTAAAATCCTGCTAAGAGGAGAAGGCGTTCCGGGTAGGCGAAGCAAAGCTGTACGCCGCTGAACACCAAAAGAAGTCTTCCTCATGCTTGAATCAAGGAGCAGGGGCCTGTTTGCGCTCCCGTGGCTATTCCTGCAACAGGTCTGCATTGCAGTCCAAGTCTACCAGTAAGTCGAAATCAAAGCAGAAGGAGAGGCGGTCGAGCTGGATTCATGTCAATTTGGCCACTCTCAACCCGAGAAATCTCAAGCACGTCAGGCTTCTTCCAGCCTCCGAGGAGCCGATACCGTAGCTAACTCCACTGTACCCAGAATTCCTGGGTCCACCTGAGACATCACAACAGATTGAGGCCTTTCGTGAGGCTATACTGTAAATTTTTGACACTCTTCCAGTTCCCTTTCTCCCAGCTTATGCCCCCAAGGATCAGCAGGGGTCCCCCAGTTGCATTAACCCTGGTGTGCCCGCCTTTGGCGCAGGCTGTGCATCACTATCCCACCTCTGGTTTCTTCTCCAGGGCAGACTTTCAATATGGCACCAAAATCCACACCTGTCCCCTTTGGTATTAACACTGGCACCAGAGATAGACCCCGTTCCTATAATCTTATCCAACTCTGAGCTGAATTCATCTCGGCCCCGACCAAGGTTGCGTCGCAGTGCATCCGGCCCCAGTTCAATCAGGCTTTGACGTTGCCATGCCCTTGTTACAGAGCCTTACCTAAGTGATTTTTGGTTCGGACTCTGATCAGGGCCAACCAGGCTTTGGAGACAGCAGAAATGAGGGGGATTATTTTCCTCAACATTATGATGATAATTTCAACATGGACTTGAAGGGGGCCATTGGGTTGGCCACTTCAGTGGACACTGGCTTGTGCTCTCCCACAGGACCACCAAGGCAAGAGAATGCCTCCTTTTGCCATTGTAATGAGATATTGGATCTACAACTGCCAACTATGGAAAACAAAACTAACATAATAACAGAAGTCTTACAACCAGGACAAACTTCATGAGAACCTTTACTTCCAATTAAGGAAGCCCTGACTGACACCTTTATGGGCACCTGATCTAAGACCGGTCCCTATGCACCATTGATCTGAAAGAAACAGTTAGTTATAGATTCCTTACCTTAGAATTACCCCCAGGCGTCAGACTGGATCCGGAAAGTTTTTTGTCAGCAATACCTCTGCGTGTCGGAAGGTGGCGTCGGTCGGCTCCGCGTCCATCGTTGGCGTCGTGGTCGCCGGGATGAAGTCGCGGTAGCTACTTAGACGCCGCCCTCGCACGCTGACGTCAGTTCTTACTTTTTCCGCGCCAGCCAGCGCAGATCCGGAGAGAGCGGTACCTCCAGTCACTTTTTGACTGAACTTTTTGAGCGATTTTTGTCGACGTCTTTTTGAGTCCTACCGACTCCTGGTGCACGTAGGGATGCCCGGCTTCAAAGCTTGCGGTTCCTGTACCCGACTGATGTCGGTGACGGATCCGCACAGCGTGTGCCTCTTTTGCCTGGAGCGCGACCACGACCCCAAGTCGTGCTCCGACTGCCGGACCATGGCCCTGAAGTCTTTGAGGGGGTGGTCCCGAAAGCTTCTTGAGCGCCGGCAGTCGGCTCAGCGCCGTTCGAGGTCCCGGTTGCGAGGGAGGTCGAGGGATAGGTCGCGGAGCCATCACCACTCGTCATCCAAGTCTTCACACTCAGGGTCAGGTAAGTTGAAGCACAAGAAGAAGTCAAAGAAGCATCGTTGCTCTTCGACTTCTCCCCGTCGGTCGGCTGACGCGACGAGGGATGCGGGCGGTGCCATTCCCGCAGCTCCGCGTGCGGAGCCTGAAGGGTCGACTCCAAGTTTCCCTCCCTTTCTGCGACCCCTGCCCAGCTTCGTCAGTGTTACGAGGCGATGCATGCCATCTTTGGGCAGCCCGACTCCGCCGGCGCACCTTCGGGCCCCGCGGACTCGGTTGGGGGTCCTAGGCCGTCCCGGGGCCCCAGGGCCCCCATGGATCCAGGCCTGGATCCGGATTGGCGCCGGTTGACCTCATTACACCTCCACCGGTGCCGTTTCCTTCGGCACCGTAACCGCACTAGATGCCAGTTGTGCCCCCAGCCGACGTCGACCCCGGCCTCCATCCTGATGTGGACACAGAGCCGGACCGGCGTTGGCCGACGCCGGATCCGGCGCCGAGTGGGGTTTTTGTGCCCCTGTTCACTCCTGGGGTCCCTTTCAGGCCAGATTGGCACCCAGAGGACGAGGAGGAGGACTGGGAGGGTCAGGTGACCCTCTGACCGACCAGTTGGATTATGATCCGGACTGGAGAGAGGACCTGGGGGATGCCAGTGGTCGGGATACCTCCCCAGACCTTGGCATGTTGTCTCCTCCTACCGTGGCTACGGAGGAGGGAGCATCCTATGCAGTGGTGTTCCGTAGGGCAGCCGAGGCTCTCCACCTCGAGCTACCTACGGTGGCAGTCAGGACTAACCTCCTGACAGAGGTGCTTCAACCGGCAGCGAGCTCTTCGGAGCCCCTGCTGCCGTTTAATGAAGCCCTAACCGACATCCTTTTGGGCACCTGGTCCAGCCCCAACACAGGGGCTCCCGTGGATAGGATAATTGCCCAACGCCACCGCCGGGCCCTGGGCAACCCCACTTTCCTCTCCCAACACCCCACCCCGGAGAGCTTGGTGGTCCAAGCTTCTACTTCCAAGAGCGCATTCCCTAACGCACCACCAGATAGGGAATTCAAGAAGCTGGATCATCTTGCGCAGCTTGGGACTGCGGTCGGTAAACACCGCATGTCTATTGGGCCGTTATTCCCACTCTGTGTGGGACACGGTTGCGCAAGTGCTGCCTCAGTGTCCGGAGGAGGCCCGGACCGTACTCTCCCAGGCTGTTGCCGCAGGGAGAGATGCAGCGCAGTTTACCATCCGCTGTGGGCTGGATACCGCCTACTCTCTAGGCAGGACGATTTCCACGTCGGTAGCCCTCCATCGCTACGCCTGGATGAGATCGACTGGCTTTTCTGGGGATGTCCAGAGCGCTCTTATGGACATGCCCTTTGATGGCCGTTGCCTTTTTGGCGACAAAGCAGACAACGCTCCAGAGCGTTTCAAGGACTCACGGTCTACGGCCAAGTCCTTGGGCCTCTCCACTCGCCCTGCGCAGTCTGCTTTTCTCCCCTTTCGTGGCTACGGAAGGGGTGCCACACTACGTCCCGCCCAGAGCCACAGGCCGGGCCAAGCTGCACAAACTTCACGCGGCCGGGGACGTGGGAGCCACCGCCGTGGTTCAAGGGGCCAGCGAGCGGGCCAGTCCACCAACCCCCCCTTTGCTGCAGCCTCCAAACCTTCCTAGTCCGACCTTTCAGGCCCATCAATCGCCAGTGGGCGGCAGGATCCGCCATCACCTCCCCTACTGGCGCACCATCACGTCGGACAGGTGGGTTTTGCAGATAGTCCGAAGGGGCTACTTTCTCACTTCGAGGCTACCCCCCCGGCCAAGCCACCTCAGTACCATCGCATGTCGGAGGATCACCTGGGCCTTTTCCAACAGGAAGTTACAGCTCTCTTGGCCAAGGGAGCCATCGAGCGCGTTCCTGCCCCAGAAGTAGGTCATGGTTGTTATTCCCACTACTTTCTGGTACCCAAGAAGGACAAGGGCCTGCGTTCTATGTTGGACCTCAGGAACGTCAACCGCTTCCTCCGGAAGGAGAAGTTCAAAATGTTGACGTTCGCTCAGGTCTTGTCTGCTCTCGACCCTGGAGACTGGATGGGTGCGTTGGACTTGCAGGACGCCTATTTCCACATCCCCGTCCTGCCGGCCCAACGGCTCTACTTGCGGTTCATGGTAGCCCACGAGCATTTTCAGTTTACCGTGCTCCCCTTCGGCCTTACCAGCGCCCCTCAGGTGTTCACGAACGTGATGGCGGTGGTTGCAGCTCATCTGCGCAGATCAGGGGTCCCAGTCTTCCCCTATCTCGACGACTGGTTGTTGAAGGCGGGCTCACCCCAGACAGTCGTCTCCCACCTCCAGACTACGGACGACCTCCTGCATTCGCTGGGGTTCTCCATCAACGTGCCTAAGTCACACCTGAGTCCCTCTCAGAAGCTCCTCTTTATCGGAGCGGTTCTGGACACAACGAGGTTTCGGGTCTATCCTCCCGATCAGCGAGTCCGGGATATTCGGGCTATGATTCCGATCTTTCAGCCCTTATCCCGGGTTTCGGTCAGGATGACCCTCCGGCTGTTGGGCCTGATGGCCTCCTGCATCCTGCTGGTGGATCATGCCAGGTGGCATATGCGGGCTCTGCAGTGGGACCTGAAGTTCCAGTGGGCGCAACATCAGGGGAATCTGGCCGATTGCGTCCAGATCTCGGAGGGCACTGCACACCAATTGCAGTGGTGGCTCACGAATCAGCATTGGGTCAGCGGCAGATTCCTCTCCCTCCCTCAACCAGAGTTCACGGTGGTGACCAATGCATCACTTCTGGGATGGGGCGGCCACATGGGGAGGCGGAGATCAGAGGCCTCTGGTCTCCGGCGGAGTCCGGGCTCCACCTCAACCTTCTGGAGCTGCGGGCGATCCGTCTTGCACTGAAAGCATTCCATCCCTCTGTCCGGGGAAGAGTAGTGCAGGTGTTCACGTAAAACACCACTGCCATGTGGTACTGCAACAAACAAGGCGGGCTGGGGTCGTGGACCCTATGTCAAGAGGGCCTCCGCCTCTGGAACATCAGGGCATATCCCTGGTGGTTCAACACCTGGCAGGTTCTCTGAACGCCAGGGCGGACGAACTCAGCCACAGGTGCATGATGGATCACGAATGGCGTCTTCACTCGGAGGTGGTGCAAGGTCTCTTTCAAAAGTGGGGAAGAGCCTTGGTTAGATCTATTCGCCACCGTAGAGAACGCGTAATGTCATCAGTTCTGCGCGTTGGAATTTCCAAGAGGGCACTCGCTAGGCGACACTTTTCGTGGCGAGTCGAGTTGCGGTCTGTTGTACGCCTTTCCGCCTATACCACTTTTGCCCAGAATGCTGAAGAAGATCAATCGCGACCGGGCCCAAGTCTTTCTTGTGGCGCCGGATTGGGCACGAAGAGTCTGGTATCCCGAGCTACTCAACATGGCCATCGATCCTCCGATCCGACTGCCTCTTCGGGAGGATCTTCTGTTGCAGCAGCAGGGGACGGTCCTCCACCCGAACCAGTCCAGCCTCCACCTCCTTGCGTGGAGATTGAGCGGCGGCAGTTGACGTCATTTGACTTGCCTCCTGAAGTCTGTGATGTAATCTTGGCAGCCAGGCGTCCCTCCACTAAGACGGTATACGCCTGCCAATGGAACAAATTTGTGGCATGGTGCGCAGCAAAGGCTGTAGATCCCCTTTCCGCCCCCTTTTCTGAGCTTCTTTTGTTCCTCCTTTCTTTGGCCCAGCAGGGCTCTGCTCTGGGCACTATCAAGGGCTATCTCTCGGCTATTTCTGCCTTTCTTAGACTTCCTGATCAGCCTTCTCTCTTCAAGTCCCCGGTTGTAAATCGTTTCTTAAAAGGCATTACTCATCTCTTTCCTCCTATCTCCTTCGTAATGCCTCAGTGGGACTTGAATCTGGTCTTGACCTATTTGATGTGCGCTCCCTTTGAGCCGCTTCACAACTGTCCTCTCAGACTCTTCACTCTTAAGACTGCATTCCTGGTAGCCATCACATCTGCCAGAAGAGTGAGTGAGCTCCAGGCTCTTTCATCCAAACCTCCTTTTCTGGCTGTACATCTGGACAAGGTTGTCCTAAGAACTCGTCCATCCTTCCTTCCCAAGGTGGTCACCTCCTTTCATATTGGGCAAACCATCACTTTGCCCACCTTCTTTCTGCCTCCGCATCCTTCGAAAGAGGAAGAGAGGCTCCACCGTCTGGACCCAAAACGTGCTCTCTCCTTCTATCTGGATGCACCAGACAGTTCCGGGTTAATGACCAGCTCTTTGTTGGCTACGTGGGCCCCAAGAAAGGTCGGGCCGTACGCAAGCGGACCATTTCCAGATGGGTTGTTTTGTGTATTAAGGCAAGTCTCCTAAAACAACAAGTTTCAAGCTCGGTAGTGACTGTCACAAACAAATGTCTGTGTTGAATCCCTATCAGACGTACCTCTGGTACCTGGGGTGGAGCCATGACGCAATGAACCAAAAGGAACGCTAGGCGAAACTAGACATCGTCAAACATAAAAAGACTCTGCAATGTAGCCGTTCCAAGTCATGCTCCACATCCAAGGTTCTCTCTTGGTCCTGTTGATGTAGCCGTTCCAGAGGTCTGTCTTCATCGCGCTCAAAGTCCTCAGGATAATGTAAGAAAAATAAGAAGTTGAAGTGGGATTCCACTCCTTCACACCACTCGCATTCGCCTGAACAAGCACAGGGGTGGCCCCACACCTCTTGATCTTGCTCCTGATGTCACCCACTTCAGAGCCAATACCGCAGCTGGTTCCGGCACTCCTGAATTTCCGGGGCCTTTAACCATGCCGTGGCAGAATGAAGAATTCAGCGCAGCCATGCTACAGCTCTTTGGATGCCTGCCAACTCCCTCTGGCGCACATTAGAGCCCTGATAAGCCTCACATTTGAACCCCAAGAAGTCATGAGGCCTTCCACCTAGGATACTGCCCTATCTTGCCTCCAGCTCTGCTGTCAGTGCAGACTTCCCACCTCAAAAAGCAACCCTAATTGTCCTCGTCGGCCGCTCCGACCTCAATCGACATCAGGCCCAAATCTGCCTGAGGCGCCGCTGCCTCCACTTGCATTACCACAGGCTCAACAACGCTCTTTGCATTCCCTTTTTAGGACTGATTCGGATAATGACTGTGACCTGGGTGATGAGTTTGCTCATACCTGCCAAGTAGACAACTGGTACAAGGACTTCAAGGAGGCTAGTACCTCAGTACCTCCCCAAGACATGACTTTTGTCTCCCCCTGGACCAGCCACATAGGATTTTGTTTACTACTCCATGCTGATGCGGAGGGTGGCCGAAGTACTTGACCTCCACCTCTCCACTTACAAGGTTAGAACTAATGTTTACCAGAAGTCCTCCACCCAAAGAAAACATCTTCTGAGCCCCTTCTTCCATTTAACGAGGCACTGATGGATACGCTATGGTGGGCCTGCGCTCCACTCACCATGCCTGTGTCTGGTGGGAGAAGGGCAGCCACCATAAGAAGACAGGGGAGAAGCATTTTGCCGGATCCCATGCCAGCAGAGGAGAAAACCAGTCAGGAAGGGAGCTGGCAAGGGCAGCCGGGGGTGCCCCCCCCCCCCAATGAAAAGAGATCAAGTAAGGAGCGGGACTGGGCACCTCTAACAAAACAAATTAAAAAAGAAAGAAAAAAATGGAAGCCATGTGGCAGCAACAAAGGAATGCAGCTGGAGCCACCAACTCAATATTCATGCAGCCTCCCAGAAGATCCCAATACTACCCTGCGGGCTTTGCTCTTCCCAACATTTTCTACTGCTTGTGATGGCCCCAGGATGGCAAGACCACCACCAACATGGGAAAGAAAGTGTGAGGGGGCTGTAGGAGGAGTGCAGCTTTCTCCCCCTACCCCCCAAGAAATTTTGCCAAGTGACCCAAGGTTTACAGGGTCCCAGAAGTTATGACTCCCTTGCTCTCTGCCTATAAATCAATCACTCCCAATGATGCTTCAACGTTTGTTGTATAGCCTAGGAGTGCAGCAACTTCTGTGTTTTTTTATTTTAATGACTATATAATTGTGACCTAAGTTGGTTAAAGAAAGACACGTACAGTGGTTTTATTTTGTTTTTTCAAAGGTGTAGTCATTACTGACAGTAATGAGGATTTTTCTTGAAAGAATGCAATGCTTTAAGTATGATTATTGCCGATGTATTATGGTCACTGAAGTCAGTGATGGAATGATGCATTATTACGTGATTCTGGTCTTTAAGTGGGGTAACACTGACATGATTTAAAGGGACACCCTCCTATATGGTTGTGTTGCATTGTATGGTGGTACTGCAATGTTTTTGGCTCATGACCCTTTAGGGGTCAAGTGTAATGGTATCAAAATTATTTCCACCAGCCTTATGTATATTTGTAAATTACTGAGTAGTGTTAAGTGTGTGTGTAAGAAAGGAACTATTCCTTTTCTAAAGAAAAAGCACAGACTGGACAATCATTGAGTGCCACCAAATGGTGATTACTAGCCCACACCACCTCCCCTGAGTAGGTCCTGGACTGCTCTTCTTCGTTACCTGAGAGAGACATGCACTACATTGGGCTGTTTAGTTCTCAGAGAAGGGGTAATTGTGGACCTATTATTTGTGCAGGCCACACAACTAATGACCCATTTCCTTACAGTCTTGATGTTGGCAAGTTCACAATTTGTTGTGGCTTGGACACCACCAATTTCATCAGGCGGTCCTTAGGCATCAGTGTCTCAATTTGCCACCATGTGTGGCTCCGGTCATATGTTATGTTATTAAGACTTATTAAGCGCGTGAATACCCTCAGGTGTCTTGGTTCTAAAGCTAGAAAGCAAACACAACTGATTCATGGCCTAACTCTGAAAGGGACAGGTTTTAAGACTCTTTCTAAAAGATGATGAAGATTTTGCAGATCTAATGTGCTATGGAAGAGAGTTCCAAAGTTTTGCAGTTCCGTAACTAAGGCTTCGACCACCCCAATTGGAAGTGTGGACCCTGGGCACAGTCATAAGCCGAGCTTCGTAGACCGAAGCAGTCTATAGGGGTTACACCACTTGAAAAGATTTCTTTAAAAAGTGGGACCTGTGTTATTCAGTGCTTTATATGCTAAGCACAAGGTCTTAAACTTAATGCAACTTGCCACCTTAAGCCAATGTAACTTCCGAATTTCTTTGGAGACAGATTGATATTTAGGCAGATTCAATAGGACTCTTGCGGCTGCATTTTGTATCATCTGCAACTTTTTTAGGTGTCGACTTTGGATATTTTGATACAAACCGTTGCAGTAATCCAATTTAGATAGTACAAGTGCAGTCACAACTGTCCTCCTAGAGTTGGTCGGCAGGTAAGGAAGAATTTTCTTTATTTTTCTGATTAAGTAAAAGGAGGAAGACATGGTGGCGTTTATATGATATGAGTAAGACAATTTATTATCAAGAACATCTCCTAAGTTTTTAGCTTTTAAGACAGGTTTAGGGGATTCCCCTAGTTCCACTGGCCACCATGAGGCATCCCATGTTGGTTGAAGGTTGCCAGAGATCAATATCTCGGTCTTATCAGAATTAAGCTTTAAACAGTGCTTGCTCATCCAGATGTTAATTTCTCGCATGCACTAATGAAACCGAAATGAGGAAGAGGGTTCATTTTTAAAAGCCGCGACCACAATTTGTGTATCGTCGGCGTAAGATGTTAAACTAAACCCAAATTGTTGAATCAGGGTAGCTAGCTCCGACACATAGATGTTAAAAAGTGACGGACTAAGAGATGAACCCTGCGGAACCCCTCAAGGCAGCACTTAAGGTGCTGATTTAAAATGGTCAAGTGCAACTGGTTGAGTTCTTTCCGTCAGAAAAGAAGATAGCAGGAAGAGTGCAGAATCCTTTATGACCGGTTTTTTAGGCATAATTTCCGCAGGTTATGGTCTACAGTATCGGATGCTCCTGACAAATCGAGGAGAACTAGGGCAGCAGCCCCACCTTTGTCCATCACTACCCTAATCTCCTCAGTGGCCTTGACTAGTGCAGTCTCCGTGCTTTGTTCAGGACAAAATCCAAATTGAGAAGAATCAAGCAAGTCATTGTCATGAATAAATTGGGCCAGCTGGATGTTCATCAGTTTCTCAGCTAATTTGGCAGGCAAAGGCAGTCTGGATATAGGACGATAGTTGCTAGGATTGGTGGCATCCAAATTGGGTTTTTTAGCAATGGGAGTATGGATGCATCCTTCCATAAAGTAGGAAAACTCCAGATTTAAACATACCATTAAAAATTTCAGCGAGAATGGTACCTACATTACTAGCTACAGTTCTCAGCACTGAGGGGGGGGGGCATGGGTCCGATGGAGATCCTGATTTAGCTGCTGAGGTGAGCTTTTCTACCTGAGTGCTAGATACCGTATTGAAGCATGAAAACGGGTTTTGTTCTAAGCTAATACTGGAAGATTCCTCACTTAGCTTGTTCCAAGTGGTGGCCTTGAATATAGGGTCTCGGGTGATGTACAGTCCTCCTTGATTGACACACCCTTTAATGGGACTCACCTGTTCGGGGTGAAAACTAATTCCGCTCTTGAGCGATTTAAGGAGAACTGGGCTCCTGCTTGCTCTCTGGGCCTTTCCACCCCTCTTTGCCAACCACAATAGTTTCACCATTCTTTCACAGCTTTGACGGAGGCGTCCCTTACCACCAACTGGTCCAACCTCAACAGGTCACCAAGCAGTTTTGCAGTAGAGACTGTGGTGCCCACTCCCCCCGTGGACAAAATCATTGCGCTGCCAAACCTGATCCACCCCCACCCCCAAGCAGCCTCTCAACAGGAGAGGCAGAATCCACCAATTCGTATCAAGCAAGCAATCACGTCATACAGGTGGGTCCTACAGATTGTTCGCAAAGGGATACGCCTTACCCTCTCTCTCTTCCCCCATACCTTCCACTGTCCCCTTAGCGGCTGACTGAGGACCATCTGTCCATTTTGCGCCTGGAAATGCAGGCCCTGTTGACCAAAGGGGCTGTTGACAGGGTGCCTGTGCCAGAAGTAGTGTGTGGTTATTATTCCTGCTACTTTCTGGGGCCCAAGAAGGATGGAGGCCTTCGGTCTATTCTAGATCTGAGCCCTCTCAACGCCTTTCTCTGGAAGGAAAAATTCAAAATGCTCACCTTGGCCCAGGTCTTGTTTGCCATCACCCTGGAGGCTAGATGGTAGTGTTGAATCTGCAGGAAGCCTATTTCCATACTCCTGTCCTGCCGGCTATTTGTGCTACCTATGTTTATGGTGTGAGAGGAGCATTTTCAGCTTGCTGTGCTGCCTGTTGGCCTCACCAGTGCCCCTCGGTGTTCACGAACATGATGGTGATGGTGGCAGCACACCTTTGAAGGTCTGGGGTGCCAGTTTTCCCCCACCTCGACGACTGAATGTTGAAGTTGGGCTCGTCCCATGCAGTCCTCCAGGCCACGGCGAACCTAGCATCATATTTGGGGTTCACCATCAATGTGCTGAATTCACACCTGACTCCTTCTGAGATGCTCCACTTCATTTGAGCCATTCTGGACACGATTTGTTTTTGCGCTTTTCCCTTGGAAAGAAAGTCTCGGACATTCAGGCTATGATTCTGATCTTTCAGCCTTGGTCTTAGATTTCAGTGAGGTTGACTACTAGACTGCTGGGACTGATGGCCTCCTGCATCCTGCTAGTAGATCACGACACATGGCATCTGCAGTGGGATCTGAAGTACCTGTGGGTTGAACATCAAGGGGGCCTCTCCGACCACGTTAAGAGTTTTGGAGGAGACTACAAAACAGCTGCAGTGGTGGTTACTGGACCGTTATTGAGCCAGTAGCAGATCTCTCTCCCTTTCCCACCCATAGCGGACAGTGGTGTCCAATACATCACTTCTGGGTTAGGGCGGCCACCTGGGAGAGGTGGAGTTTGGAGGCCTCTGGTCTCTGGTAGAGTCTTGGCTCCACATCAACCTTCGTGAGCTGAGGGCTATTCACTTGGCGTTGAAAGCCTTTCTGTTGTCAAGGGGAGGCTGGTACAGGTATTCACTGACCAAACCGCCACCATGTGGTACTGGAACAAACAGGGCGGGTGGTATCACTGCCCCTTTTGCTAGGAAGCCTTGTGCCTCTGGAAATGGCAGGACCACCAATGAATTTTCCTGGTGGTGAACCACCTGGCAGGATCATTGAATGCCAAGGTAGACTAGCTCAGACGTCGACGCCTAGCGGATCACAAATGGCAGCTACACCCATGAAGGAAGTGACCCGATTAGGGTCAGCCGCGACCACCTCTCAGCCTTCCATACAAATGAAGAGTTGGTCAGACAGTAGAGAATACAAACCAATATGTTTATTCATATACACTCGAGTGGAGCCCAGTCTCTTAGGATTGCTGCAGAGGGACTGACATCAGCAAACATGGTGATACATTATGTACGATTCAGAACCAATGAAGGCACGCCCACGATGGAATTTTCCAGGCAGATGCAGCTACACAAAGAAGCGCAGAAGGATAAGTTTCGATCCTGAGGCCGGGCACACACTATCTACTACTCAAGGTCGCTCCACCCGTGCCCACCACTAGAATAGTGGGAGAAGGCCTCTATCTAGTGGGAAAGGTATGCGCTAATAAGAACAGTGTATTCAGAGAGAAAAAAGCAGGGCCCAACCTTGGAGAAACGAGACCTACCAAAAGCTGTTTTTTCAGAAAGGGAAAGATTAGTTTCAATCATGGTTCAAAATGGCGGCCAAACACAAAATGGTGCCGCAAATGCTAACTTACATAGAACAATAGATAATCAACCCAGCGAAAACATTTTTATTCTAACAGACCCCCTATTAGCATGAGCTAACCATGTTATGTTGTTATCAAGGAAAGTATAACATTTGTGTGGACAAGAAAAATCGCTATGAGAAGTAGTTCATATATTCGGTAAGTCTCAAAAATACCCTCCACTATCTGCCTCAAATCATCAATATCCTTTAGTAACAGAATCGTGGCATTAGTATCATGAACTGATATTTTCTGTTTGGGGATGAGAACATTGACGCAATGGGTGCAACAAGCTGGAAGACAGTGTATACAGAGGCAACAGGTAAAGAAAATACCGGCAACCACAGCCAAGAAAGTTAGGATCTTCCAACCTCAAGATATTAACGTGTTTGACAACCACCCGACAGTGTCCAAGTACCTGCTTCTTGGTGTATCTCCGCCGATATCCTATGTAATTTCTGTATAGCTGAATAAACATTGGGAGCGTTATCAGGTATGTAAACACAACAGCTGCTGCCTATGACGCAAGAGGCCCCGTCTAGCACCATCCTGTTCTGCAAAGTGACTAATCTCGTAGCCTGGAGCTCAGCAGTGACATTAGTCATTATCCTAGCAGTTGTATTAATAATCGCTTCAACAACTCTAGTTTACTGACGAACTTGAAGGCTATTTGCCATGGGGCCCCAAAAAGTTAGCAGGCCCTTCACAGCGTCTCCAAATTGTTGTGCGGTAGTGTCTGTCTGATCTACATCCTTTGTGTCAACAACCCTTCTTACTCGGGCCAGGAATGCACTTCTACGTTGCACCCGATGAGTTTTGTGATAATTAGACTGGGCAACCTATACAGGGGGAAAAAGGAAAGGAAAGAAAGATAACATGTGCCTGACCATCCCCTCAGGAGCCAGACATGAGCCTGTGACCCACAGACAAAATAGACATAATGGGGTAGGATCAAAGGCGGACTATTAGTCGTATTCAGCTTGTAGGTGAAATTACATTTACTCTCACCCACCTTTATCACCCCAGTCCCCATGACACAAAAATTAGCTGTCATATTGACCACTGGCACGGGTATCGGTTTATCCTCGGTAAGATTTCGACTAACGAAGGATTGGAAGTACTCAGAGGTGTTAAACCATTGGTAATCATCCATTTCCATTCAAAACCAGGCCTTGTCCTTTACTCTATGGTACGTTTTCAAACAAGACTTTGAGGACATTGTCCCTATAGTCCCTTGTCCTGCCGGTCCCATGGGGGTAAACCCTTGGTAGAAGCGTAAATATTCATTCGCAGTGTGAGAATCAGTGGATGTTATATCCAAAGTAGAAAGATGAAATTGGAAGTACACCAGTCGAAACAATTCATACCAACCCTCGCAGCTGCTAATATATGACAATGGCATAGACAACAAATTGTCGCTCTTATGAGTGACCGAAGGGAGCAACCCACAAACCCAACAATTAGTTGTATTGGGCACATTATGAGCATGATGCAACATTTGTATAAATACATTGTCCGTGTAGGACTGCCTGTGTACTGCTTTGTGTGGAGCTAGAGTAACAAAAATGTGTTCAGGGGGAGTGGGGGTTGTACCTACCAAGGAATGTACTGGAAATGTCTCCTCTAGAAACCAAGATATTCCAAATACTGTCACTATTGCAATCACAACAATTAATATGCAAGCCTATTTTACTCTTTGTCGACCAACCCCGTGCTAAACGCGGTGGTGAAATGGTTGTTCCTCCTTATCAATAGGCCGACCAAAGGGATGCATTATGAAGCCAGGAAAGAAATGAAACAAAAATAATAGTGAAGGTAAGTGTTCCAAGTGTCCGTCAGAGCCTCACTGGTACAGGCTCCTATTGTTCATCAATACGTTGGCGCTCTTTTTTTTTTTTTTTAACACATCTTTATTGATTTTTCACACATCTTTATTGATTTTTCACATTTATGTAAATACTTTTTACAAATACGGTTTATCATAAAACATTTCTTGGTGTTGCAAATCTGCGCATATCGAGACTATTGTTACATTGGTAGACCGGTTTAACTTGCAATCTCTGCTCCGAACAGCGGTTTGCAGTACACACAATTTTACGGTCCGCATTTCACCTTATCATTTCCCCAGGGAATTTTATCATCATTGCATTTTCAGACATTTCCTGTCCGTTTATAAACAAATAGCATAACAAATCAGAACTAACTTTGTGGTGTATGGTCTCGTACCTTGTTTACCCCATCGTATGTGTATACCTCGTGGTCTGCCGTGGGGCTCCCGGGATCTGAAAGAGACACGTTAGTGATAGATTCCTTACGTTAGAATATCCCCAGGCGTCAGACTGGATCCGAATTTTTTTTTCGTCAGCAGTACCCCTGCGCGTCGGTAGGTGGCGTCGTGCGGCTCCGCGTTCGTCGCTGGCGTCGTAAGCGCCGAGATGACGTCACGGAGACTACTTAGGCGCCACCCATGCGCGCTGACGTCAGTTCTTTCTTTTTCTGCGCCAGTAAGCGCAGATCCGGTTAGAGCACGTACCTTAGTCACTTTTTGACACTCTTTTTGAGACTTTTTTTGTCTCCTGTGGTTCCTCTGGTGCACGTAGGGATGCCTGGTTTTAAGTCTTGTGGGGCCTGCCGTCGCAATATGTCGGTGGCGGACCCCCACGGCATCTGTCTCTACTGCCTGGAAAGCGACCACGACTCCCGGTCCTGCAGGGACTGTCTGGCCATGGCCCCGAAGGCCTTGAGGGAACATCGCCGGAAGCTGCTTGAGGTCCGGCACTCGTCCCAGCGCCGTTCTCGGTCTAGGGGCCGCTCCAGAGAACGCTCGCGGGGCCACCATCATCACTCCTTGGGCTCCAAGTCTTCACCCTCGGATTCGGGTAAGAGACGCCACAAAAAGAAGTCGAAGAAGCATTGTCGCTCCGACGTCCCCCCGTCGGTCCCCGGATGCGGACGAGGGGGACAGGGGTTCTGCCCCTGAGGCTCCTTTGGAGCCCGGGAGTCCCGCTGCCTACCCTCCTTACCCGGGTCCGTCGGCGACTCCCGCACAGGTGCAAGATTTTCTTGCTACCATGGACCGCCTGTTTAGGCCTCGGGCTCCCGCTGGCGCGCCCTTGGGCCCCGCGGTCCCGTGTCTGGATCCTTTCGGGCCGATGGCTCCACCGGCGGCTCTGGCCCCGGCGCCGCAGGATCCGGCCACCGCGCCAAAAGGTCCCACGCTGCCGGCTCCGGCCCCAGCGCCACCCTCGGCTCCGCTTCCGGCGCCGCTGTGGATGCCATTTGTCCCGCCCCTGCCCAGGTTCCAGGACAATTTTGTCCCTACCTGGGACCCGCATTGGGACACAGCGCCGGTTCGGCCCCGTCCGGCGCCGTTCCCGGCGCCGTTTGTTCCTTCACCGGTCCCTGCCGCCGCGGTCTGTTCCGCCTGCGGCGGAGGTGGAGGACGACTGGGAGGGGTCCGAGGACCCTCTTGCTCGTCAGTGTGACTCCGAGCATGACTGGGCGGACGAGTTGGAGGAGGCTGGGGGCCTTGATGTCTCCTCTGACCCGGGGTTTGCCTCTCCTCCGCCTACCATGGAGGAGGGCGCTTCTTACACGATGGTGCTCCGTCGGGCTGCTGAGGTCCTCAACCTTGATCTCCCTACGGTGGCCCTGAAGACTAATCTCCTCACTGAGGTGCTCCAGACGGCGTCCACTTCGTCGGAGCCCCTGCTGCCATTTAATGACGCCCTCACTGACGTCTTACTGGGCACTTGGTCGCGGCCAGCCACAGGGGCCCCTGTGGATAAGAACGTCGCCAGGCGGCATCGTCCGGCGCCAGGTGACCCTGCCTTTCTGACCACTTATCCTACGCCCGAGAGCCTGGTCATCCAAGCTTCGACGTCCCAGAGTGCCTTTCCCACGGCTCCGCCAGAGAAGGACTCTAAGAAGCTGGAGCAGTTCGGCAAGCGGTTGTTCTCTTCGGCCAGCTTGGGGCTGCGGTCGGTGAACACCGCATGCCTATTGGGCCGCTATTCCCACGCGGTGTGGGATACAGTTGCGCAGGTGTTGCCTCAGTGTCCTGAAGAGACCCAAGCTGTGCCGTCCCAAGCTGTTGCCGAGGGTAAAGATGCGGCTAAGTTCGCCATTCGGTGTGGTTTGGACACCGCGGACTCACTAGGTAGAGCAAGTTCTACAACTGTGGCGCTTCGTCGCCACGCCTGGTTGAGGTCTACCGGGTTCTCGCCAGATGTCCAGAGCTCACTCATGGACATGCCCTTTGATGGCACTCGCTTGTTTGGCGACAAAGCCGACAGTGCGCTGGAGCGCTTTAAGGACTCGCGGGCCACGGCCAAGTCCTTAGGTCTATCCACGAAAAGCCCAACCACTCCTGGTTTTCATTCCTTTCGTGGCCACGGAAGGGGCGCTCCGGCACGTTCCTTCAGCAAGCCTGTACAGAACCAGCCTCAGCGCGGACGCGGTTTCCGCAGGAGCGGGTCTGGGAATTAGCGTGGGGGTCAGTCCACCTCCGCCCCCGCTGCTTCCACCTCCAAACCTTCCTAATCCGAGCTTTGTGGGGCACCCCACTCCAGTGGGTGGCAGGGTCTGCCATCATCTCCCCCACTGGCACGCTATCACATCGGACGAGTGGGTGTTGCAGATCATCCGCAAGGGTTACTCCCTTCCCTTTCAGTCTGCCCCTCCAGCCATGCCACCTCGGTACCACCGCATGTCAAGGGACCACTTGGCGCTTCTCCAGCAGGAAGTCACGGCCCTCTTGGCCAAGGGGGCCATCGAGTGTGTTCCTGGGCCAGAAGTAGGGAGTGGTTGTTATTCCCACTACTTTCTGGTCCCCAAGAAGGACAAGGGGGGCTTGCGCCCCATCTTGGACCTCCGGAACGTCAATCGCTTCCTCCGGAAGGAGAAGTTCAAGATGTTGACTCTGGCTCAGGTCTTGGCTGCCCTCGACCCCGGAGACTGGATGGTGGCGCTGGACTTGCAGGACGCATATTTTCACATCCCCGTCTTGCCGGCCCACCGGTGTTACCTGCGGTTCACGGTCGGCCAGGAGCATTTTCAGTTTGCGGTGCTCCCCTTCGGCCTTACCAGTGCCCCTCGGGTGTTCACAAAAGTGATGGCGGTGGTAGCAGCTCATCTGCGCAGGTCAGGGGTGTCAGTCTTCCCCTACCTCGACGACTGGTTGTTGAAGGCGGGCTCGCCCCAGGCAGTTGTCACCCACCTTAAGACTACGGCCGACCTCCTGCAGTTGCTGGGGTTCTCCGTCAACGTGCCGAAGTCGCACCTGAGTCCTTCTCAGAAGCTACCCTTCATCAGAGCGGTTCTGGATTCGACGCAGTTTCGGGTTTATCCTCCCGAACAGCGAGTCCGGGATATTCAGGCTATGATTCCCATCTTTCAGCCTCTATCCCGGGTTTCAGTCAGGATGACCCTCCGTCTCCTGGGCCTGATGGCCTCCTGCATTCTGCAAGTGCAACATGCCAGGTGGCATATGCGGGCTCTGCAGTGGGACCTGTAGTTCCAGTGGGCACAGCATCAGGGCAACCTGTCCGATCTAGTCCAGATCTCGGAGGGCACTGCACGACAATTGCAGTGGTGGCTCACGAATCGCGATTGGGTCAATGGCAGATCCCTCTCCCTTCCCCAACCGGAGCACACAGTGGTGACGGATGCGTCCCTCCTGGGATGGGGCGGCCACATGGGAGAGGCAGAGATCAGGGGCCTCTGGTGTCCGACGGAGTCCCGGCTCCATACCAATCTTTTGGAACTTTGGGCGATCCGACTTGCACTGAAGGCATTCCTTCCCTCTGTCCGGGGAAGCGTAGTGCAGGTGTTCACGGACAACACCACCGCCATGTGGTATTGCAACAAACAGGGCAGGGTGGGGTCGTGGACCCTGTGTCAGGAGGCTCTGCGCCTCTGGACATGGCTGGAACATCAAGGCATTACCTTGGTGGTTCAACACCTGGCAGGTTCTCTGAACGCCAGGGCGGACCAACTCAGCCGCCGGTGCTTGATGGATCACGAATGGCGTCTGAACTCGGACGTGGCGCAAGGTCTCTTTCTGCAGTGGGGAGAGCCTTGGTTAGATCTATTCGCCACCGAAGAGAACGCGCAATGTCATCAGTTCTGCGCGTTGGAATTTCCAAGGCGGCACGCGCTCGGCGGCAGCTTTGCGTCGCGAGTGGAGCTGCGGTCTGTTGTACGCCTTTCTGCCTATACCACTTCTGCCCAGAGTGCTGAAGAAGATTCGGCGCGACCGGGCCCAAGTCATTCTTGTGGCTCCGGATTGGGCACGAAGATACTGGTATCCCGAGCTACTCAACATGGCGATCGATCCTCCGATCCGACTGCCTCTTCGGGAGGATCTTCTGTCGCAGCAACAGGGGACGGTCCTCCACCCGAACCTGTCCAGGCTCCACCTCCATGCGTGGAGATTGAGCAGCGTCAGCTGATTCCATTTGACTTGCCTCCTGAAGTCTGTGATGTCATTCTGGCCGCCAGGCGTCCCTCCACTAAATCGGTATACGCCTGCCGGTGGAACAGATTTGTGGCATGGTGCACAGCTAAGTCTGTGGATCCCCTTTCTGCCCCTCTTTCTGAGGTCCTTCTGTTCCTACTATCCTTGGGCCAGCAGGGCTCTGCTCTGGGCACTGTCAAAGGTTATCTTTCGGCCATCTCCGCCTTTCTCAGGCTTCCAGATCAGCCTTCTCTCTTTAAGTCCCCAGTTGTTAATCGTTTCCTGAAAGGCATTACACACGTTTCCTCCTGTGCCTTTCATAATGCCTCAATGGGACTTAAATCTGGTCTTGACCTATCTGATGTGCGCTCCATTTGAGCCCCTTCTTGGCTGTCCTTTACGTCTTCTTACTCTAAAGACGGCTTTCCTGGTGGCTATCACCTCTGCCAGGAGGGTGAGTGAGCTCCAGGCTCTTTCTTCTAAACCTCCTTTCCTTTCTGTTCATCCGGACAAGGTGGTTTTAATGACCCGTCCTTCTTTCTTGCCAAAGGTTGTCACGTCCTTCCACATCGGGCAGACCATCACTTTGCCCACTTTCTTTCCGCCTCCGCACCCTTCAAAAGAGGAAGAGAGGCTCCATCGTCTGGACCCAAAATGTGCGCTCTCGTTCTATCTAACGCGCACACAACAGTTCCGGGTGGATGACCAGCTCTTTGTTGACTACGCGGGCGCCAAAAAATGTCGGGCCGTGCACAAACGCACCATCTCTCGGTGGGTTGTTTTGTGCATCAAAGCGTGTTACTCCTTGGCTAAAAAGGAGCCTCCTGTGGGACTGCGTGCCCATTCTACCAGGGCAACAGCAGCCACTACTGCATTGGGACGCGGTGTCCCCCTTCAAGACATCTGTCAGGCAGCCACGTGGGCCTCGCTGCACACATTTACCAAGCATTACTGCCTTGACAGTCAAGTCCGGAGAGATTGCTTCTTTGGCCGTTCTGTTCTCCGTGACTTTCTGGTGTAATCTATTCGCAGACCCACCACCGGGGTTGGTATTGCTGGGGTATCTATTCTAAGGTAAGGAATCTATCACTAACGTGTCTCTTTCAGATGCACAAGTTACTACTTGTGTAACGATATATCTGTAAGAGACATTAGTTAGTGATAGATTCCTACCGCCCACCCATCCTCCCCGTTCTGCGAACTGATTCTAGGGTTAAGGTCATCCCTTTCAGGGCCCTAGTTTCATGGCACCAGTGGTCAGTTTCTTGCATGGCTCTGCGTTCCTGGCGCGGAAAGTTGTGTACAGAACTGACGTCAGCGCGCATGGGTGGCGCCTAAGTAGTCTCCGTGACGTCATCTCGGCGCTTACGACGCCAGCGATGAACGCGGAGCCACACGACGCCACCTACCGACGCGCAGGGGTATTGCTGACGAAAAAACTTTCCGGATCCAGTCTGACGCCTGGGGATATTCTAAGGTAAGGAATCTATCACTAACTAATGTCTCTTACAGATATATCGTTACACAAGTAGTAACTTGTGCTTCAGGTCCAGCCTCCACGTGTATGTAGTTATTTGTTGTTATTGTTATTGTAGGGAACCTGTTTGGTCTGGGGGTCCTATAACTGGAATGTTTTCCCATGGGTCCTCTTCTATATCATCGCTTTCGTCTATTTTCTCGTTATTTCGAGACTCCCAATCTCTTAGCACCTCCGCCCACAGGTCCGCAATGGGACGCCTACGTATCCCTTGCAAGTCCTCTTTCTGGAGGGCCTTCAATTCTGTTCTAGCCCAGGTGTCTACATTCTTCTCCCAGGTTACCTTTGACGGGGCATTGCTTGCTAGCCATTGCTGCGTGATCTGCCTTCTCGCCAGAACCAGCACGAGATCAATAAATCTGTTCCCTACCTTTTTGGCTTTGGGTCTGGGGAAAAGGCCCAACAAACACAATATGTTGGCGCTCTTGAGCACCGGCAGTGGAGCTTGCTCTGTCCTAAGCTCACGAAGTATCCCACGCCGATCAGGATAATGTACCCCCCTCCAAGGGAGCATGTTCAATCTATCCTGTCCGATGTCAAAACAGTGCACCAATCTCACATCACCCTAAACTAACTCCGTTGGTACTACAGCAAAGTACACCCTAACTTACACAGTCCATCCCTGGCCTATCTGACTTCTCCTTTGGTGCACTATTTCTCATCCGAGGACGCAGATTGTACCTGGTGACTCCAGGCACAGAGGGATCAATAAAAAGGGGCTCCTGGATAGCTCGTATCTCAGGCGGAACTGCTGCATTCAGCACTTCATCATTCTCCACATCCGTTTGCGTCCAGGTCATTTTAGCGTCACTGAAGGGGACAAACTGAGGCACCGTCTCACACTCGGAGTCCCCTACTCCATCCTTGATCCACTGGTCATAAGGCAAAGGCAGAGGCACCCTTTTGCAATGAGTGCCATGCACCCAATTCTTTCAGCCAGCGACCTTGACTACAGTACGTGTAGCCAGAAGGACCTGTTCCGGTCCCTTCCAGCGCGGCTCCAAACTGTTCTTCTGCTGGAAGTTTCTGATGAGTATAAAATCCCCAGGCCGAATGTCGTGTCCGGGTCCCTCTGGTGTAGCGGCAGGGACTCACGGACCTGTTGATGAATAGAACGCACATTTTCAGTTAGCTGGCACAGGTAGTCAATTAACAAGGGGTACTCCATATCAGAGAACTGACGAGGTCGCCGGACGCCCCAGACATTTGCCGGGCGTCCAAACACGACCTCGTATGATGGCAATCCTGTCCTAGAATGTGCTATTTTTCTTGTCGACAAAAGAGGTGTAATGGTAAAGCATCTGGCCACTGTAACCCTGTTGTCTCCTGAATCTTTGCCAATTTCAGTTTGAGAGTGCCATTGTACTTCTCAACCAAACCTGCTGACTGTGGGTGATTGGCAGCATGGAACTTCTGCTTTATGTGAAAACCATCACAAATTAACTGAATGACCTTGGCATTAAAATGACTTCCGTTATCACTCCAGATCAAACGGGGCAAGCTGAAACGATGAAAGAACTCCTTTAGGAGTACCTTTGCAGTCGTCATGGCTGTATTATCTTTAGTGGGATAAGTCTCAACCCACCTACTGAATGCACAAACAGCCACCAAAACATACTTCAAATTATTGCACCTATCTAATTATATATAGTCCATCTGGATAACCTCAAAAGGAAAAGTGGGTGGTGCAAAATTACCGGGCAGTGTAGGAGTACCCTTCCCAGGATTGTGCATCATGCACACCATGCAGTACTTCACTAAATGTGCAGCTGTTTTCATTCTGCCATACAGGGTCTAACAACTTGCAAATACCCTTAGTTTACTAATATATGCTGGGCCATGAGCCATAGTGACTACAGGAAGAACATATGCATCTGACAACATCCATCTCTGCTTCCCTGACCTATCAATCCAACATCCCTCATCGTTCAACTATGCTGTACTTTATTGCGACATTGCTAATTCCTGTACTGTGGCCTCCCTTTGTATCTCCTTCACGTTCTCAAGTGTATCCTCAAACATGGTGATTTCAGGCACCCACCTAGCAGGACCTGCTACAAACATTCTTTTCATTTTAGTCTGGGCTGTTTCCTTAGCCGTCTGATCTGCAAAAGCGTTCCCCTTACTTACATCGTCAGTGACTTTCCGGTGGGCGCTACACTTCACTATGGCCAATTTCTTAGGGAGTGTCAAAGCAGACAAAAGCCTCAATATAAGGTGCCCATGTTGAATCTTGGCACCATGCGAAGTAAGAAACCCTCTCTCTGCCCAGAGTTGCCCGAAATTGTGCGCGACTCCAAAGGTGTACTGACTGTCAGTATAAATATTGACAACCACTCCCTCTCAATTCGCAAGCTCGTATTAGGGCAACGAGCTCTGCAGCTTGGGCCGACTGATAGGGATCTCGTGATGTCTCAACAATCGACATATAGTTCCCCTTGAGGGTCAGATAAGGGAACATCAGTCAAGTCTACCTGTCCTTTCGTCTCTTCTTCCATCCGGAAGATACAATCATGTTTATCAATCTAATCATTCTCAAAAGTGAGGGGCAGTAACGTGGCTGGGTTCAGAGTGGCACATCTTTTGATTGTGATGTGTTTTGCGAACAGTGTTAATTCATAATCTGTCAGACGTGCACTGGTGAGGTGCGGTGTCTTTCTTATTCAAAAGGGTATCCACAGCATGGGGTACCATGACTGTGAGGTCAGTATCAAGTATGAGTCCAGCCAATTGTCTTATCGAGACAGCCACGGCCGCGACCGCTCTTCGACAGCTCAGGAGGGCTTGTGCGACAGGATCAAGCACAGCAGAGAAATAAGCACACAGCTGTTGCTTATCTCCAAATTTCTGTGTTAGAACAGAAAGCGCGCAACCAGCCATCTCATGAACATATAATACAAAGAATTTGACATGGTTAGGGGTACCAAGCACTGGAGCCGAACAAAGCGCAGTATCTGAAAGAGACACGTTAGTGACAGATTCCTTACCTTAGAATATCCCCAGGCGTCAGG
Organism: Calotriton arnoldi; assembly: GCA_963921515.1. Classification (NCBI taxonomy): domain Eukaryota; kingdom Metazoa; phylum Chordata; class Amphibia; order Caudata; family Salamandridae; genus Calotriton; species Calotriton arnoldi. The sequence goes on along the minus strand of CAWUFW010000193.1, from coordinate 176,133 downwards.
CTGGATCCGGAAAGTTTTTGCGTAGCAGTACCCCTGCGCGTCGGTAGGCGGCGTCGTGCGGCTCCGCGTCCGTCGTCGGCGTCGTGATCGCCGGGATGACGTTGCGGGCAGTACTTAGGCGCCGCCCCTGCGCGCTGACGTCAGTTCTTCTTTTTCCGCGCCAGCAAGCGCAGATCCGGGAAGAGCAGTGCCCTGGTCATTTTTGACCATACTTTTTGGTGAATTTTTCACTGTTTTTTCCTCTTTCAAGGTGTCGTAGGGATGCCCGGCTTCAAGCGATGCGGCGCCTGTGCGCGGATGATGTCCGTCACCGACCCGCATTGGGAGTGTCTCTTCTGCCTCGGCCGAGGCCACGACACGGAGTCTTGTACCGACTGCCAGGCCCTCAACCCGAAAGCTTTGCGAGAGCGGTCTCGAAAGCTCCTGGAGGCCCGGCATTCGGCTCCGCGGAAGCCCCGGTCGCGTGAGAGGTCCAGGGGTCGATCGCGGAGTCCACACCGGTCGTCGGCGTCGAAGTCTTCTTCGTCCGGTGAGTCGAAACACAAGAAGTCCAAAAGCATCATCGCTCTAGGACTTCGCCTCGCCCGGTCTCGCGACTCGGCTGAGGCCCCTCCCGGCACCGTCCCGCCCCGCGGCCCCGGACATGCCTGTGGAGTCGCCCCCGCCATACCCGCCCTTCCCGGGTTCGGGGGCGGATCCGGCCAAAGTGCAGGAATTCCTGACGGCCATGGCCCGCCTCTTCGGGCCTCCAGGCCCTTCCGGTGCGCCTTCGGGCCCCGCGGGCCCTGATGGGGTTGCTCCGGCGTCGCCGACGACTCCGGCCCTGGCGTCGCCCGTGCCTCCAGCCTCGATCCCGGCTCCGGCTTCGGCCCCGGCCTCGATCCCGGCTCCACAACCCCCATCGACGCCGGTCGACCTAACGACACCTCCGCCGGCGCCGATGTCTCCGGTGCCGTTCTCGACGCCGCCCTGGGCTCCGGGCGTCGGCGTCCCCCAGTTCCTTCCGGCTCCGGACATGGATCCGGACCGACGTCGCTCGACGCCGGCTCCGGCGCCCGATGGGACCTTGGGTCCCAACTGTCCCTCCTCCTCCTTATTTTGAACCAGAGGAGGACCAGTTGGACTGGGAGGGGTCTGATAACCCTCTGACACGACACTGTCAGTACGATGAGGACTGGACAGAGAGTCTAGGGGAGGCCAGTGGTCTGGATACTTCCCCTGACACTGGCATGCTGTCTCCTCCCATGGCTACGGAGGAGGGAGCCAATTTTGGTACGGTGTTGCGTAGGGCAGCTGGGGCCTTACGTCTCCAACTCCCTACTTTGACGGTCAAGCCTAACATCTTGACAGAGGTGCTTCAGCCGGCAGCCTCCTCTGCGGAGACTGTGCTGCCGTTTAACGACTCCCTCACTGACGTTCTTTTGGGCGCCTGGTCCAAGCCCAACACAGGGGCTCCTGTGGATCGGAACGTGTCACGACGCCATCGCCCAGCTCCGGGCGACCCCCTGTTCTCTCTGTCCACCCCACTCCTGAGAGCTTGGTTGTCCAAGCCTCCGCTTCTCAAACCGCCTTCCCTACCGCTCCTCCGGATAGGGAATCCAAATGCCTGGATCAGTTTGGGAAGAAAGGTTTTTCTTCCTCCAGTGCTGGCTTGCGGTCCGTTAACACCGCTTGTCTTTTGGGCCGATATACCCACTCCCTGTGGGATTCGGTGGCGGATGTTTTGCCCCAGTGTCCTGAGGAGGTCCAGACACTGCTTTCCCGCGCCATTGCGGAAGGAAGGGATGCGGCTAAATACACAATACGTTGTGGCCTTGACACCGCCCGACTCGCTGGGCAGGTCTATTGCGACAACGGTGGCGCTCAGACGCCACGCCTGGCTGAGAACCACTGGTTTTTCAGGGGATGTCCAGAATACTCTCATGGACATGCCCTTTGATGGAGTCGGTCTTTTTGGGTCCAAAGCAGACCATGCGTTGGAGCGCTTTAAGGACTCACGGGCTACTGCCAAGTCCCTGGGCCTTTCTGCTACACGCCCTCCGCTGACTTCTGCTTTTCGCCCCTATCGTGGCCACGGTAGAGGCGCCCCTTCACGTCAGCAGCCCAGCCACCGGCCCGCGCAGCAGGCATCTTCGCGTGGCCGAGGACGTGGATTCCGCCGTGGCGGATCGGGCAACCACCGTGCGGGTCAGGCCACCACCTCCAACCCGTCCGCGGCCTCCAAGCCCTCCTAGTCCCTCCTTTCAGGTGCACAGCACGCCAGTAGGGGGCAGGGTCCGCCATCACCTTCCCCACTGGCGTACCATCACCTCGGACAGGTGGGTCTTGGACATTGTCCAAAGGGGCTACTCCCTCCCCTTCGAGACCACCCCCCAGCCATGCCACCTCAATTCCACCGCATGTCAGGGGATCACTTGGTGCTTCTAGAGAAGGAAGTCACGGCCCTCTTGACCAAGAGGGCCATCGAGCGTGTTCCGACCCCAGAAGTAGGGCGTGGTTGCTACTCCCACTACTTTCTGGTGCCCAAAAGGACAAGGAGGACATGCGTCCTATCTTGGACCTCCGGAACGTCAATCGCTTCCTCCGGAAGGAGAAGTTCAAGATGCTCACCCTAGCTCAGGTCTTGACTGCCCTCGACCCTGGAGACTGGTTGGTAGCGTTGGACTTGCAGGACGCATATTTCCACATCCCCGTCCTGCCGGCCCACCGGCGTTACCTTCGGTTCACGGTAGGCCCCGAGCATTTTCAGTTCACCGTGCTCCCCTTTGGCCTTACAAGTGCCCCTCGGGTGTTCACGAAAGTGATGGCGGTGGTCGCAGCTCATCTGCGCCGGGCAGGGGTTTCAGTCTTCCCCTACCTAGACGACTGGCTGCTGAAGGCGGGCTGCGTCCCAGGCAGTCGTCTCCCACCTCCAGACTACGGCCGAACTCCTGCACTCGCTGGGGTTCTCCATCAATGTGCCGAAGTCGCATCTGGTTCCTTCTCCACAGCTCCTTTTCATCGGAGCAGTTCTGGACACGACGCAGTTTCGGGCCTATCCTCCCGAACGGCGAGTCCGGGATATTCAGGCTATGATTCCGATCTTTCAGCCTTTATCCTGGGTTTCGGTACGGATGACCCTGAGGCTGCTGGGCCTCATGGCCTCCTGCATCCTGCTGGTCAATCATGCCAGATGGCATATGCGGGCTCTGCAGTGGGACCTGAAGTTCCAGTGGGCGCAGCACCAGGGCAACCTGTCCGATCACGTCCAGATCTCGGAGGGGACTGCAAGACAGTTGCAGTGGTGGCTCTCGAACCGGCAATGGGTCATGGGCAGATCCCCTCCCTTCCCCAGCCAGAGCACACAGTTGTGACGGACGCGTCCCTTCTGGGATGGGGCGGTCACATGGGAGAGGCGGAGATCAGAGGCCTCTGGTCTCCGGCGGAGTCCCGGCTCCATATCAACCTTCTGGAGCTACGGGCGATCCGACTTGCACTCAAGGCATTCCTTCCCTCTGTCAAAGGGAAGGTAGTGCAGGTGTTCACAGACAACACCACCGCCATGTGGTACTGCAACAAACAAGGCGGGGTGGGGTCTTGGACCCTTTGTCAGGAGGCTCTGCGCCTCTGGACATGGCTGGAACATCAGGGCATGTTCCTGATGGTTCAACACCTGGCAGGTTCCCTGAACGCCAGGGCGGACGAACTCAGCCGCAGGTGCATGATGGATCACGAATGGCGTCTTCACTCGGAAGTGGCGTAAGGACTCTTTCTACAATGGGGAGAGCCTTGGTTAGATCTATTCGCCACCGAAGAGAACGCGCAATGTCATCAGTTCTGCGCGTTGGAATTTCCAAGGCGGCACTCGCTCGGCGACGCTTTTCGTCACGAGTGGAGTTGCGGTCTGTTGTACGCCTTTCCGCCTATACCACTTCTACCCAGAGTGTTGAAGAAGATTCGGCACGACCGGGCCCAAGTCATTCTTGTGGCTCCGGACTGGGCTCGAAAAGTTTGGTATCCCGAGCTACTCAATATGAGCGTAGATCCCCGATCCGTCTGCCTCTTCGGGAGGATCTTCTGTCGCAGCAGCAGGGGACGGTCCTCCACCCGAACCTGTCCAGTCTACACCTGCTTGCGTGGAGATTGAGCGGCGGCAGTTGATTCCTTTCGACTTGCCTCCCGAAGTTTGTGATGTGATTCTGGCAGCCAGGCGTCCCTCCACTAAGGTGGTATACGCCTGCAGGTGGAACAAATTTGTGGCATGGTGCACAGCAAAGGCTGTGAATCCCCTCTCTGCCCCTCTTTCTGAGGTCCTTCTGTTCCTTCTTTCTCTGGCCCAACAGGGTTCTGCCCTGGGTACCATCAAGGGTTATCTTTGTGCTATCTCGGCCTTCCTCAGGCTTCCTGATCAGCCCTCCTTTTCAAGTCCCCTGTTGTTAACAGGTTCTTAAAAGGCATTACTCACCTCTTCCCTCCTGTTCCGTTTGTGATGCCTCAGTGGGACTTGAACTTGGTTCTTACCTTTTTAATGTGCGCTCCCTTTGAGCCTCTACATAACTGTCCTCTTCGTCTTCTGACTCTAAAGACAGCCTTTCTGGTGGCCATCACCTCCGCTCGGCGGGTGAGTGAGCTCCAGGCTCTATCTTGCAAACCTCCCTTTCTGTCTGTTCATCCGGACAAGGTTGTTCTTCGGACGCGTCCGTCCTTCTTGCCAAAGGTGGTTACTGCTTTCCATATTGGGCAGACCATCACTTTGCCCACCTTCTTTCCGCCTCCGCATCCTTCCAGAGAGGAAGAGAGGCTCCACCGTCTGGACCCAAAACGTGCGCTCTCCTTCTATATTGACCGCACAAAACACTTCCGGGTGGATGACCAGCTCTTTGTTGGCTACGTGGGCGCCAAAAGGTCGGGCGGTGCACAAGAGGACCATCTCCCGCTGGGTTACCTTGTGCATCAAGACCTGCTATTCTTTGGCTAAGAAGGAGCCTCCTGTTGGGCTGCGGGCCCATTCCACCAGGGCAACGGCTGCTACCACGGCTTTGGGCCGCGGTGTTCCGCTGCCGGTTATTTGTCAGGCAGCTACGTGGGCCTCGCTGCACACGTTTACAAAGCATTACTGCCTTGACAGTCAGGTCCGGAGGGACGGCTTCTTTGGCCGTTCTGTCCTCCAGGACTTCCTTGTCTGATCTTTGTTCGCAGACCCACCACCGGGGTTGGTATTGCTGGGGTATCTATTCTAAGGTAAGGAATCTGTCACTAACGTGTCTCTTTCAGATGCACAAGTTACTAACTTGTGTAACGATATATCTGTAAGAGACAGTAGTTAGTGACAGATTCCTACCGCCCACCCATCCTCCCGTTCTGCGAACTGATTTCTAGGGTTAAGGACATCCCTTTCAGGGCCCTAGTATTTTTCAGACACCTATGTCAGCTTCTTGCATGGCTCTGCGTTCCTGGCGCGGAAAGTCGTGTACAGAACTGACGTCAGCGCGCAGGGCGGCGCCTAAGTACTGCCCGCGACGTCATCCCGGCGATCACGACGCCCGACGACGGACGCGGAGCCGCACGACGCCGCCTACCGACGCGCAGAGGGTACTGCTACGCAAAAACTTTCCCGGATCCAGCCTGACGCCTGGGGATATTCTAAGGTAAGGAATCTGTCACTAACTACTGTCTCTTACAGATATATCGTTACACAAGTTAGTAACTTGTGCTTTTAGTTGCTCAAAAGACTGCTGACATTCAGACGTCCAAGGTAAAGGCACATGCACTTCTTTCGTTGTTAATGCAAGCAGGGGCTTAATTAGTAGGGAATAGTTAGGTATCCACTGACGACAGTAGGAAGTGATACCTATAAAGGCGCATACATCTTTCTGGGTTTGTGGAACTGGCATTTGAACAATGGTACTAATACGCTCCGGGGTCAATCTCCTACCCTCCTTCGACAGTAGGTGACCTCCTGTCGACAATACTGAAATTTTGAAAGGGATACTTTATGGCCATGCTGACCTAAATGCAACAACAATTTAGCTGTACTGTCTCTCAACCTTGTTCCGTGTCAGAAGCGATGAGCAAGTCATCGATATACTGTAGCAATACATTACCTGTGGGGAGCGACAATGAATCCAACTGACCTTTCAATGCCTTACTATAGATACTCAGACTCTCTGTATAGCCTTGAGGAGCGCGACAGAACCTAAAACTTCTACCAGTTAGGGTGAACCCAAACAGATATCTGCTATCAGGATGAATAGGAATACTGAAGAACGCATTTTTCAAATCAATGACAGAAATGAATTTAGCTGAAGAGGGAATCATTGTCAAAAGAGTGGTGATGTCAGGAACCACCGGAAACTGGGGAATCACTATTTTATTAACTTAACGCAAGTCAATCACAAAACGATAAACATTTTCATGGTCATCAAGAGAATCTAAGGGCGTCTGCTTAAGAATGGGAAGGATAGGGCTATTACAAATATTAGCTGTTGTCTCCTCAACCACTCCCTTCTTAATCAAATCCTGCACAATTTGCAATAAGGCTCGCTCTCCTGCCTGCGGTATTTTATATTGAAGGATACGAGGTAAAATAGCACCATCCTTAACGCGTATCGAAACAGGCGATATCTGCAACAATCCCACGTCTGTGTCGCCTGTTGCCCACAGAGTGGGTGGCACATCTTGAAATTCAACAGGAAGGGGCACATCTTTGGACAGACACTGCTTAGCGCAGACCACATCTGGACCCATTGTCATATAGACACCTGCTGGGGAACAATAAATCGTAGCATGCGTTTTTTTTTTAACAGATCCAAACCCATCAAATTCTCACCACAGATACATGTCAGCAAAAATGGCGAATCCACAGTGAAAGGACCAATAGTCAATGCAAGGGGTCTTGAAATGGGGCTTACAACCGGTACACTAGAAAAACCTACCGAAACATTATGATGGCCGGACAGAGCCACCCCAGGGACCATATTTCGAGAAACAGAACTTTTCGTCGCACCTGTGTCCACCAATAATTCCTTACTTGAACCTTGCAGTTCCGCTGTTACATAATGGCCACGCTGGTCCACAGGTATCGGAACTGGTCCCCCACTCTGTCCCTGGCTGTCCTAGCTGTAAGACATTCCTGTCACTTCATCCATCATCATAATCATCGTTGTAGTACTGTCCATCCCGAGGGTCATCAAAGTAATTATCAGAACGACCCTGTGAGGCTGCAGCGTTCTGAGCCCTCCTGCCCCACCAGCTCCACGACCCCTTCCACGAGAACCTCGTCCTCTAGGGACCACCACCTTCTGCAAAAGCACAGGACACTCGCTACGCCAATGTCCCTCCTCTTTACAATACTCACACTGATTTGGACCCAGGGGCATAGTGTTTGGCTGCCTACTAGTGCGTGGAAGGTGTCGGGCCAAACCACCACGTCCTCTACCATTCCCTCTAAAAGCCTGTTGCAACAACACCTTTGTCTTCAAATCCTTATGCTTTCTCTGTCCTCTCCTTTTCCTCATTATGCCTATGCTCATAGTACTGTGCCATATTCAGAATAACAGAAGGGGAAGAGGTGGACCAGGTGCTTTCGGAAGCCTGCAATCGAGTCCCAATCTCTGGAAGCAAAATAGAAACAAATCTATTAACAAACAACCGAGCACCTCCCTCAATAGACAGAGCCTGCCAACTGTAATCCAGAAATATATCTTCAAACCGAGTGAAAAATCAGACACACTCATCTTTCTTTTGTCGACAAGCCGTTAACTTGTCCCAATCAACCTTCCTCGTTGGAATAAGAGAATGCATATACGTAATGTTGCTGCCTGGCAAAGCAAGTATCTCTGCTCTGCAACATGGTCTTGAGTATGCACCTGTCTCCAAATATCAACCGGAACAAGAAGACCAATATCAGCCAGAGTCAACACAGTGGAGGAGGCGACTTCGGTCAATTCTTTATAATATGCAGTTGGATTCTTCCTAGGATCAGGCAAATGAGTCTTCAGAGATAAAACTTCACTCCTTTTCCACGGAGTGTAAACCCATTGTTCCTGAAAACGAGCCGCTTCTCTGGACCGTATAACATCACCGCGGCCGTCTTGCACTTCTATTAATTCTGGATGAACCTCCCGCATCGGAAACTGAGTCGCTGTCCTGGGACTGTTCTCATGCACTCTTCCCCTATAGGCTATTATTGTCGTGACATTACTGAAAACTTGCTCTGGGCTCAAGTCACTAACATACACAGGATCTCTAATATAATGTAACATTTTAGGCGCTTCTGATTCAAAACACTGCTGCCAAAGACCAATCAAAGTCACCGACATGTGCTTAAGAGCATGCTGCTGTATAATGGACTCCAAACCTCGCATTGTTCCCCAAACATCCTCCACACTGTAAATGGGATTACGAGCCCACTGGGCAGCCTGCTTAGCTATTACCCTTTTCTCTTCAGCTCCCACTTCAGATCGTACTAACGGCCCCATACATTGCTTAAATTTCATCCAGTCTCTATCCTCAAATCCACGTACTGGTGTCCCACTACTCAGTAATGTCGGGGGATGAAAAAACAGAATGGGAGTAGCAACAGAAGTAACAGGCACTAACGTCGCTGCCGGCTGCGTCGCAGGTGTAAGAGCTGGCGAAAGGGACGCTGAAACAATAGGTGTGGCAGGAGTACTAACAGTCATAGTTGCCACAGACGGCGAGGACAAAGAAAGGGCAGGAGGTGCCGTGGCCAAAGCAGCCTGATCAACAGTAGCAGGAGCAGAAACAGCTGAGACAGAAGGAACGGGTGGCTAGGACTGTGAGGGAATAGCGGGATATATCCTCTGTGGGGCATACGGGGGTCGAGTATCTAACAATTCTTCCACAAAAGTATCATTTTCTTCTTGGGCCACATAAGATTTATCAATCTGTAATCGAAACCTTCTATCTTCACATTCAATACCCTTCTCCTGCTTTTCCCTGTCATATGCTACGGCCTTCTGAGTCAACGTCTGCATTCTCCCTTTCCGGGCCTCTTTCTCTGCTTTCATTCGCCTCTGTTTAGCTGCTTTTGCCATGTTCTAAGGGAATCAAACATAGACTGTCTACTTCTTTTCTTAAACAACTGTTCTTGTAAATACTCAATCTTTGCTCATCAAAAGTGCCCGTCAAAGGCCACTGCAACTCGGCATTGTCCCTCGTATATTTGTGCCATAGCGTACTAAACATATCTGAAAGAGACACGTTAGTGATAGATTCCTTACCTTAGAATATCCCCAGGCGTCAGGCTGGATCCGGAAAGTTTTGCGTAGCAGTACCCTTGCGCGTCGGTAGGCGGCGTCGTGCGGCTCCGCGTCCGTCGTCGGCGTCGTGATCGCCGGGATGACGTCGCGGGCAGTACTTAGGCGCCGCCCCTGCGCGCTGACGTCAGTTCTTCTTTTTCCGCGCCAGTAAGCGCAGATCCGGGAAGAGCAGTGCCCTGGTCAATTTTTGACCATACTTTTGGTGATTTTTTCACTGTTTTTCCATCTTTAAGGTGTCGTAGGGATGCCCGGCTTCAAGCGATGCGGCGCCTGTGCGCGGATGATGTCCGTCACCGACCCGCATTGGGAGTGTCTCTTCTGCCTCGGCCGAGGCCACGACACCGAGTCTTGTCCCGAATGCCAGGCCCTCAACCCGAAAGCTTTGCGAGAGCGGTCTCGAAAGCTCCTCGAGGCCCGGCATTCGGCTCCGCGGAAGCCCCGGTCGCGTGAGAGGTCCAGGGGTCGCTCGCGGAGTGCACACCGGTCGTCGGCGTCGAAGTCTTCTTCGTCCGGTAAGTCCAGGCACAAGAAGTCCAAGAAGCATCGTCGCTCCGGACTTCGCCTCGCCGGTCTCGCGACTCGGCTGAGGCCCCTCCCGGCACCGTCCCCGCCCCGCGGCCCCGGACTTGCCTGTGGAGTCGCCCCGTCATACCCGCCCTTCCCGGGTTCGGGGCGGATCCGGCCAAGGTACAGGAGTTCCTGTCGGCCATGGCCCGCCTCTTCGGGCCTTCAGGCCCCTCCGGTGCGCCTTCGGGCCCCGCGGGCCCTGATGGGGTTGCTCCGGCGTCGCCGGCGGCTCCGGCCCCGGCGCCGCCCGGGCCTCCAGCCTCGATCCCGGCTCCGGCTTCGGCCCCGGCCTCGATCCCGGCTCCACAACCCCCATCGACGCCGGTCGACCTCACGACACCTCCGCCGGCGCCGATGTCTCCGGTGCCGTTCTCGACGCCGCCCTGGGCTCCGGGCGGCGTCGTCCCCAGTTCCTTCCGGCTCCGGACATGGACCCGGAGCGACGTCGCTCGACGCCGGCTCCGGCGCCAATGGGACCTTGGGTCCCAAATGTCCCTCCTCCTCCTTATTTTGAACCAGAGGAGGACCAGGAGGACTGGGAGGGGTCTGATGACCCTCTGACACGCAACTGTCAGTATGATGAGGACTGGACAGAGAGTCTAGGGAGGCCAGTGGTCTGGATACTTCTCCTGACACTGGCATGCTGTCTCCTCCCGTGGCTACGGAGGAGGGGGCCAATTTTGGTACGGTGTTGCGTAGGGCTGCTGGGGCCTTACGTCTCCAGCTCCCTACTTTGACGGTCAAGCCTAACATCTTGACAGAGGTGCTTCAGCCGGCAGCCTCCTCTGCGGAGACTGTGCTGCCGTTTAACGACGCCCTCACTGACGTTCTTTTGGGCGCCTGGTCCAAGCCCAACACAGGGGCTCCTGTGGATCGGAACGTGTCACGACGCCATCGCCCCGCTCCGGGCGACCCCCTGTTTCTTTCTGTCCACCCCACTCCTGAGAGCTTGGTTGTCCAAGCCTCCGCTTCCCAAACCGCCTTCCCTACCGCTCCTCCGGATAGGGAATCCAAACGCCTGGATCAGTTTGGGAAGAAAGGTTTTTCTTCCTCCAGTGCTGGCTTGCGGTCCGTTAACACCGCTTGTCTTTTGGGCCGATATACCCACTCCCTGTGGGATTCGGTGGCGGATGTTTTGCCCCAGTGCCCTGAGGAGGTCCAGGCACTGCTTTCCCGCGCCATTGCGGAAGGAAGGGATGCGGCCAAATACACTATCCGTTGTGGCCTTGACACCGCCGACTCGCTGGGCAGGTCGATTGCAACGACGGTGGCGCTCCGGCGCCACGCCTGGCTGAGAACCACTGGTTTTTCAGGGGATGTCCAGAATACTCTCATGGACATGCCCTTTGATGGAGTCGGTCTTTTGGGTCCAAAGCAGACCATGCGTTGGAGCGCTTTAAGGACTCACGGGCTACTGCAAAGTCCCTGGGCCTTTCTGCTACACGCCCTCCGCTGCCTTCTGCTTTTCGCCCCTATCGTGGCCACGGTAGGGGCGCCCTTCACGTCAGCAGCCCAGCCACCGGCCCGCGCAGCAGGCGTCTTCGCGTGGCCGAGGACGTGGATTCCGCCGTGGCGGATCGGGCAACCAGCGTGCGGGTCAAGCCACCACCTCCAACCCGTCCGCGGCCTCCAAGCCCTCCTAGTCCCTCCTTTCAGGTGCACGGCACGCCAGTAGGGGCAGGGTCCGCCATCACCTTCCCCACTGGCGCACCATCACCTCGGACAGGTGGGTCTTGGACATTGTCCGAAGGGGCTACTCCCTCCCCTTCGAGACCACCCCCCAGCCATGCCACCTCAATTCCACCGCATGTCAGGGGATCACTTGGTGCTTCTACGGAAGGAAGTCACGGCCCTCTTGACCAAAAGGGCCATCGAGCATGTTCCGACCCCAGAAGTAGGGCGTGGTTGCTACTCCCACTACTTTCTGGTGCCCAAAAAGGACAAGGAGGACCTCCGGAACGTCAATCGCTTCCTCCGGAAGGAGAAGTTCAAGATGCTCACCCTAGCTCAGGTCTTGACTGCCCTCGACCCTGGAGACTGGTTGGTAGCGTTGGACTTGCAGGACGCGTATTTCCACATCCCCGTCCTGCCGGCCCACCGGCGTTACCTTCGGTTCACGGTAGGCCCCGAGCATTTTCAGTTCACCGTGCTCCCCTTTGGCCTTACCAGTGCCCCTCGGGTGTTCACGAAAGTGATGGCGGTGGTCGCAGCTCATCTGCGCCGGGCAGGGGTTTCCAGTCTTCCCCTACCTCGACGACTGGCTGCTGAAGGCGGGCTCGTCCCAGGCAGTCGTCTCCCACCTCCAGACTACGGCCGAACTCCTGCACTCGCTGGGGTTCTCCATCAATGTGCCGAAGTCGCATCTAATTCCTTCTCCACAGCTCCTTTTCATCGGAGCAGTTCTGGACACGACGCAGTTTCGGGCCTATCCTCCCGAACGGCGAGTCCGGGATATTCAGGCTATGATTCCGATCTTTCGGCCTTTATCCTGGGTTTCGGTACGGATGACCCTGAGGCTGCTGGGCCTCATGGCCTCCTGCATCCTGCTGGTCAATCATGCCAGATGGCATATGCGGGCTCTGCAGTGGGACCTGAAGTTCCAGTGGGCGCAGCACCAGGGCAACCTGTCCGATCACGTCCAGATCTCGGAGGGGACTGCAAAACAGTTGCAGTGGTGGCTCTCGAACCGGCAATGGGTCATGGGCAGATCCCTCTCCTTCCCCAGCCAGAGCATACAGTTGTGACGGACGCGTCCCTTCTGGGATGGGGCGGTCACATGGGAGAGGCGGAGATCAGAGGCCTCTGGTCTCCGGCGGAGTCCCGGCTCCATATCAACATTCTGGAGCTCCGGGCGATCCGACTTGCACTCAAGGCATTCCTTCCCTCTGTCAAAGGGAAGGTAGTGCAGGTGTTCACAGACAACACCACCGCCATGTGGTACTGCAACAAACAAGGCGGGGTGGGGTCGTGGACCCTTTGTCAGGAGGCTCTGCGCCTCTGGACATGGCTGGAACATCAGGGCATGTTCCTGGTGGTTCAACACCTGGCAGGTTCCCTGAACGCCAGGGCGGACGAACTCAGCCGCAGGTGCATGATGGATCACGAATGGCGTCTTCACTCGGAAGTGGCGCAAGGACTCTTTCTACAGTGGGGAGAGCCTTGGTTAGATCTATTCGCCACCGAAGAGAACGCGCAATGTCATCAGTTCTGCGCGTTGGAATTTCCAAGGCGGCACTCGCTCGGCGACGCTTTTCGTCACGAGTGGAGTTGCGGTCTATTGTACGCCTTTCCGCCTATACCACTTCTACCCAGAGTGTTGAAGAAGATTCGGCACGACCGGGCCCAAGTCATTCTTGTGGCTCCGGACTGGGCTCGAAGAGTTTGGTATCCCGAGCTACTCAATATGAGCATAGATCCCCCGATCCGTCTGCCTCTTCGGGAGGATCTTCTGTCGCAGCAGCAGGGGACGGTCCTCCACCCGAACCTGTCCAGTCTACACCTGCTTGCGTGGAGATTGAGCGGCGGCAGTTGATTCCTTTCGACTTGCCTCCCGAAGTTTGTGATGTGATTCTGGCAGCCAGGCGTCCCTCCACTAAGGTGGTATACGCCTGCAGGTGGAACAAATTTGTGGCATGGTGCACAGCAAAGGCTGTGAATCCCCTTTCTGCCCCTCTTTCTGAGGTCCTTCTGTTCCTTCTCTCTTTGGCCCAACAGGGTTCTGCCCTGGGTACCATCAAGGGTTATCTTTGTGCTATCTCGGCCTTCCTCAGGCTCCCTGATCAGCCCTCCCTTTTCAAGTCCCCTGTTGTTAACAGGTTCTTAAAAGGCATTACTCACCTCTTCCCTCCTGTTCCGTTTGTGATGCCTCAGTGGGACTTGAACTTGGTTCTTACCTTTTTAATGTGCGCTCCCTTTGAGCCTCTACATAACTGTCCTCTTCGTCTTCTGACTCTGAAGACAGCCTTTCTGGTGGCCATCACCTCCGCTCGGCGGGTGAGTGAGCTCCAGGCTCTATCTTGCAAACCTCCCTTTCTGTCTGTTCATCCAGACAAGGTTGTTCTTCGGACGCGTCCGTCCTTCTTGCCAAAGGTGGTTACTGCTTTCCACATTGGGCAGACCATCACTTTGCCCACCTTCTTTCCGCCTCCGCATCCTTCCAGAGAGGAAGAGAGGCTCCACCGTCTGGACCCAAAACGTGCGCTCTCTTTCTATATTGACCGCACAAAACACTTCCGGGTGGATGACCAGCTCTTTGTTGGCTACGTGGGCGCCAAAAAGGTCGGGCGGTGCACAAGAGGACCATCTCCCGCTGGGTTACCTTGTGCATCAAGACCTGCTATTCTTTGGCTAAAAGGAACCTCCTGTTGGGCTGCGTGCCCATTCCACCAGGGCAACGGCTGCTACCACGGCCTTGGGCCGCGGTGTTCCGCTGCCGGTTATCTGTCAGGCGGCTACGTGGGCCTCGCTGCACACGTTTACTAAGCATTACTGCCTTGACAGTCAGGTCCGGAGGGACTGCTTCTTTGGCCGTTCTGTCCTCCAGGACTTCCTTGTCTGATCTTTGTTCGCAGACCCACCACCGGGGTTGGTATTGCTGGGGTATCTATTCTAAGGTAAGGAATCTATCACTAACGTGTCTCTTTCAGATGCACAAGTTACTAACTTGTGTAACGATATATCTGTAAGAGACAGTAGTTAGTGATAGATTCCTTACCGCCCACCCATCCTCCCCGTTCTGCGAACTGATTTCTAGGGTTAAGGACATCCCTTTCAGGGCCCTAGTATTTTTCAGACACCTGTGTCAGCTTCTTGCATGGCTCTGCGTTCCTGGCGCGGAAAGTCGTGTACAGAACTGACGTCAGCGCGCAGGGGCGGCGCCTGAGTACTGCCCGCGACGTCATCCCGGCGATCACGACGCCGACGACGGACGCGGAGCCGCACGACGCCGCCTACCGACGCGCAAGGGTACTGCTACGCAAAACTTTCCGGATCCAGCCTGACGCCTGGGGATATTCTAAGGTAAGGAATCTATCACTAACTACTGTCTCTTACAGATATATCGTTACACAAGTTAGTAACTTGTGCAATAGGGCCAAGGCCATGCTTCACATACATATCAAAATTTGGAGTGCCTTCTGGAGGCGCCGACTGACTTTCCTCCAGTCGAGCATCAGCAGAACAACGACAGAACAAAGAAACCAGTTTACTTATTCAAGGCATTCTCAAAAGAAAATAAATTCACTACTAATACCTGGCAAAGTATTTACAAACACTTTTCACCCAAAATCGGTCCTCAGACCGTACCAAATACAAACCAAAATGGTACCATATCCACAAAGACCCAAAACAAACTCACCTGATGTATGCAGATCAAACAAATTTATTCTCCACTGCCGACTCTTCAGACCAAACGGTCAGATCCAAGGGTTTCGCTGTTCAGGACTCCAGTCGGGATGACCACTGGGCGACACACCATCCGGCGGGACAGAAGCGGCAGATGCGAGTTCAGGAACTCTCTCTTGCAGGGATCCCTGATCCGTCCGTCCGACCCGACGATGGCCTCGACCTCCCCACCCGTCCTCAGGAGTGGATGGGTACTCACTCGATGGAGCCCCTATTCGGGCGCCAACTGAAGGAAGTGACCCGATTAGGGTCACTCGCGGCTTCCTCTCAGCCTTCCATACGAATGAAGAGTTGGTCATACCGTAGAGGAAACAAACCAATATATTTATTCATATACACTCGAGCGGAGCCCAGTCTGCCCAGTCTCTTAGGATTGCTGCAGAGGGACTGACACCAGCAAACATGGTGATACATTATGTATGATTCAGAACCAATGAAGGCACGCCCACAATGGAATTTTCCAGGCAGATGCAGCTACACAAAGAAGCACAGAAGGATAAGTTTCGATCCTGAGGCCAGGCACACACTATCTACTACTCAAGGTCGTTCCCCCCGTGCCCACCGCTAGACTAGTGGGAGAAGGCCTCTATCTAGTGGGAAAGGTATGCACTAATAAGAACAGTGTATTCATAGAGGAAAAAGCAGGGCCCAACCTTGGAGAAACTAGACTTCGCAAAAGCTGTTTTTTCAGGAAGGGAAAGATTAGTTCGATCATGGTTCAAAATGGCGGCCAAACATAAAATGGTGTCGCAAATGCTAACTTACATAGAACAATACATAATCAACACAGCAAAAACGTTTTCATTCTAACACCCACTCGGAGGTGGCACAAAGTTTCTTCCAAGAATAGGGAGAATCTTCGCTTGATCTTTTCACCACTGCTGAGAATGTGCCATGGTGTCACTTACTGTCAGAGGCATTCTGCCTCAGTGGACCTGAGGACTCTTGTATGCCTTTTCGCCAATACCTCTCCTGCTCTGAGTGTTCTAGAAGATCAGGATAGACTGGGACCAAGTCATCCTAGTGGCTCCGGATTGGGCACGGACAGTATGGTTTCCAGAGCTCCTGTGCTTGAGCATATGTCCTCCGATTAGGCTTCCGTCACACCAACAGGGCAGGGTTCTTCACTTGGACTTTTGCAATGTCCACCTTCATGCTTAGAGATTGAGCAGCGACAGCTAAGCACATTTTACCTTCCTCCAGAAGTGGTTGATGTCATCTTGGCAACCAGGCGTCCCTCAACGAAAACTTTATATTGTTGTTGGGACAAATTTGAGGCTTGGTACAGCACACACCGAATTGACCCCCTCCAAGCCTAGATATCGGATGTTCTGTTATTTGTTCTCTCTCTTGCCCAGCAAGGCTTTTCCCCGGCCACAGTTAAGGGTTATCTTTCGCCCTTCTTACAGTTGCCAGATCAGCCCTCATTGCCTAAGTTGCCTGTTGTGATGTGATTTTTGAAAGGGCTGCAACATGTTTTCCCCTTCTCCTTTTGTCATGCCCCAAGGTGACTTTAATCTAGACCCGAGTTATCTTATGTGCACTCCGTTCGAGCCGCTTCACAGCTGTCCTTTATGACTCCTTTCTACCAAAACTGTGTTCATCCTTGCCATCACCTCAGCATGGCCTGTAAGTGAGTTTCCGGCTCTTTGTGTCAGTCTACCATACACTTCCTTCTTGGGGAAACTGGTTTTGCGGACATGGGCAGCCTTCCTGCTGAAAGTTGTTACGCCGTTCCATGTCGGTCAAACCATCACCCTGCCAGCGTTCAATGCTCCACCTCATATCCCTGAGGAGGAGAGCCTTCATCGCTTGGGCCCCAAGAGAGCGCTGAGCTTCTACATAGATAATGCCAGAGAACACCGGGTGGATGATCAACCCTTTGTATGATTTTCTGGAGTGAACCAACACCCACTGGATCATAGTGTGCATTAAGATCTGCTACTAGGTGGCCAATAAGCAAGCTCCGGAAGGACTGCATGCTCATTCTACCAGGGCCAAAGCTGCTACCACTGCCTTGGCTCGCGGAGTTCCTGTCTTAGACATTTGCCAGGCGGCTATGTGGGCAACACTCCATACATTCACAAAGTACTATTGCTTGGGCAGTCTGGTGCCCAGGGAGGGGCCTTTTTCCCCGCTCGCTCCTACAGGACTTTCTGGTTTGAGTCCATTCACAGCCCACCTCCTATGAGGTACTGCTTTGATATTTATTCAAAAGTTTAGGAATATGCGGCTAGAAGTCGATATCAGAAGGACAAATGACTTATCTTCAGTAACGCTCTTTCTGGTAGAGAATCTATCTAGCCACAGATCCCTCACCGATCTTCCAATCTTCTCTGTTTCGTGATTGGACTTCAATCATTAACAGGATCCCGCATCTAGGAATCTGTACCCTGTCTACCAATTAGCTTTTGGGATTCCACCTCTGGAGGCACTTACAATTACGAACGCAGCTGACGTCAGTGCACTAGTGGTGACTATGTTTGCCCCGCACGTCATTTCGAGAGCGAAATGGTGTCAGTGTGGAGCCACAAGACACCACTTCCGGTGTGTAGAGGTACTGCTGAAATGTTTCCAGATCCAATCTGACGCCTAGTGAATATTCAAAAGATGAGGAATCTGCAGCTAGATAGTCGCTACCAGAAAGAGCATTACCAAAGGCAAGTAACTTCTGGTCACAGGGATTTCAGCTCGCTGTGGAAGTGAACTCCAAGCTCTATCAGTTCATCTGCCTTAAACTCCTTTTTCCCCACATAAAATAGGGTTGAGGACCAGTGCAGCTTTTGTTACTAAAAGTTGTGACTACTTTTCACGTGGAGGAATCCTTCACTATCCCAACGTTCTTTGCTATGCCTCACCCCTTGAAAGAGGAAGAGAGACTCCATTGGTTAGATATCAAAAGAGCTTCTAGCTTTTACATTGATCGCACCAGGTTGGCAATCAGCTCTTTGTAGGATTCTCTGGGGAAAATAAGGACAGGGCAGTGCAGAAAAGTCCCTGTTGAGGTGTATACTCCTCTGCATTAGGATCTTCTATACACTGGCCAAGAAGTAGCCTCTGAAGGGGTTACTGGCCCATTTCATCAGTGCGAAGGCTTCTCCCACTGCACTGGCATACGTGGTGCCTGTCCTTGACCTCAATCAGACTACGAAGATGGCATCAGTATGCATACACGAGAAGCACTATAGCCTTGACAGTCTGGTCCAACAGGATGAGTATTTCGCCTATTCGGTCCAGCAAAACCTTTTGATGTGAACAATTCCACTGGCACACCACCTTGGGAGAAACTGCTTTGCTATTTATTCTAAAGGTGAGGAATCTGCGGTTAGAAGTACCCATCAGAAGACCAAGTTATTTATCTTCTGTAACCCTCTTTCTGGTAGATACTCTGTATAAATGCAGATTCCTTACTGCTATTCCACCTCAACGGTATGTAGAATGCTCTCTTTTCCACCTAAAAAGGTTCCAGTTAAGTAGTCTGTGGACTAATACCTCCGATTATTGTTAGGTTCTGCATTCAACGGCACAGACTGAGTCTCAAAAGACTCTGATGTTGATGATGGAGCAGCATGCTGCTCTATCGTCACTTTTGAGGCAGAATAAAGTCAGCATAGAGCCACATGGGGCCGCCTGCATGCTCGGGGAAGCATTGATGCTAAAATCTTCTGGGTCCAGTCTGGCACCTGGGGAAAGTCTAAAAAAATGAGGAAATCTGCAAATAGAGAATCCACCAGAAAGATTGTTACCAAAGGTAGGTAACTTGTTCATTTAGATCTCATTCTGGGCTTTTTTTGGTTTAGTTTTAAGGAGGTGTGTTAGGAAATGTGCTTCATTACATGGTGTGGTTGTGAAACCTCACCATGTGATAAACTCACAACCCTGTTTCAGTCCATTCAGGCTCATTTGTCAAATCTTAGCTCACCCCTGGGTAGCTGTGGCTTCGAGCAGTCAGGCGTAAACAAAGTAACAATTGTAAAGCATTTAAACAGCACCAAAACCATTAAATAAGGTAGAAATACGACTCTTAAGAAATCCAACAACAATTTATAAAAATAGACTGTATTTTTCCTGATTCATAGACACCAAAACAAAT
Organism: Calotriton arnoldi; assembly: GCA_963921515.1. Classification (NCBI taxonomy): domain Eukaryota; kingdom Metazoa; phylum Chordata; class Amphibia; order Caudata; family Salamandridae; genus Calotriton; species Calotriton arnoldi. The sequence continues at coordinate 156,807 of CAWUFW010000193.1, read as the reverse complement.
GGGGTCCACTGGAGAGCTCGGGAGATATAAGTAATTAAAGAAACAGTGAATAGCTTTTCACTCAACCGCGAACAAGCATTGGCAAATTCAACCATTTTGGCACTTGGAAACTTTTTCAAGAAATATTGCATCCAACTTAAATGTGGTCACTTCCAGTTGCTTTGGGCGACCAACTCCAGCAAGAAGTAGGTCGGGGAGACAAACAAAGTCCCAAAGAACAGTAACCATGAAGAGAATGAGTGAGTGAGTATAGGTGAAAGTACAATTGAATGTGAGTGATTGAGAAAGTACAAGTGAGAGATTAAGAGTGAATGTGACTGAGTAGGTTAATGAATGAGTGAGAATAGGTGAGACAAAGTTAGGGTGTGGTGTAAGAGTTAATGCAAATGAGTGTTAGTAAGAAAATATTAAGAAGTCATGGTGAGAAAGATTGAGAGTGAAGAGTGAAGTAAATTGAATGAGTAAGCGAGGAGGTGCAAGAGAGAGAATGAATGAATGAATGAATGAGTGAGTGTTAGTGTAAGTGAGAATGAGTTATTGAATGTAATTAAGTGCAAGAATGTGGTGTTATGCTTTCAAGCCAGCCATTAGCCCGGGCATACTGAAAGTGATTCTTGTCTCATTGAGGCATCCATTGGAAAACACTGGCATTAACATACTGGGTGGGAATTGTTGTCATATTGGGCACCCATGGTAAAATGCTAGAATACTTGAGTAAATTTTTTTGGGAGGGCGTACCCGTAGCAAAATGCTGTCTCGAACACATTGAAGTTAAATACTGGCATATGTGAGAATGGCATATTCATATGGGAGGGGTGCATCCATGACACAATACTGACCCTAACACAATTTTTCATATAATGACCGCGCATGGTATATGAAAACCAATATCTGAAAGAGACACGTTAGTGACAGATTCCTTACCTTAGAATATCCCCAGGCGTCAGGCTGGATCCGGAAAGTTTTTGCGTAGCAGTACCCTTGCGCGTCGGTAGGCGGCGTCGTGCGGCTCCGCGTCCGTCGTCGGCGTCGTGATCGCCGGGATGACGTCGCGGGCAGTACTTAGGCGCCGCCCTGCGCGCTGACGTCAGTTCTTCTTTTCCGCGCCAGCAAGCGCAGATCCGGGAAGAGCAGTGCCCTGGTCATTTTTTGACCATACTTTTTGGTGAATTTTTTCACTGTTTTTTCATCTTTCAAGGTGTCGTAGGGATGCCCGGCTTCAAGCGATGCGGCGCCTGTGCGCGGATGATGTCCGTCACCGACCCGCATTGGGAGTGTCTCTTCTGCCTCGGCCGAGGCCACGACACGGAGTCTTGTCCCGAATGCCAGGCCCTCAACCCGAAAGCTTTGCGAGAGCGGTCTCGAAAGCTCCTCGAGGCCCGGCATTCGGCTCCACGGAGGCCCCGGTCGCGTGAGAGGTCCAGGGGTCGATCGCGGAGTCCACACCGGTCGTCGGCGTCGAAGTCTTCTTCGTCCGGTAAGTCGAAACACAAGAAGTCCAAGAAGCATCATCGCTCTAGGACTTCGCCTCGCCGGTCTCGCGACTCTGCTGAGGCCCCTCCCGGCACCGTCCCCGCGGCCCCGGACATGCCTGTGGAGTCGCCCCGCCATACCCGCCCTTCCCGGGTTCGGGGGCGGATCCGGCCAAAGTGCAGGAATTCCTGACGGCCATGGCCCGCCTCTTCGGGCCTTCAGGCCCCTCCGGTGCGCCTTCGGGCCCCGCGGGCCCTGATGGGGTTGCTCCGGCGTCGCCGACGGCTCCGGCCCCGGCGTCGCCCGTGCCTCCAGCCTCGATCCCGGCTCCGGCCTCGATCCCGGCTCCGGCCTCGATCCCGGCTCCACAACCCCCATCGACGCCGGTCGACCTAACGACACCTCCGCCGGCGCCGATGTCTCCGGTGCCGTTCTCGACGCCGCCCTGGGCTCCGGGCGGCGTCGTCCCCCAGTTCCTTCCGGCTCCGGACATGGATCCGGACCGACGTCGCTCGACGCCGGCTCCGGCGCCGATGGGACCTTGGGTCCCAACTGTCCCTCCTCCTCCTTATTTTGAACCTGAGGAGGACCAGTTGGACTGGGAGGGGTCTGATGACCCTCTGACACGACACTGTCAGTACGATGAGGACTGGACAGAGAGTCTAGGGGAGGCCAGTGGTCTGGATACTTCCCTGACACTGGCATGCTGTCTCCTCCCGTGGCTACGGAGGAGGGAGCCAATTTTGGTACGGTGTTGCGTAGGGCAGCTGGGGCCTTACGTCTCCAACTCCCTACTTTGACGGTCAAGCCTAACATCTTGACAGAGGTGCTTCAGCCGGCAGCCTCCTCTGCGGAGACTGTGCTGCCGTTTAACGACGCCCTCACTGACGTTCTTTGGGCGCCTGGTCCAAGCCCAACACAGGGGCTCCTGTGGATCGGAACGTGTCACGACGCCATCGCCCAGCTCCGGGCGACCCCCTGTTTCTCTCTGTCCACCCCACTCCTGAGAGCTTGGTTGTCCAAGCCTCCGCTTCCCAAACCGCCTTCCCTACCGCTCCTCCGGATAGGGAATCCAAACGCCTGGATCAGTTTGGGAAGAAAGGTTTTTCTTCCTCCAGTGCTGGCTTGCGGTCCGTTAACACCGCTTGTCTTTTGGGCCGATATACCCACTCCCTGTGGGATTCGGTGGCGGATGTTTTGCCCCAGTGTCCTGAGGAGGTCCAGACACTGCTTTCCCGCGCCATTGCGGAAGGAAGGGATGCGGCTAAATACACTATACGTTGTGGCCTTGACACCGCCGACTCGCTGGGCAGGTCTATTGCAACGACGGTGGCGCTCCGACGCCACGCCTGGCTGAGAACCACTGGTTTTTCAGGGGATGTCCAGAATACTCTCATGGACATGCCCTTTGATGGAGTCTGTCTTTTGGGTCCAAAGCAGACCATGCGTTGGAGCGCTTTAAGGACTCACGGGCTACTGCCAAGTCCCTGGGCCTTTCTGCTACACGCCCTCCGCTAACTTCTGCTTTTCGCCCCTATCGTGGCCACGGTAGGGGCGCCCCTTCACGTCAGCAGCCTAGCCACCGGCCCGCGCAGCAGGCGTCTTCGCGTGGCCGAGGACGTGGATTCCGCCGTGGCGGATCGGGCAACCAGCGTGCGGGTCAGGCCACCATCTCCAACCCGTCCGCGGCCTCCAAGCCCTCCTAGTCCCTCCTTTCAGGTGCACGGCACGCCAGTAGGGGGCAGGGTCCGCCATCACCTTCCCCACTGGCGCACCATCACCTCGGACAGGTGGGTCTTGGACATTGTCCGAAGGGGCTACTCCCTCCCTTCGAGACCACCCCCAGCCATGCCACCTCAATTCCACCGCATGTCAGGGGATCACTTGGTGCTTCTACAGAAGGAAGTCACGGCCCTCTTGACCAAGAGGGCCATCGAGCATGTTCCGACCCCAGAAGTAGGGCGTGGTTGCTACTCCCACTACTTTCTGGTGCCCAAAAAGGACAAGGAGGACATGCGTCCTATCTTGGACCTCCGGAACGTCAATCGCTTCCTCCGGAAGGAGAAGTTCAAGATGCTCACCCTAGCTCAGGTCTTGACTGCCCTCGACCCTGGAGACTGGTTGGTAGCGTTGGACTTGCAGGACACGTATTTCCACATCCCCGTCCTGCCGGCCCACCGGCGTTACCTTCGGTTCACGGTAGGCCCCGAGCATTTTCAATTCACTGTGCTCCCCTTTGGCCTTACCAGTGTCCCTCGGGTGTTCACGAAAGTGATGGCGGTGGTCGCAGCTCATCTGCGCCGGGCAGGGGTTTCAGTCTTCCCCTACCTCGACGACTGGCTGCTGAAGGCGGGCTCGTCCCAGGCAGTCGTCTCCCACCTCCAGACTACGGCCGAACTCCTGCACTCGCTGGGGTTCTCCATCAATGTGCCGAAGTCGCATCTGATTCCTTCTCCACAGCTCCTTTTCATCGGAGCAGTTCTGGACACGACGCAGTTTCGGGCCTATCCTCCCGAACGGCGAGTCCGGGATATTCAGGCTATGATTCCGATCTTTCGGCCTTTATCCTGGGTTTCGGTACGGATGACCCTGAGGCTGCTGGGCCTCATGGCCTCCTGCATCCTGCTGGTCAATCATGCCAGATGGCATATGCGGGCTCTGCAGTGGGACCTGAAGTTCCAGTGGGCGCAGCACCAGGGCAACCTGTCCGATCACGTCCAGATCTCGGAGGGGACTGCAAAACAGTTGCAGTGGTGGCTCTCGAACCGGCAATGGGTCATGGGCAGATCCTCTCCCTTCCCCAGCCAGAGCATACAGTTGTGACGGACGCGTCCCTTCTGGGATGGGGCGGTCACATGGGAGAGGCGGAGATCAGAGGCCTCTGGTCTCCGGCGGAGTCCCGGCTCCATATCAACCTTCTGGAGCTCCGGGCGATCCGACTTGCACTCAAGGCATTCCTTCCCTCTGTCAAAGGGAAGGTAGTGCAGGTGTTCACAGACAACACCACCGCCATGTGGTACTGCAACAAACAGGGCGGGGTGGGGTCTGGGACCCTTTGTCAGGAGGCTCTGCGCCTCTGGACATGGCTGGAACATCAGGGCATGTTCCTGATGGTTCAACACCTGGCAGGTTCCCTGAACGCCAGGGCGGACGAACTCCAGCCGCAGGTGCATGATGGATCACGAATGGCGTCTTCACTCGGAAGTGGCGCAAGGACTCTTTCTACAGTGGGGAGAGCCTTGGTTAGATCTATTCGCCACCGAAGAGAACGCGCAATGTCATCAGTTCTGCGCGTTGGAATTTCCAAGGCGGCACTCGCTCGGCGACGCTTTCGTCACGAGTGGAGTTGCGGTCTATTGTACGCCTTTCCGCCTATACCACTTCTACCCAGAGTGTTGAAGAAGATTCGGCACGACCGGGCCCCAAGTCATTCTTGTGGCTCCGGACTGGGCTCGAAGAGTTTGGTATCCCGAGCTACTCAATATGAGCATAGATCCCCCGATCCGTCTGCCTCTTCGGGAGGATCTTCTGTCGCAGCAGCAGGGGACGGTCTTCCACCCGAACCTGTCCAGTCTACACCTGCTTGCGTGGAGATTGAGCGGCGGCAGTTGATTCCTTTCGACTTGCCTCCCGAAGTTTGTGATGTGATTCTGGCAGCCAGGCGTCCCTCCACTAAGGTGGTATACGCCTGCAGGTGGAACAAATTTGTGGCATGGTGCACAGCAAAGGCTGTGAATCCCCTTTCTGCCCCTCTTTCTGAGGTCCTTCTGTTCCTTCTCTCTCGGCCCAACAGGGTTCTGCCCTGGGTACCATCAAGGGTTATCTTTGTGCTATCTCGGCCTTCCTCAGGCTCCCTGATCAGCCCTCCCTTTTCAAGTCCCCTGTTGTTAACAGGTTCATAAAAGGCATTACTCACCTCTTCCCTCCTGTTCCGTTTGTGATGCCTCAGTGGGACTTGAACTTGGTTCTTACCTTTTTAATGTGCGCTCCCTTTGAGCCTCTGCATAACTGTCCTCTTCGTCTTCTGACTCTGAAGACAGCCTTTCTGGTGGCCATCACCTCCGCTCGGCGGGTGAGTGAGCTCCAGGCTCTATCTTGCAAACCTCCCTTTCTGTCTGTTCATCCAGACAAGGTTGTTCTTGGGACGCGTCCGTCCTTCTTGCCAAAGGTGGTTACTGCTTTCCACATTGGGCAGACCATCACTTTGCCCACCTTCTTTCCGCCTCCGCATCCTTCCAGAGAGGAAGAGAGGCTCCACCGTCTGGACCCAAAACGTGCGCTCTCCTTCTATATCGACCGCACAAAACACTTCCGGGTGGATGACCAGCTCTTTGTTGGCTACGTGGGCGCCAAAAAGGTCGGGCGGTGCACAAGAGGACCATCTCCCGCTGGGTTACCTTGTGCATCAAGACCTGCTATTCTTTGGCTAAGAAGGAGCCTCCTGTTGGGCTGCGTGCCCATTCCACCAGGGCAACGGCTGCTACGACGGCCTTGGGCCGCGGTGTTCCGCTGCCGGTTATCTGTCAGGCAGCTACGTGGGCCTCGCTGCACACGTTTACAAAGCATTACTGCCTTGACAGTCGGGTCCGGAGGGACGGCTTCTTTGGCCGTTCTGTCCTCCAGGACTTCCTTGTCTGATCTTTGTTCGCAGACCCACCACCGGGGTTGGTATTGCTGGGGTATCTATTCTAAGGTAAGGAATCTGTCACTAACGTGTCTCTTTCAGATGCACAAGTTACTAACTTGTGTAACGATATATCTGTAAGAGACAGTGGTTAGTGACAGATTCCTTACCGCCCCACCCATCCTCCCCGTTCTGCAAACTGATTTCTAGGGTTAAGGACATCCCTTTCAGGGCCCTAGTATTTTTCAGACACCTATGTCAGCTTCTTGCATGGCTCTGCGTTCCTGGCGCGGAAAGTCGTGTACAGAACTGACGTCAGCGCGCAGGGGCGGCGCCTAAGTACTGCCCGCGACGTCATCCCGGCGATCACGACGCCGACGACGGACGCGGAGCCGCACGACGCCGCCTACCGACGCGCAAGGGTACTGCTACGCAAAAACTTTCCGGATCCAGCCTGACGCCTGGGGATATTCTAAGGTAAGGAATCTGTCACTAACTACTGTCTCTTACAGATATATCGTTACACAAGTTAGTAACTTGTGCTATTGAGACAAACACTTTTTGGCATATGTTGGCACCTGTGACAAAATGCTGGTCCAGGCACAATGTTTGACATATGTGAGCACTATGAAAGAAATTGGGGCAACTTCTGGGGAGAGTCAGATTTCCATGGGTTGCCATGAAAGGATTTAAATATTTAGTGAGTGTCCTTTTAAAGCCCATGAAGTTGTAGCAAATCTATGTGAATTTGTGCTTCAAAATGCACTATTTCACCCCATTTTTTCAATATTATTTGATGGACAACCCCCTGAAGCTCCTTTAGAAGAAGTCTGGCTCCCTTACTTTGCTCCCTAGGTAGAATGTAGGGCACCATTACGCCACAGCAATGTCAGCATCAGGACCTTACTATAGGTGGTATCTAAAATAGACATTTGACTATGTTCTCTTGTTATGTTAATCGTGATGTCATCAGGGTTAAATTCATGTGATATAACTTCCTGACGGGGGGATTCAGGGTCAAATATAATATAACATTGTGACCTGTAATTTAATCGAACTCAAAGGGTGTTTGATAGTACAGGACCTGTCCTGTGACCCAGAGGGTGCACAAGTGTGCCCTCATAGAGACAGTCAACTGCTGTTCCTGTCATGAGTGCATCACAGGAGGCACTAGTTGTACCATACTTTGTTTTTTAATTTATAGCTTGACCAGACCTTTTTTCTGTATTATTCAAAGCATGGTGTACTGACCCTTCTCATGTAATGTTTTGCTGTTATGTGAATCCCAGAACTTTGCTCTGACGTTCCGTGTGCATGTTGTATGTGTCTGTGTATATGTGAGTTCAGTGATTTTGTGATTCCTCTATGGTGATAGGGCTCTGTGTGTATGAATGAGTACTGAAGCCAGTGGGATTCATTTTTCATGCCCCTGGTTCAACCCAACACAAGATGGAGAATGACAACTTCTCCAGGCAGTAGAAGTATAATGCCTGCATTCCTGTGGCTGAAGAGTGGAGATCCAGGCACAGAAGTGAGGCGAATAGAAACAGGGCTACTTATAGAAACTCTATGAAGAATTGTTAGCAAGGGGCTGCTGATTAGTGCATCTAGAGCACTGCCATTTGGTTGATAGTAGGGGTGTGACTGCATATTTTGTAATGCTGGGTAAGGGGGGTTCTAGGTGAGGCGTGCTCTTATTTCTACACCTGATTGTTGCTTCACAGAGGCTGATGACAGCCTGGTGCAAAGCCTCACTTCATTGTTCGTGTTATGGGTGTTCCAGTCGGGAGACAAACTCTGTGCTACCTGCTGTGAGAAGCATCACTCTACTCAAAAACCGTGCTTGGAGAGGAGCCTGAGAAGGACACTTGAAAGAACCACCCAAAGATGTTCTGAAGTTTGAAGTATTACTTTCACTGCCATATATTTCAGATGTAATCAGTGATGTAATATTTAAGATCATAAATAGAGCATCACAGTGGTGCAATTTATATTTGTCAGTTACAAATAACTGGTGATTTTCCCTGTTTTTTTGGTTTCTAAATGGTGGTGCTTTTTCAGTAAATTTATACGTATAAAAAAAAATCTTACTGGCCTCCCCACGTGTAGCTTCACTTTAACCCTTCTTTTTTTCACTGATATTCTATGTTTTTTTAAGGTAAAGTCATAGTATATTGCAATACATTTGTGCCCACCCCGCGAATCACACGGCCTTCAACCTTGCGCAGCACTGAGACCCTAGGCCCAACCACCTGCAAGCAATCAACCTCGCTGTGCACTGCCTTCAGGCATCCAGCCACAGACCCCCACCCCTCTTTTTAAATTTTTTAATGTATTTATTATTTTGATCCCACAGGAGCACACGGGAGCCACACTGGCTCCAACGGGAGTCCCACAGGATCGCGAAAAAGCTAAATATGCAGTTTTTTCATTTTTTACACCAGTGGGGGACGCTCTGGGACTTCCCCATAAGTGCCAAAGTGCGAGGTCGGCGGGGTACTCAAATCCTGCCCCCTATTCCCCCTTTTTATTTATTTTTTTAACACAAATTTTCAGGACACAGAGACTCAGTCCTCTAATGGTGGCCACATCATTTTTCTTCATGTTCCAGCCAGCCAATTAGATTGCATGCTTCCGTGGGACTGAGCCAACTGACCGGGGGGAAAAAAAAGCACTCATGACTAATCAGATCGCTCCAGTTTTTTAGTTTTCGGTCCGGGGATCTACTATATACTCAAAAACTATAGAAAAGATTTGCACGCAGGCACAGAAAGCATGCTTTCTGGGTAAAGATCTAGCTTTCTGCCAAAGTTGGTGTTATTCCGTTCTGTCTGTTTTTTCTCTATCCTTTTCTAATTTTTCCTTTGGAAAATGCATGGGGGAAAAGGGTTTTGAAACCCCAATCCCTTTTTTCTCTGATTTGCTTTATGGATCACCCCGAAACTTTCCAGGAAAGAGCTGAGGTGGATGAATGTTTTTGATACGTTTCGTGAAGATTTGTTGAACAATGCCAAATTTATTAGCAAAACAAAAAAATATTCTTCCTTTAGTAATTCTGATTCAAATATACCTACAGTATGGCAATGAGAACAGTGTGATCTAAATGACTAATTAAGTGTTACACTATGAATGAATATTCTGTATTTATTACAACAGTGTGGTACTGTATATAGTCTCAGCCTAAACTATTTTAAGCTAGACCTTGGCTGCTTTACCACTTTACCCTTAGTCCAACTACACAGTGCTTTGATATCTAGTGAACATGAAGGATATGGGGATAGCTTGACCCAAAGCTTTGTGCATTTAATTGTGTGTTTAACGTGGCTGTCATTGCTGAAAATGTACCATTTATTATTTTATTGATAAATTTTGCATCCCTTCCCCACTATCCGATACATAATTACAGAATACATTTGCACAGTTTCTCATCTTTGTTCTAAAGAAGAAAGATTGTTATAAAGTGTCAATTGCATACAATATAAACAGCTTAAAACAAGCCTTAACGTGTAAAGGATGGGATTATTTACAAGATTACTTTGTGCCTATATTCATGGGTGACTTGATGACCAGGACCGCTGAACTGAAATTGTAGTGTAAGCATAGTTACAGGGTTTGTTTTCTTCAATTTTCGAACCCCTCTCCATCTACAACCCTGTTTGAGAATGTTGGATGTTTGAATATACCATTTTATTAAGTCAGCATACAAGTGGTTGCCATGTTTTGTCAAATTGGTCTAAAGGTACATTAACTGATATGATGAAATGTCTTTTTTTTTTAGGCGTTGGAATTTAAGATTTGCAAGATGCGTCCCTCAGCCACATCTCTGATCTGTGGAGAACAGTGGAGTCGTGCAGCCAGTCATAGATTTACATCCCTGGTTAATGGTTGTGCCCTTATTGTTAAGGTGTACTCAATTGTTCACAGTGTTCTGCATGTAGATGTTTACCGCCATTCTGGAAACCAAGAGGAATTGAACATCCGAGATTTGCTTATAGCTGATGGCTTTGCGGAGCCCGCTGAAGAATCTTATGAATCAAAGGTATGCATTTCATTTGTTATAAATATAGAATAAAATAGCGGTGGCTGGTGGTCAAGTGTAGAATAATTGCCTGGCTAAACATTTGCAGTGCACTAGTAGCCTTGGCCCTGATACAGCTGTGATGAATGACTGTGCCCACGAAGTATACTGCTCGATAGTCAACAGCTGTCCCAGGACCTGAAGAAAGCCTGACACAGAGCAAGAAGGCACAATCCACAACTATGAAGCATCTTTGGCAAGCAGTCTTGTCAACTCTTGTTCTTGAAGTTGTATTTCAGCCACTGAAAATTTCTATCTCCTTCTGCTTCTTGCAGTGTATTTGTAAGTACTCTGTCGCTCTTATGGTTGAGTTCACAATCTAATAATAATAAAATAAAGAAAGTTTGAAGTCACCATCCTCTCAGCCTGGATCTGTTGCCAGTTTTTCAGGATACAGGTTTGTGAGTATGGACTGGGGTTCGTCAGTTTGATAGTCAGCATTCTGTTCGAGGCTGTAGGATTGCATTGTCCTTTCACAAAGGACTACTTAATGTAGTATGTTTCTGAGCTCCTGAAACTTTTGTGCTAGATGAATCTCCAGACATACCCAACTAACTCTGCTTTGTCCCAAAAGTGGTTTCAGTATATTGGATGATAGTGTGAGCCAGCTACATGCTGATGACGTTCAGTGCTTTCGGTACACAATGGTCCCACCAAATGTGTCTACCCTCCCACTTTTTTAATGGGCTGATGTACAATACTACTGGCAAGGCTTTGTCACTTTTCTGGTGTGTGGCCTTTGGTGTGAATCAAGTAGCATTCTGTGGAAAACTACACCCACCTATCAGTCAGAACTTTTTATGAAGTCAGTCATCTCAGTCTGTTTTTAGAGGGGATACGTCGGACTTGCATGTTTTTGAATGCTCCTAAAAGTATGAGTGATGTGGATATCTGATGACACACTGCAGTTCAGATCAGATGTCCTTCATTAGGATTTGCATAATTTAATACACTACAACACTGTGAATTTAGTCCTCTACTTGAAATATGTCTTCTTTATTATTTTGTAAAACTCTCCAATTACAAAGTAGCAGTTTCAGAATGCTGATGACATTCAGTACTTCCTATACACGATGGTCCCACCTAGTGTGGCTGCCTTCCCCCTTTTAATGGGCTGATGTATAGTATTTTTTTCTGTTACTTCTGACACTGAAGAGCTCTCCTTCAGTCTTGCCAAATACTTCTCAATTTATGCGTGTGCTGTGGCAGAATATGTCAGATATACCCTTCCACCTAAGGATTTGGTCTTTAAGTCATCTTGTTGATGCTAATGTCGGCATGAAATTTCCATATGGTGTCTGTGCCACGAAAGACAGTCCCTCAGCCCTATGATCTGTGGTCCTTCATGCATCGTATTCCAATCAGAGAGAGGAAGGCAAAGCATTTTTTTGTACCTTCTGACCCTGAAGGGCTGTTCTTAGGTTCTGCCCAATCCTTCTATCTCAATTAATGAGCATTGTGAGAAATTGAGTTGTCAGGAGCGTGAAACCCTATTCAAGCAAAAGGCATGGCGAACCACAAAAAGTCACTAAATTAAACTGTGCTTAACCCTCTGGTAGTTTGGCACAAACACAGTCAGGTTTAACTTAAGGGCAATGTGTAAAGTATGCATGCAGCATACAAACAGTAATAAAGTGAAATCACAACACAAGAAAAATTCCATACTAATTTAGTAAAAAACTGTACAATTTAATACGTTATTTGACACTAAAACAACAAAAATCCAATCAGTAGAACAAGATATGCAAATTCAAAGATTTAACCTTTTGCTCCTAAGCTTTTTCACCCCCAGTGCTAAGCCTTTTTTTTTTTTTAGCTATTTGTGGTAGTTCGTGCTTAGGCCTCCATAACTTTTTATCCAAATAAGCTATCCACACCCAATTTGCGTCCTTTTTTCCAGCATCCTGGGGATTCTAAAGGTACCTAGAGTTTGTGGATTCTCCTGTAGGGGACCGATAAAATGGCCAAAATATAGCTACATTTTGAATTTTTGGGGAATATTAGGAAAATAGTGCTCTGGATAAAAGTGTTTTTTTTTCCATAAAAATTTAATCAACGAGCTGTTTGATGGGCTAAAGTCACCATCTTCCCAGCTTTCAGGAACATGCAAAGAATCAAAAAAACATATTTTTTACCACAGTTATGGCATTTTTCAAAGAGTTTGCCCACGTTTCCTATACCTGATAGAGACGTCTAGCTGCAGATTCGTTACCTTAGAATTATCCCCAGGCGCCAGACTGGATGAGGAAACTTTTCGAAAGCAGTACCTCTGCGCGTCGGTAGAGGGTGGCGAGCGACTTCATAACTGTCGTCCACCGGATGTGACATCGGCAGAGTCAATATAAGCTCTCCCCCAATGCGCTGACGTCAGTTTCTTCCTTTCTGCGCTTCCACACGGATCCGGAGAGAGGTACATCTGGCCATTTTTGGACTTCTCGATGTTGTCAACGAAAAAGTTTGCCTTTTCTGGATATTTTCGGGGTCCTATTAACTACGATGTTAACCCCACACCCTCATTCTATTTGCATGTGGTGTCTGGATGTGCACCTTGACTCTGAACGGTTTGGCTTTTGTCTTCAGCTTCAGTTGTTGGCATTGCAGGAGCGTCACATGACACTGTTAGGGGCGCGGTAGTCCAAGGTCCCTCGTCGGTCGCGGTCCTCTTCTCCCTCCAAAGACCGCTCAAGGGCCAGCTCACAAAGTCCTCCGCCCTCTCTGTTTGCTGGTAAGTTACGCCATAGGCGGTCGATGCCGCGGCCTTCCTCGACTTTACCGGGTACGTGCGGTTTCCCTGACACGACTGCTATTCCTCCGATTTTGAGAATTATGTCCTGCACCTTCCGTTGTTTCCCAGCGCCGAGGTGACTCTGGCTCAGATGAGTGAATACTATCTCACCCTTCATGCTATTTTTGGTTCTCAGCCTCCCTCTGGTGTGCACCTCAGCCCCAGGAGCTCGGTGAAGCCTTGACTGACTCCAAACCGGTGGGGCCTCCCTCAGTGTCAGTGAGGCCATCTGAATCCGTGATCGAACCCTTATTGGCTCTGGTGCACAGTCCTTCAGGGTTCCCACCTGGGACACCAGTGTTGGATCCGGCGGCGCCGCCTTCGGCGTTGAATGCGCTGATCGCCGCTTCTTTGTCTCCTCCCCGATGCCAAGGTGGACGTCGGGAACAGTGTCGGTGGAACAGTTCTTTTTGGGCTACCTTCCTCTGCTTTCAGAGTAGCCCCTGCTGTTTTCCCCTTTGGGCACAGGTATTTTGGTGAGGTCAGTGATGACATAACTGGCATTCCTCAAACCTCCCCTGGAGTTTCATTGAGTGTCTGACCTTGGTGAGGCTAGTGACTTGATTCTTTCCCATCCTCTGGCTTGTTTTCTCCTCCTAGCCTTGCTTCGGAGGCTAGCTCGGCTTTTGCTCACCTTTTGCAGAGAGTTGCCGTTGTTCTGGGGCTGCATCTTCCTTCTGTGGAGGTGGCAAATGATCCCCTACATGGGGTGCTTCATCAGGGCCAGATGAGGACTGAACCTGTGCTCCCTTTCAGTGAAGCCCTCTTTGATATTCTGTTGGGCACTTGGGCTAAACCCATTTCAAGGGCCACCGTGGACCAGTCAATAGCTCATAGGCACCATCCTGGCCCTGTGGACCGGCCTTGCCTTTTCTGACAGCCTATTCCGCGCAGCTTTGTGGTTCAAGCTGCTACAACACCCCCCCCCCCAACATTGGCGCCATGGCTAATGTCCCTCCAGACAGGGAATCTAAAAATCTTGATGTTCTTGGTCGATATCTCTTTTCTGCCACCAGCTTGGCTATGCGGTCTCTTCGTACCGCATGTCTTTCAGGACATTTTTCTTACGTGTTGTGGGATTCGGTCTCGCGCCTTCTCCCCTCCGTCTCTGATGAGACTCGGGCACTCTTACCCAGCTGTTCCAGGATGGCCGTCAGGCGGCTAAATCACTGATTTGCTGTGGCATGTATACCACAAATTCTGTCGGACGAGCCATGGCTCTTTCTGTAGCTCTTCGCCGGCGTGCCTGGGTTTGCACCTTTGGCTTCTCTGAAGCTGTTCATTCCACCTTGGTGAACATGCCTTCGATAGTCAATATCTGTTTGGCTCTCAAGCTGACTCTGCTTTACGCCGTTTTCGGGATAGTCGGAGTGGAGTGAAACCATAATCACTGCTTGTTATACCATGCTCCCCCCGTACTCTGTCTGGCCGGAGATGCCCTTCTTGATTTCTCTTCTCTCTGAGCTGTTATAGGGCAGTGCCCGTTGGCTTCTTTCGCTCGTTGCCTCCAAGTGACATCAGGTGTGGTGCTCCTGCCCCGGCATATATTTTCCCTACTTGCTCTTTTGCCCTGGCAATGACAGATTGTGGTTCCCGGTTGTTTTTTTGAGAAGCATCTTATTTCTTGGCCCTATTGGGTTTCTATGCCGGTGACCGCACGGTGTTCTTTTGCTTTTTTCCTCAAGTTCTCATTGGGGCATTTTCATGATATTGTGCCGGTGCATTGTTGCCTTGCTCCCCGTCCTACTGTTCCTGACATGAGGGTACCCCTTATGGGGGACTCCACATGCCGTGCTTTGGTGCAATGGTGCAAGTCGGATGATGGTGTATGGGGGTCTAATTCCTCCCCTCTTCCCCCCCCCCTTGCTGTTGAGTGTTTCTCCACACTGGCCAGGGGGTTCTTCCATCCTCTCTATCTGGCATCCTTCTTCCCTAGCAGACACAAGGAAAAGGGCATGGTTCTTGGGTTCAGGTTTATTCCCTGGCCCTTACCTGGATGGTGTTCCTTCTTTTCTCTCTTCAGCCGCTAGCTCTTCTTGTGCTAGCTCTGCTAAGCACAGGCAAAATGGGCTCCTGCCCATTCTTTTCTCTCCTCTCTTATGTCCCTTGTGGACGTGTTGCATCACACCTCCGATGCCAAGCCCAATGTTGGTACTGGCCTGGCTGTTCTTCAGATGTGCCTTCTGCCCTTTTGGGGTTAATAGCCATTTTTTCATCCTTTTGTCTGTTCTTGTACATGGGCCCTTGCCCTCCCACTCTGGGTTGGTTCGTACGGAGGTTATTGACCCCAGGGGATTCTTTTCCAGGGAGTTTTTTCCCTCGCTTCTCGGGAGCACAGATACTGTTCCAACCCCTTTGGTGGTTCGCTCTCCCTCGTAAAGAGCATGTCAATTTTGGGTGATGTTAGGACCCATACTTATGATGCCACATGGCTTGTTTTCGGGGCACAGGTCGTCCCGTACACCCGGACCTATCCTTTTCCTTCTAGCCCACATTCTTGTTGGGTTGTAGGCACTACCTCGACATCTGGTGCTTCTGTTCTTTAGGCTGGTGTCTTGGTTTGGACCTTTACTTGTTGCGATGGTCTTTCCATGCTATTTCCTCCATCTTGTCCGCTGCTTTTCCTCCAAATGGTGCTGCAGCAACAAATTCGGTCCATCATTTGTTTGCTTAGCACTTTTAGCCCTAAGTGGGATGGGTATGCCCAGACGTGGGTCCCTTGCTGACTGTACCACCGGATTCAACGTAGCCTGGCTGATGAGGGGTAAAAGCCCAAAAAGGGTCCCAGGATGCTTATTTCCGGGCCAGGGAAAACCTGGCTTGGCAGTTCGGGCTGGATTGTTCCCATGAGGAGCAAGTGCAAGACTGATTTGCATATGGCTGGGTCTAAACTCGGGTGGCATAGCGAACAAAAGAACGATGGAATTTGCCCAGATCTCTTGACATTTGTTTGTGCCATTTTCGCCCTAACTGGGATGAAATGAAATGAATGAAATTCGTACTTGTAAAGCGCACTTATACCCCCAAAGAGGTGTCCTGGCGCTGTACGCATACAGCTGTGGAACCCTTCCTGGCTTTTCCCTGTGAAATGTCCACTCCTGGGCACCCCCAGGGTGAAGCCAGGCATCCCAGCGCTGTTGGGGCCGTTGTGGAGATTAAGCAAGCTATTGCCCAGAGTTGCAGAGTGGGACCCATGATTAGAATAGGCACCGAGGCGAGAATGATCAGGTCCGAGGAAATTGAGCCCAAGACCCGCCGAGGCGGGAATTGAACCCTGGTCCCGGGCCAGATCTCTGCATCAGGGTCTGCCGCTCTAACCATTGAGCCACACTTCTCCTGGATGGGTATGCCCAAACGTTAACTCCTTGCTCACTGTGTCAGATACGCCAGTTCCTCAGGAGAAGTACCCTCAAGAGTCCCACCTTCCAGCAGCTCCGACTCAGGCTTAATTGCACAGAGTATCAGAGTGGACAGATGGGGGAAGAGAATTGGGGAGGGTGTTCTGGAGCAAAGTGGTGAAATCCGTTAGTACTGTTGTACTCCCACCGAGCGGAAAAGTCTGACCGACTTCTCAGCACTCTGCACACGTTCTGCTATGCAAATTTGCCAGAAGACCGCTCCCGTGGCACAATGAAGCCTCGCCGAGTTCCTGCACTCAACACAAGTACTAGTACGCAAATTTGCCCAACGACCACTCCCGTGGCACAACAAAGCCTGGCCGAGGTCCTGCACTCGACTCAATGAATTACAAACTCTGCATGCAAAAGAAGCAGGCTAGATCCTACATAGGTCTAAGTCTAAGGATCATTGTCCGCCTATCCCTGCAGTCCAACTTGGAACGAAGCTGCTACTCTCTGCAGCTCCAACCGGACTCTGGCACGTCTCAGAATAATCCGCACTTGGTGGCTTGGCATGGCTGGTTTTATAGCATCTTCACCAAGACGGCAGCCACCATCTTACGCCACTGGAAACTAACAAAGGGCACGTAAATTAAGAAAGGCAACAAAAAAGGTAGCGCCATGTTGAGTTGGTGCATGCAGTCTATACCACATCCTAATGAGTGCATACAGTTTATCACACCGCAGTATACATATGTATAGTTACAGTCACATTCATATGCATAGAACGTAACATTGTACTTGTTTCTTTACTGGTACAGATGCATTCAAGCAAGATCTGCTGCTGTACATGCTTTCCCTTACGTGGTATGATCCCTATGTAGACAGTCTGCTATACATTCTTTGCTTTCCTTAACAGTACGTGGCATGTTGCTGATGTATATAGTCTCGTGGGAAGAGGGTCATGACACACTGTGCCACTAGATTCAAGCTAGCCTAGCTGATATGGGGTAATACCCCCAAACCGGCCACCGGATGTTTGTTTCCGGTCCAGGGAGGACCTGGCTTGGCAGTTAGGGCTGGACTGTTGCCATTAGGAGCAGGGTCAAGCCTGATTTGCATATGACTGGGCCTAAACTGGGATGGCATGGTGAGCAAAAGAACGATGGATTTAACCCAGATATCTTGACTAGGGGTGACTGTATGATTTATTCAGCATTCCGTCGATCATTTGTTTGCGTATCAACTTTCTAAAAGTGGCATATCCGGAATTGTGACTTAAAATCCAACTTTACCATTAAAGAGGGCTCTAAGGTACAAGTCTTTAGACACATCTCTCCCTATCTGCTACCAGTTGAACGTTATCACTTACCCAATCTTTTCCTTAAGGTAGAGGTAGGCCTTGCAGCAGTGAAAAACAAATGTAATAGTTTTTCACTACCAGGACATGTAAAAGTACATGTCCAACCTTTTAAATACAATGCCCCCTGGGCTGTGTAAGGACTACACTATGGGTGACTTCTATGTATGAAAAAGGAAGGTTTAGGCCTGGCAAAAGGTTTATTTTCTCAGGCCAAAATAGCAGTTTAAAACTGCACACACAGGCAGTATTGAGACCTGTTGAAAGGGCTACTTAAGTAGTAGCAAACAAAATGCTGCAGTCTCACTAGTAGCATTTAATTTACAGGCCCTGGGTACAGGTAGTACCGCTTTACTAGGGATTTACAAGTAAATTAAATGTGGCAATTGGGTGTAAGCCAGTTTCACCATGTTTAAAGGAGAGAGCACAAACACTTTAGCACTAGTAAAGTGTGCAGAGTCCTAAGCCAACAAAAACGAATTCAGCAAAAACAAAAGGAGTAAGGCAAAATGTTTGGGGAAGGCTGACATGTCGAACTCGTCACCCCCTCCCCCACACACCAGTTGTAAGTGGGGAGAAGCGTAGGAGAGTGACCCTTTTTTCATGGTCACCCCCACTTTTTGCCTGATAGTTGATGCAATTTTGACAAAAGTGCACTGGGTTCCTGCTATCCAGGTCTCCGGTACCAGATCTCTTTCCCTAAATTTGTACAATTGTTCCCCAACTGGCAATACCTTTACCACCCCTGTTAGTCCCTAGTACATGGTACCTAGGGCATGGGTACTAAAAAGGGTCACAAAGGGCTGCAGCATGTATTGTGCCATCCTAAGGAACCCTTCACCACACTCATGCAAACTGCCATTGAAGGCTGCATGACACGGTGCTGGCAAAAGTGAAGACCCAACATGGCACGCCATGCCTACAGAAGTCTGCAGGCAATATTTGTAAGTCACCCCTACAGCAGGCCTTACAGTCCTAAGCCAGGGGCATTATATTACCTGTGTGGACATATCTGCCTGAGCAGATATGCCCCTGTGATGTCTAAGTCGATTCAAAGACATTGCAAGTGGACAGGAAAGCCATATTAAGTATATGTACTGGAAACTGGTAAATAAGAGTTCCCCAGCTACATGATGGCTTCACTGAACCAAGAATATCTGAGAGACTATTAGTTATGGATTCCTCACCTTAGAATTACCCCCAGGCGTCAGACTGGATCCGGAGATTTTTTTCTTTAGCAGTACCCCTGCACGTTGGTACGTGACGTCAGTCGACTCCACGTTCGTCGTTGGCGTCGTGGTCGCTGGAATGACATTGCGATATCTACTTAGACGCCGCCCCTGCGCGCTGACGTCAGTTCTTTCTTTTTCCGTGCCAGCCAGCGCAGATCCGGAGAGAGCGGTACCTCGAGTCACTTTTTTTCTCTCTTTTTGCGACTTTTTGTTGACATCTTTTCAGTCGTCCGACTCCTGGTGCACAGGGATGTCATCTCGACGGGGCGGCTTCAAGCCTTGTGGCTCCTGCCACAAGCTGATGTTGGTGACGGACCCCCATCTCGTGTGCCTTTGGTGCCTGGAGCGCGACCATGACCCGAAGTCATGCTCCGACTGCCGGGCCATGGCCCGAAGTCTTTGCGGGAGCGGTCCTGAAAGCTTCTGGAGGCTCGGCAGTCGGCTCCATGCCGCTCGAGGTCCTGGTCGAGAGGGAGGTCGCGGGACCGGTCGCGGAGCCATCACCACCACTCCTCGTCGAAGTCTTCGTCTTCGAGTAAGTCGAAGCACAAAAAGAAGGCGAAGAAGCATCATCGCTCTTCGAGTTCTTCCCGTCCGTCGGCTGACGTGACGCGGGATGCGGAAGGTAGTCGCCCGGCTCCGACCGCGGAGCCTGTTGGATCGGCTCCGAGCTTCCCTCCTATTCCGGGAGCCGGAGCGACCCCTGCCCAACTTCGTAGCTTTTACGAAGCCCTCCATTCCATTTTTGGGCAGCCCGACTCCGCCGGCACTCCTTCGGGCCCCGCAGACTCGGCTGGGGGTTCTAGGACTTCGATGCCAGTGGCTTTGGCGCCGCAGGGCCACCAGGGATCCAGGCCTGGATCCGGATCGGCACCGGTCGACCTTACGACACCCCCTCCGGCGTCGAATCCATTGGCGACGCCTCCCCCTCCCCCCCCTCCGACGCCTGTTGTGTCCCCAACCGACGTCGACCTCAGCCTCCCCCTCGATGTGGACATGGAGCCGGACCGGCGCCGACCGACGTCTGGACCGGCGACGACTGGTACTTTTGTACCCCTGTTCTCCCCTCGTGTTCCCGATCACCCTGAGTGGCTACCAGAGGAGGGTGATGAGGACTGGGAGGGGTCTGTGGACCCTCTGGCAGATCAGTTAGAAGAACCGGACTGGAGAGAGGAGTTGGGTTGGGCCAGTGGTCTGGACACCTCCAAATCTTGGCATGCTATCTCCCCCTACCGTGGCTACGGAAGAGGGTGCATCATACCCCGTGGTATTGCGTAGGGTGGCTGAGGCCTTAAACCTTGAGCTTTCTAAGGTGGGGGTCAGGACTAGCCTCCTGACCGCGGTGCTTCAACCGGCAGCGGCCTCTTAGGAGCCCCTGCTGCCGTTCAATGAGGCCCTCATGGACATCCTTTTGGGCACTTGGTCCAAGCCCAACACAGGGGCTCTTGTGGATAGGATGATTGCTCGACGCCACCGCCCGGCCAACCCCATTTTCCTCTCCCAACACCCCACCCGAGAGCTTGGTGTTCCAAGCCTCAACTTCCAAGGGCGCATTCCCTACCGCTCCACCTGATAGGGAATCCAAGAAGCTGGACCATTCTTGGGAAGACAATGTTTTCTTCCTCCAGCTTAGGACTGCGGTCGGTGAACACTGCATGTCTCTTGGGCCGTTACTCCCATTCTGTGTGGGACAAGGTCACGCAGGTGCTGCCACAGTGCCCGGAGGAGGCCCGGGCTGTGCTCTTCCGTGCAGTTGCCGAAGGGAGAGACGCAGCGAAGTTCGCCATACGATGTGGACTACACACCGCGGACTCGCTGGGCAAGATGACTTCAACGTCGGTAGCCCTGAGACACTACACCTGGTTGAGTTCCACTGGCGTTTCGGGTGATGTCCAAGCTATACTTTTGGACATGCCCTTTGATGGCCGTTGCTTGTTTGGCGACAAAGCAGATCGAGCGCCTTAAGGACTCCAAGGCTAGGGCCAGGTCCTTGGGCTTCGCTTCTACCTCTCGCCCTGCGCAGTCTGCTCTTTGCCCCTTTCGTGGCTATGGAAGGGGTGCCCCGCCACGTTCCATCCAGAGCCACAGGCCTGCGCAAGCTGTCCAGCCTCCGCGCGGCTGGGGACGTGGGACCCACCGTCGTGGGTCCGGGGGCCAGCGGGCGGGCCAGCGGGCGGGCCAGCGCACCCTCTGCAGCAGCCTCCAAGCCCTTTTAGTCCGACCTTTCAGGGCCACCATTCGCCAGTGGGCGGCAGGATTCGCCATCGCCTCCCCCACAGGCTCAACATAACTTCGGACAGGTGGGTTTTGCAGATAGTCCGAAGGGGCTAATCCCTCCCCTTCGAGACTACCCCCTCCCCTTCGAGACTACCCCTCCATCCATGCCACCTCATTTCCATGGCATGTCGGAGGATCACTTGCCCCTTCTCCACGAGGAAGTTACGGCTCTCTTGGCCAAGGGAGCCATCGAGCGTGTTCCTGCCCCAGAAGTAGGTTGTGGTTGTTATTCCCACTATTTTCTGGTGCCCAGAAAGGACAAGGGCCTGCGTCCTATCTTGGATCTCAGGAACGTCAACCGCTTCCTCCGGAAGGAGAAGTTCAAAATGTTGACATTGGCTCGGGTCCTGTCTGCCCTCGACCCTGGAGACTGGATGGTAGCGTTGGACTTGCAGGACGCTTATTTTCACATCCCCGTCCTGCCGCCCCACCGACGTTACCTACGGTTCACGGTAGGCCACGAGCACTTTCAGTTTACAGTGCTCCCCTTTGGCCTTACCAGCGCCCCTCGGGTGTTCACGAAGGTGATGGCGGTGGTCGTAGCTCATCTGCGCAGATCAGGGGTTCCAGTCTTCCCCTATCTCGACGACTGGCTGTTGAAGGTGGGCTCTCCCCAGGCTGTCATCTCCCACCTCCAGACTACGGCCAACCTCTTGCATTCTCAGGGGCTCACCATCAATGTGCCGAAGTCGCACCTGATTCCCTCTCAGAAGCTCCTTTTCATCAGAGCGGTTCTGGACACAGCGCAGGTTCGGGCTTATCCTCCCGAGCAGCGAGTCCGGGATATTCGGGCTATGATTCCGATTTTTCAGCCTCTATCCCGGGTTTCGGGCAGACTGACCTTGACGCTACTGGACCTCATGGCCTCCTGCATCCTGCTGGTGGACTATGCCAGGTGGCATATGCGGGCTCTGCAGTGGGACCTGAAGTTCCAGTGGGCACAGCATCAGGGGAATCTTTCTGATTGCGTCCAGATCTCGGAGGGCACTGCACACCAATTGCAGTGGTGGCTAACGAACCAGGATTGGGTCAACGGCAGGTCCCTCTCCCTTCCCCAACCAAAGTTCACAGTGGTGACAGATGCATCATTTCTGGGGTGGGGTGGCCACATGGGGGAGGCGGAGATCAGAGGCCTCTGGTCTCCGGCAGAGTCCGGGCTCCACATCAACCTTCTGGAGCTTCAGGCGATCCGTCTTGCACTAAAAGCATTCCTTCCCTCTGTCCAGGGAAGAGTAGTGCAGGTGTTCACAGACAACACCACTGCCATGTGGTACTGCAACAAACAAGCGGGTGTGGTCGTGGACCCTATGTCAGGAGGCACTTCCTCTCGAAGTGGCTGGAACATCAGGGCATGTCCCTGGTGGTTCACACCTGGCAGGTTCTCTGAACGCCAGGGCGGACAAACTTAGCCGCCGGTGCATGATGGATCACGAATGGCGTCTTCACTCGGAGGTGGTGCAAGATCTCTTTCAGCAGTGGGGAGAGCCTTGGTTAGATCTATTCGCCACCGAAGACAACGCGCAATGTCAGCAGTTCTGCGCGTTGGAATTTCCAAGGCGGCACTCGCTAGGCGATGCTTTTCATCGCGAGTGGAGCTGCGGTCTTCTATACGCCTTTCCGCCTATACCACTTCTGCCCAGAGTGCTGAAGAAGATCAAGCGCGACCGGGCCCAAGTCATCCTTGTGGCCCCGGACTGGGCACGAAGAGTCTGGTATCCTGAGCTCTTGCACATGGCCATCGATCCTCCCATCAGACTGCCCCTTCGGGAGGATCTTCTGTCGCAGCAGCAGGGGACGGTCCTCCACCCGAACAAGTCCAGCCTCCACCTCCTTGAATAGAGATTGAGCGGCGACAGTTGACAGCTTTCGTCCTTCCTCCCGAAGTCTGTAACGTTATCTTGGCAGCCAGGAGTCCCTCCACCAAAACGGTATACGCCTGTAGATGGAACAAATTTGTGGCATGGTGCGCAGCAAAGGCTGTAGACCCCCTTTCTGCCCCCTTTTCAGAGGTTCTCCTCTTTCTTCATTCTTTGGCCCAGCAGGGCTCTGCTCTGGGCACTCTAAAAGGCTATCTTTCGGCCATTTTGGCCTTTCTTCGGCTTCCTGATCAGCATTCTCTTTTCAAGTCCCCTATTGTAAATCGTTTCCTTAAGGGCATTACTCACTTGTTTCCTCCCATTCCTTTCGTAATGCCCAAGTGGGACTTGAACATGGTTCTGACCTACCTTATGTGCGCTCCTTTTGAGCCGCTACATAACTGTCCTCTCAGACTTTTGACACTCAAAACTGCCTTTTTGGTTGCCATCACCTCCGCTCGCAGGGTGAGTGAGCTTAAGGCTCTTTCTTCCAAACCTCCGTTCCTGGCTGTTCATCCGGACAAGGTTGTCCTTCGCACTAGGCCTTCTTTTCTTCCTAAAGTGGCTACCTCTTTCCACATTGGACAGACCATCACTTTGCCCACCTTGTTCCTGCTCCCGCATCCTTCTAAAGAGGAGGAGAGGCTCCACCGTCTGGATCTAAAACGTGCGCTTTCATTCTATCTGGATCGCACAAAGCAATTCCGGGTGGATGACCAGCTCTTTGTTGGCTATGTGGGCGCCAAGAAAGGTTGGGCTGTGCAAAAGCTGACCATCTCTCGATGGGTCGTTCTTTGCATCAAAATTTGCTATTCCTTAGAGAAAATGGAACCTCCAGTTGGGTTGCGCGCCCATTCCACCAAGGCGACGGCAGCCACTACTGCTTTGGGACGTGGAGTCCCCCTTCATGACATCTGCCAGGCAGCCACGTGGGCTTCTTTGCGCACGTTTGCCAAGCATTACTGCCTGGAGAGCCAAGTCCAGAGAGACGGCTTCTTTGGCCGTTCAGTTCTCCAGGACTTTCTGGTGTGAACTTAGTTCGCAGACCCACCTCCGGGGTTGGTATTGCTGGGGTATCTATTCTAAGGTGAGGAATCCATAACTAATAGTCTCTTTCAGATGAACAAGTTTCTTACCTTCGGTAACGATATATCTGTAAGAGACATATATTAGTTATGGATTCCTCATCGCCCCACCCATCCTCCCTGTTCTGCGAACTGACTTCTAGGTTAAGGGACTTCCTTTCAGGGCCCTAGTGTTTGTGCACCAGTGGTCAGTGTCTTGCATGGCTCTGCGCTTCTGGCATGTAATGTCGTGTAAAGAACTGACGTCAGCGCGCAGGGGCGGCGTCTAAGTAAATACCGCAACGTCATTCCGGCGACCACGACGCCAACGACGAACGCGGAGTCGACGGACGCCACCTACCGACGTACAGGGGTACTGCTAAAGAAAAAATCTCCTGATCCAGTCTGACGCCTGGGGGTAATTCTAAGGTGAGGAATCCATAACTAATATATGTCTCTTACAGATATATTGTTACCGAAGGTAAGTAACTTGTTTGTTTGGTTTCAAACATCTCCTATTATTAAACCCACACTAATTCCAGTAATGGATGTATCTGAAAGAGACACGTTAGTGACAGATTCCTTACCTTAGAATATCCCCAGGCGTCAGGCTGGATCCGGAAAGTTTTTTGCGTAGCAGTACCCTTGCGCGTCGGTAGGCGGCGTCGTGCGGCTCCGCGTCCGTCGTCGGCGTCGTGATCGCCGGGATGACGTCGCGGGCAGTACTTAGACGCCGCCCCTGCGCGCTGACGTCAGTTCTTCTTTTTCCGCGCCAGTAAGCGCAGATCCGGGAAGAGCAGTGCCCTAGTCACTTTTTGACTATCTTTTTGTGAAATTTTTCACTGTTCTCTTCAACGAGTCTTCACGACTCCTAAGGTGTCGTAGGGATGCCCGGCTTTAAGCCCTGCGAGGTATGTGGTCGTATGATGTCCATCACGGACCCCCACCTCGAGTGTCTCTTCTGCCTCGGCCGAGGCCACGACACGAAGTCGTGCCCTGACTGCCGGAAACTTCATCCGAAGGCTTTGCGAGAGCGGTCTCGAAAGCTCCTTGAAGTCCGGCAGTCGGCTCCGCGCCGCAGCAAGCCCCGGTCCCGGGAGAGGTCGAGGGGCCGGACGCGGAGTCCCCGCCGTTCGTCGGAATCCAAGTCTTCGCGCTCCTCCGGTAAGTCGAAGCACAAGAAGTCTAAGCGGCGTCATCGCTCTAAGACTTCGCCTCGCCGGTCGCGCGACTCGGCTGAGGTCCCTGTCGGCACCGTCCCCGCCCCCGCGGCCCCGGACGTGCCTGTCGAGTTGCCCCCGCATTACCCGTCCTTCCCGGGTTCGGGGGCGACTCCGGCCGAAGTACAGAAATTCCTGTCGGCCATGGCCCGCCTCTTCGGGCCTCAAGGTCCCTCCGGTGCGCCTTCGGGCCCCGCGGGCCCAGATAGGGTTGCTCCGGCGTCGCCGTCGACTCCGGTCCCGGCGTCGCCTGTCCCACCAGCCTTCGTCCCGGCCTCGGCTCCGGCCCCGGCCTCGACCCCGGTTCCGGTGGTGCCGCAACCTCCATCGACGCCGGTTGACCTAACCACGCCTCCGCCGACGCCGATGTCCCCGGTGCCGTTTCCGACGCCGTCCGGGGCTCCGGGCGGCGTCGTTCCCCGGTTCTCCCCGGGTCCGGACATGGAGCCGGACCGGCGTCGCCCGACGCCGGTTCCGGCGCCGATGAGGCCTTGGGTCCCTTATGTCCCTCCTCCTCCATCTTTTCAACCTGAGGAGGACCAGGAGAGCTGGGAGGGGTCTGACGACCCTCTCACACAACAGTGCGAGTTTGACCCGGACTGGGTTGAGGAACTTGGGGATGCCAGTGGGCTGGATACCTCCCCCGACTCTGGCATGCTGTCTCCTCCCGTGGCAACGGAGGAGGGGGCTAATTTTGCAACGGTGTTGCGTAGAGCTGCTGGAGCCTTAAATCTCCAGTTGCCTACAGTGGCCGTCAGGACTAACCTCCTGACTGAAGTGCTTCAGCCGGCGGCCTCCTCTTCGGAGCCTGTGCTGCCGTTCAACGATGCACTCACTGACGTTCTTTTGGGTGCCTGGTCCAAACCCACCACAGGGGCTCCTGTGGATAGGAACGTGGCCCGACGCCATCGCCCGGCTCCGGGCGACCCCCTGTTTCTCTCCCAACACCCCACCCCTGAGAGCTTGGTTGTCCAAGCCTCTGCCTCCCAAACAGCCTTCCCTACCGCCCCTCCGGATAGGGAATCCAAGCGCCTGGATCACTTTGGGAAGAAGGCTTTCTCTTCCTCCAGTGCTGGCTTGCGGTCTGTTAATACCGCTTGCCTCTTGGGCCGATACACCCACTCCCTGTGGGATTCGGTGGCTGATGTTTTGCCGCAGTGTTCTGAGGAGGTCCAGACACTGCTTACCCGCGCTATTGCGGAAGGGCGTGATGCGGCTAAGTATACCATCCGCTGTGGCCTTGATACCGCCGACTCGCTGGGCAGATCGCTTGCAACGACGGTGGCGCTGCGTCGCCACGCCTGGCTGAGAACCACTGGTTTTTCAGGGGATGTCCAGAATACTCTCATGGACATGCCCTTTGATGGAGTCGGTCTCTTTGGTTCAAAGGCGGACCATGCGCTGGAGCGTTTCAAGGATTCACGGGCTACTGCTAAGTCCCTGGGCCTTGCTGTTGTGCGCCCTACGCAAACGTCTGCTTTTCGCCCCTTTCGTGGCCACGGAAGGGGCGCCCAGTCACGTCCACAGCCCGGCCAACGGCCCGCGCAGCAAGCGCCTTCGCGTGGCCGAGGACGTGGATACCGCCGTGGCGGTTCGGGCAACCAGCGTGCGGGTCAGGCCACCACCTCCAACCCGTCCGCGGCCTCCAAGCCCTCCTAGTCCCTCCTTTCAGGTGCACAGCACGCCAGTCGGGGGCAGGGTCCGCCATCACCTTCACCACTGGCGTCCCATCACCTCGGACAAGTGGGTCTTGGACATTGTCCGAAGGGGCTACTCCCTCCCCTTCGAGACCACCCCCCAGCCATGCCACCTCAATTCCACCGCATGTCAGGGGATCACTTGGTGCTTCTACAGAAGGAAGTCACGGCCCTCTTGGCCAAGAGGGCCATCGAGCATGTTCCGACCCCAGAAGTAGGGCGTGGTTGCTACTCCCACTACTTTCTGGTGCCCAAAAAGGACAAGGAGGACATGCGTCCTATCTTGGACCTCCGGAACGTCAATCGCTTCCTCCGGAAGGAGAAGTTCAAGATGCTCACCCTAGCTCAGGTCTTGACTGCCCTCGACCCCGGAGACTGGTTGGTAGCGTTGGACTTGCAGGACGCCTATTTCCACATCCCCGTCCTGCCGGCCCACCGGCGTTACCTTCGGTTCACGGTAGGCCTCGAGCATTTTCAGTTCACCGTGCTCCCCTTTGGCCTTACCAGTGCCCCTCGGGTGTTCACGAAAGTGATGGCGGTGGTCGCAGCTCATCTGCGCCGGGCAGGGGTTTCAGTCTTCCCCTACCTCGACGACTGGCTGCTGAAGGCGGGCTCGTCCCAGGCAGTTGTCTCCCACCTCCAGACTACGGCCGAACTCCTGCACTCGCTGGGGTTCTCCATCAATGTGCCAAAGTCGCATCTGATTCCTTCTCCACAGCTCCTTTTCATCGGAGCAGTTCTGGACACGACGCAGTTTCGGGCCTATCCTCCCGAACGGCGAGTCCGGGATATTCAGGCTATGATTCCGATCTTTCAGCCCTTATCCTGGGTTTCGGTACGGATGACCCTGAGGCTGCTGGGCCTCATGGCCTCCTGCATCCTGCTGGTCACTCATGCCAGATGGCATATGCGGGCTCTGCAGTGGGACCTGAAGTTCCAGTGGGCGCAGCACCAGGGCGACCTGTCCGATCACGTCCAGATCTCGGAGGGGACTGCAAAACAGTTGCAGTGGTGGCTCTCGAACCGGCAATGGGTCATGGGCAGATCCCTCTCCCTTCCCCAGCCAGAGCACACAGTTGTGACGGACGCGTCCCTTCTGGGATGGGGCGGTCACATGGGAGAGGCGGAGATCAGAGGCCTCTGGTCTCCGGCGGAGTCCCGGCTCCATATCAACCTTCTGGAGCTCCGGGCGATCCGACTTGCACTCAAGGCATTCCTTCCCTCTGTCAAAGGGAAGGTAGTGCAGGTGTTCACAGACAACACCACTGCCATGTGGTACTGCAACAAACAAGGCGGGGTGGGGTCGTGGACCCTTTGTCAGGAGGCTCTGCGCCTCTGGACATGGCTGGAACACCAGGGCATGTTCCTGGTGGTTCAACACCTGGCAGGTTCCCTGAACGCCAGGGCGGACGAACTCAGCCGCAGGTGCATGATGGATCACGAATGGCGTCTTCACTCGGAAGTGGCGCAAGGACTCTTTCTACAGTGGGGAGAGCCTTGGTTAGATCTATTCGCCACCGAAGAGAACGCGCAATGTCATCAGTTCTGCGCGTTGGAATTTCCAAGGCGGCACTCGCTCGGCGACGCTTTTCGTCACGAGTGGAGTTGCGGTCTATTGTACGCCTTTCCGCCTATACCACTTCTACCCAGAGTGTTGAAGAAGATTCGGCACGACCGGGCCCAAGTCATTCTTGTGGCTCCGGACTGGGCTCGAAGAGTTTGGTATCCCGAGCTACTCAATATGAGCGTAGATCCCCCGATCCGTCTGCCTCTTCGGGAGGATCTTCTGTCGCAGCAGCAGGGGACGGTCCTCCACCCGAACCTGTCCAGTCTACACCTGCTTGCGTGGAGATTGAGCGGCGGCAGTTGATTCCTTTCGACTTGCCTCCCGAAGTTTGTGATGTGATTCTGGCAGCCAGGCGTCCCTCCACTAAGGTGGTATACGCCTGCAGGTGGAACAAATTTGTGGCATGGTGCACAGCAAAGGCTGTGGATCCCCTTTCTGCCCCTCTTTCTGAGGTCCTTCTGTTCCTTCTCTCTCTGGCCCAACAGGGTTCTGCCCTGGGTACCATCAAGGGTTATCTTTGTGCTATCTCGGCCTTCCTCAGGCTCCCTGATCAGCCCTCCCTTTTCAAGTCCCCTGTTGTTAACAGGTTCTTAAAAGGCATTACTCACCTCTTCCCTCCTGTTCCGTTTGTGATGCCTCAGTGGGACTTAAACTTGGTTCTTACCTTTTTAATGTGCGCTCCCTTTGAGCCTCTACATAACTGTCCTCTTCGTCTTCTGACTCTGAAGACAGCCTTTCTGGTGGCCATCACCTCCGCTCGGCGGGTGAGTGAGCTCCAGGCTCTATCTTGCAAACCTCCCTTTCTGTCTGTTCATCCAGACAAGGTTGTTCTTCGGACGCGTCCGTCCTTCTTGCCAAAGGTGGTTACTGCTTTCCACATTGGGCAGACCATCACTTTGCCCACCTTCTTTCCGCCTCCGCATCCTTCCAGAAAGGAAGAGAGGCTCCACCGTCTGGACCCAAAACGTGCGCTCTCCTTCTATATTGACCGCACAAAACACTTCCGGGTGGATGACCAGCTCTTTATTGGCTACGTGGGCGCCAAAAAGGTCGGGCGGTGCACAAGAGGACCATCTCCCGCTGGGTTACCTTGTGCATCAAGACCTGCTATTCTTTGGCTAAAAAGGAGCCTCCTGTTGGGCTGCGTGCCCATTCCACCAGGGCAACGGCTGCTACCACGGCCTTGGGCCGCGGTGTTCCGCTGCCGGTTATCTGTCAGGCAGCTACGTGGGCCTCGCTGCACACGTTTACAAAGCATTACTGCCTTGACAGTCAGGTCCGGAGGGACGGCTTCTTTGGCCGTTCTGTCCTCCAGGACTTCCTTGTCTGATCTTTGTTCGCAGACCCACCACCGGGGTTGGTATTGCTGGGGTATCTATTCTAAGGTAAGGAATCTGTCACTAACGTGTCTCTTTCAGATGCACAAGTTACTAACTTGTGTAACGATATATCTGTAAGAGACAGTAGTTAGTGACAGATTCCTTACCGCCCCACCCATCCTCCCCGTTCTGCGAACTGATTTCTAGGGTTAAGGACATCCCTTTCAGGGCCCTAGTATTTTTCAGACACCTATGTCAGCTTCTTGCATGGCTCTGCGTTCCTGGCGCGGAAAGTCGTGTACAGAACTGACGTCAGCGCGCAGGGGCGGCGTCTAAGTACTGCCCGCGACGTCATCCCGGCGATCACGACGCCGACGACGGACGCGGAGCCGCACGGCGCCGCCTACCGACGCGCAAGGGTACTGCTACGCAAAAAACTTTCCGGATCCAGCCTGACGCCTGGGGATATTCTAAGGTAAGGAATCTGTCACTAACTACTGTCTCTTACAGATATATCGTTACACAAGTTAGTAACTTGTGCATTAATAGATGCACCCAGAGGGTATCTTAGAGGAACCCCCTGAAACCTACTAGTCCACTAGTGTGCTGGCTAACTGGCACAGTTCAGCCTGCCACCACAGATGTGCTTCTGACCCCGTAGAAGGTGAGAGCCCCGCTCTCATAGATCAGAAACAATGTGTGCTCTGGCAGGAGGTGTTTACACCTCCTCCAAATAGGATGGCTAGTAATCAGCAAACCAAGGCCGGAGGATTCAAAGCCTTTGCCACCTTTTATATGCAACCCTGGCATCTCCCAGACCTGGGAGATGCCACCCTCTGCCCTGAGGCCCATTTGGCACTAGGGCAGGCAGGAAATTAGTAAGCGAAGCCGGCGTGGAGCACACCGAGGTCAGTCACACCCCTACGGTGACCTGCCTGATGTGGCCCACTCTAAAAAAAAATCCACCATATTGGTGATGTCAGATTTTAGCAAGCTGGAAGAGGGTTATGCCCACTTTCCACAGGAAGTGGTCATATAGGGGACATAGTGACCCCAATGGTAGGATTACTCTCCACTAGCGCCTCTAAATTTAGTATTTAGGCAGCTCCGTGAATCCAGATATTCATATTCCACTGACTAAAAAGAGAGGATACTGAAGAGACGATCCCTGCAAGAACTGAAGACTGCTGTGGACTTTTGACACCAAACCCCATCTGCCGCACAGAAACTCGGCAATTGCAAAGACCCGACTCTTCCTGCAGCTGTGCATCCTCCACAAGCCTGGAGGGTTGCCAGCACTTCACCAAGCAGCCAGCATCTCCCTTGGAGTAGAGGAGCTACTCCCATGTAGCCTGCAGGCACCAACTGGGACGTCCTCAAGGAGGTCAGATCCGTCTTCCTGCCAAACCTGAAGACGCTAGGACCTCCATAAGCCCTCCTGCACCAATGCCCGGGGTACCGGACCCTTGCCTCAACCAAAGCTTGTTGAAAGTACAGTCCGGACTCCAATAACACCACAGACGACCAGCAGATGAGGGACTTCAGCACCGCAGAGGCCTGCACCAAGAGTGCCCCAGCTGTCCTGTTTTTGTCCCCATTGCTGGCCCTGACTGAAAACAAAGTGCGTCTTGACGCACGAGAGCCAGCCAACTACAAACCCTCTGCATCAGAGATGCCCGCCCGGGCCTAAGGAAATCGACTGCACCCCGTACTCCAAGGACCCTCACAACCCAAGTCCCCCATTGGGAGCTCCCGGGCTTGTCCCCAAGTCCCCCTTTGCAATCTATTTTCAAGTGGCCTCCCCCTCCTCTTCTTCCGCGTAATGCGCAATGCTAGCAACCCGTCCAGCACCTCTGCATCCGGACTCACCAGGGCAGATAAGATCGATCTGCTGGTGGAACCTTGTCCCACTACCACCTCACAAGCGAAAGGGGTCCCACGGAAAAGTATTGCAAGTATATGTATGCTGTGAATGTTCTTTCTCCCATAGGAAAGCATTTTGTGTAAAAACGCACTGTTGGTTAACATTGCTAAAACTGTAAAAAGTCTATTACGAGTAAGTGCTTACCTCTTTACGAAGTTCTTAGTTTCAAAATGTATTTAAAAATACCTGTTATTTTTCTAAATTGGTGTGGATCTCCTTTTTGAGTGTGTGCATCATTTATTGACAGATGTCTAACACTTCTCTCTGATCAGCCTAAAGCTGCTCAACCACACTACCCCAGAAGGAGCAACTTGGCATTGCTAGAGCAAGCCCCTGTCCACTTATGAAGGATAACTGTACTCTTTACACAGCATACCTCTTTTTGGTATACTATATAAAGACCCAGCTTCTTACTTTAATGGTGCTTACCCTGGGTGGTTCCTTGTGTCCCTAGTTCGTCTGAGTCTCCTGGTCCAAGTCCCGACTTCGGTTGCAGTTCGCATTCCACTTTTCTAGTATATGGTTTGGTCCCCCCCCTGGAGACACTGTATTTTTTGCTTACTCACCTATTGCAATTGAAGTAATATTGTGGCAGGCTTAGTATATGGTGCATACTTATTTAAGTGAAGCACCTTGCACTAATCCAGACAATGCTTATGGTGATTTTAGGGGTCTTAGACGCCATAGAAACTCTAAGTGGTAGCTGTGGAGAGAAGCCTTCAGGCTTATCTTGAGAGAGTGTTAAGCAGCTTGTTTTACCAGATCTAATCATGTACTGTAGGCTAAAGAAAAAGAACCATACAGCGTATATATAAAAATAGAGCAGTGGGATTTAAGCCTGCACTATTTTACCAGCTAATCTAGGTGTGGTTAGATGAAAAACCACCACTAGCTTAGGCACATATAAAATACTTTTTGTAAGTAATAAGTTCTAGTGAACATTTTGGATTGGCAGTCAAGGGTCTAGCACAACCCTTTCTCCAATCTTTGGAAGTTTAGTTTTCACTAGGGTAGGTAGGTGCCACGCCACATTACACCTAGTTTACCATATCTTTAGTTGGGGCAGCCAGTGGGTCCCAACCCTCTGGAAACAGTAGTCTTAAGTTCCAGGAACTTAGGAATTGAGCTGCACCCAGAAAGATAACGACAGGTAGAACCCTAACAGAGCAACTCTTACAGCTGCTCCAGCAGTATGACCTCCAGAATCCTGGACGGCCAGAAGAGAAGGATAACTCTGGTTTGGGGGTGACTCAAGAAGAGGGGTCCTGGGTGGCTCACCCCAGTGACCACAATTCTGAGCATGACCACGAGGAGTCTGAAGACCCCACACTGGTAAACTCAGATCTCCCAGGGAATGGATCAGAAGACCCTCAGGCATCCCCTAGAGGTAGGCCCCCCTTTGTTCCTCCTGGGAGGGTGAAAAGAGTTCAGGGGAGGTCTAGGTCCTTCTCTGTCGATTCCATTGCCTCTAACACTTCCATAGGGACCTCCATATCTAGCAGTGGGGAGGATTTCTTAGAAAGGGAATACCACCTGCTCAAACTTGAGAGAGCTAAGCTCAGGCTCAAGAAGGAGCAGTTGGTCGTTGATAAGGAGAACCTGGAAGTACAAAATGTTAGGAAGAATTGGGGACTAGGGTCCCATGGTGGCAGCACTAGTTAGCCTAGGTTCAGGGAACAATCTTTTGATACTAGGAACCTGGGACGGATAGTCCCTCCTTACCAGGAGGGGGATGATATCTATAAAAGGATCGCTGCCTTGGAGAGGGCCTGTAAAGTTCAAAAGGTCCCGCAAGGGCAGTGAGCAGCTATCCTGTGGCTCTCCTTTGCTAACAAAGGTAGAGACACACGTCCTACTGTTAGGAAGGAAGATGCGGACACCTACGCAGTCTTGAAAAGTGCCCTCATAGAGGGTTTCGTTTAACCACTGAGCAATACAGGGTTAAGTTTAGGGACACACAGAAGGCACACACCCAAGACTGGGTTGATTTTGTAGACAGTGCTGTTAAGGTTGGCTTCATTGAAGTAATGTGCATTATTACACAGGACTGTACAATTTACTAGTGAAGGAACACATCCTTAACTGTCCAAATCAGCAACTGCACCAGTACCTGGTAGACTCTGATCTGACCACATCCCAAGAATTGGGAAAGAAGGCAGACAAATGGGTTTGTACCAGGGTTAAGACTAAGTGTCAAGGTGGTGGGGACTAGAAGAAAGATTCTTCCAAGGCCCAAGAGAAAGGCGGGACAAAATCTAAAGAGAAGTCCTCTGAAGGTCCCAAAAATCTTCCTCTGAGGGTGGGTCTCAATTCTCTTCCTCCCCTGGTAAGAAACCCTATTTCTATCTCTGCAAAGAGAAAGGCCATAAGGCAAAAGATTCCAATTGCCCTAAGGCCAGCACTCGCACTACTACTACTACACCCCCTAGTGCCCTTAGTAGTAGCACTCCCAAGTAGTAGTAGTGCACCCAAAAATCTAGTTGGGTTCTCATGGAGTACTAAGGTAGATTCTGGCCTAGCCAGGTCCCCTACACAGACCACCTTGCTCTGTGATGGTGGCATGAGTTTTGCCACTTTTACTGTAAGTCCCAGTACATTGGGCAAATACAAACAGGAGCCTCTGATCAATGGTCAGAAAGCTGTAGCCTGTAGGGACACAGGGGCCCGTGTCACCATGGTGACCGGAACACTTGTGTCCCCTCTTAAGCTCCTACCTGGGTAACCGTACCAGGTGACCAACACTGATGGTATCAGAACAGATCACGCCATGGCCATAGTCAATCTCAGCTGGGGAGGGGTAACTGGCCCTAAAAGGGCTGCAGTATCCCCCAACCTACATGAAAAAGTTACCCCCTAAGAATACTTCATAGGTCAAGGAGCAAGGGGGGAAAAACAGAGAATACTGGATAATACTCCCACATGACCTGTATTACTTCCTTATAGGCTAACTAGAGCTCTATGGGTTGTCCATCATGAAACTTATTAGGTCATCCATATAGACACAATCATTTATATATTTTTATTATATTCTTGTTGTAAAAAGATTTTTTTCAAATACTAGGTCATATTGATACAGAAAAGAAGAAATAATTAATTATACAAGGTTAAAACCATTTTTGTGAAACCACAGGTTATTCGTAAGTGCAGATATGCTGCTGTTCTTCATATCTGAAAGAGACACGTTAGTGACAGATTCCTTACCTTAGAATATCCCCAGGCGTCAGGCTGGATCCGGAAAGTCCCTGCGTAGCAGCACCCCTGCGCGTCGGCAGGCGGCGTCGTGCGGCTCCGCGTCCGTCGTCGGCGTCGTGATCGCCGGGATGACGTCGCGGGCAGTACTTAGACGCCGCCCCTGCGCGCTGACGTCAGTTCTTCTTTTTCCGCGCCAGTAAGCGCAGATCCGGGAAGAGCAGTGCCCTAGTCACTTTTTGACTACTATTTTGTGAATTTTTTCACTGTTTTCTTCTACGAGTCTTCACGACTCCTAAGGTGTCGTAGGGATGCCCGGCTTTAAGCCCTGCGAGGTCTGTGCCCGCATGATGTCCATCACGGACCCGCATCTCGAGTGTCTCTTTTGTCTCGGCCGAGACCACGACACGAAGTCGTGCCCTGACTGCCGGAAACTTCATCCGAAGGCTTTGCGAGAGCGGTCTCGAAAGCTGCTCGAGGTCTGGCAGTCGGCTCCGCGCCGCACCAAGCCCCGGTCACGGGAGAGGTCGAGGGGCCGGTCGCGGAGCCCCCATCGTTCGTCGGAATCCAAGTCTTCGCGCTCCTCCGGTAAGTCGAAGCACAAGAAGTCTAAGCGGCGTCATCGCTCTAAGACTTCGCCTCGCCGGTCTCGCGACTCGGCTGAGGCCCCTGTCGGCACCGTCCCCGCGGCCCCGGACGTGCCTGTCGAGTCACCCCCGCATTACCCGTCCTTCCCGGGTTCGGGGCGGCTCCGGCCAAGTACAGGAGTTCCTGTCGGCCATGGCCCGCCTCTTCGGGCCTCAAGGTCCCTCCGGTGCGCCTTCGGGCCCCGCGGGCCCTGATGGGGTTGCTCCGGCGTTGCCGTCGACTCCGGTCCCGGCATCGCCTGTCCCACCAGCCTTCATCCCGGCCTCGGCTCCGGCCTCGATCCCGGCTCCGGTGGTGCCGCAACCCCCATCGACGCCGGTTGACCTAACCACGCCGACGCCGATGTCCCCGGTGCCGTTCCTGACGCCGTCCGGGGCTCCGGACGGCGTCGTTCCCCGGTTCTCTCCGGCTCCGGACATGGAGCCGGACCGACGTCGCCCGACGCCGGTTCCGGCGCCGATGAGACCTTGGGTCCCTAATGTCCCTCCTCCTCCATATTATGAACCTGAGGAGGACCAGGAGAGCTGGGAGGGGTCTGAGGACCCTCTCACACAACAGTGCGAGTTTGACCCGGACTGGGTTGAGGAACTTGGGGATGCCAGTGGTCTGGACACCTCCCCTGACTCTGGCATGCTGTCTCCTCCCGTGGCTATGGAGGAGGGGGCTAATTTTGCAACGGTGTTGCGTAGAGCTGCTGGAGCCTTGAATCTCCAGTTGCCTACTGTGGCCGTCAGGACTAACCTCCTGACAGAGGTGCTTCAGCCGGCGGCCTCCTCTTCGGAGACTGTGCTGCCGTTCAATGATGCACTCACTGACGTTCTTTTGGGTGCCTGGTCCAAGCCCACCACAGGGGCTCCTGTGGATAGGAACGTGGCCCGACGCCATCACCCTGCTCCGGGCGACCCCCTGTTTCTCTCCCAACACCCCACCCCTGAGAGCTTGGTTGTCCAAGCCTCTGCCTCCCAAACCGCCTTCCCTACCGCCCCTCCGGATAGGGAATCCAAGCGCCTGGACCACTTTGGGAAGAAGGCTTTCTCTTCCTCCAGTGCTGGCTTGCGGTCTGTCAACACCGCTTGCCTCTTGGGCCAATATACCCACTCCCTGTGGGATTCGGTGGCAACTGTTTTGCCGCAGTGTTCTGAGGAGGTCCAGACACTGCTTACCCGCACCATTGCGGAAGGGCGAGATGCGGCTAAATACACCATACGTTGTGGCCTTGATACCGCCGACTCGCTGGGCAGATCGCTTGCGACGACGGTGGCGCTACGTCGCCACGCCTGGCTGAGAACCACTGGTTTTTCAGGGGATGTCCAGAATACCCTCATGGACATGCCCTTTGATGGAGTCGGTCTTTTTGGTTCAAAAGCAGACCATGCGCTGGAGCGTTTCAAGGACTCGCGGGCTACTGCCAAGTCCCTGGGCCTTGCTGTTGTGCGCCCTCCGCTCTCATCTGCTTTTCGCCCCTTTCGTGGCCATGGAAGGGGCGCCCAGTCACGTCAGCAGCCCGGCCAACGGTCCGCGCAGCAAGCGCCTTCGCGTGGCCGAGGACGTGGATACCGCCGTGGCGGTTCGGGCAACCAGCGTGCGGGTCAGGCCACCACCTCCAACCCGTCCGCGGCCTCCAAGCCCTCCTAGTCCCTCCTTTCAGGTGCACGGCACGCCAGTAGGGGGCAGGGTCCGCCATCACCTTCGCCACTGGCGTCCCATCACCTCGGACAGGTGGGTCTTGGACATTGTCCGAAGGGGCTACTCCCTCCCCTTCGAGACCACCCCCCAGCCATGCCACCTCAATTCCACCGCATGTCAGGGGATCACTTGGTGCTTCTGCAGAAGGAAGTCACGGCCCTCTTGGCCAAGAGGGCCATCGAGCATGTTCCGACCCCAGAAGTAGGACGTGGTTGCTACTCCCACTACTTTCTGGTGCCCAAAAAGGACAAGGAGGACATGCGTCCTATCTTGGACCTCCGGAACGTCAATCGCTTCCTCCGGAAGGAGAAGTTCAAGATGCTCACCCTAGCTCAGGTCTTGACTGCCCTCGACCCTGGAGACTGGTTGGTAGCGTTGGACTTGCAGGACGCTTATTTCCACATCCCCGTCCTGCCGGCCCACCGGCGTTACCTACGGTTCACGGTAGGCCTCGAGCATTTTCAGTTCACCGTGCTCCCCTTTGGCCTTACCAGTGCCCCTCGGGTGTTCACGAAAGTGATGGCGGTGGTCGCAGCTCATCTGCGCCGAGCTGGGGTTTCAGTCTTCCCCTACCTCGACGACTGGCTGCTGAAGGCGGGCTCGTCCCAGGCAGTCGTCTCCCACCTCCAGACTACGGCCGAACTCCTGCACTCGCTGGGGTTCTCCATCAATGTGCCGAAGTCGCATCTGATTCCTTCTCCACAGCTCCTTTTCATCGGAGCAGTTCTGGACACCACGCAGTTTCGGGCCTATCCTCCCGAACGGCGAGTCCGGGATATTCAGGCTATGATTCCGATCTTGCAGCCTTTATCCTGGGTTTCGGTACGGATGACCCTGAGGCTGCTGGGCCTCATGGCCTCCTGCATCCTGCTGGTCAATCATGCCAGATGGCATATGCGGGCTCTGCAGTGGGACCTGAAGTTCCAGTGGGCGCAGCACCAGGGCAACCTGTCCGATCACGTCCAGATCTCGGAGGGGACTGCAAAACAGTTGCAGTGGTGGCTCACGGACCGGCAATGGGTCATGGGCAGATCCCTCTCCCTTCCCCAGCCAGAGCACACAGTTGTGACGGACGCGTCCCTTCTGGGATGGGTCGGTCACATGGGCGAGGCGGAGATCAGAGGCCTCTGGTCTCCGGCGGAGTCCCGGCTCCATATCAACCTTCTGGAGCTCCGGGCGATCCGGCTTGCACTCAAGGCATTCCTTCCCTCTGTCAAAGGGAAGGTTGTGCAGGTGTTCACAGACAACACCACCGCCATGTGGTACTGCCACAAACAGGGCGGGGTGGGGTCGTGGATCCTCTGTCAGGAGGCTCTGCGCCTCTGGACATGGCTGGAACATCAGGGCATGTTCCTGATGGTTCAACACCTGGCAGGTTCCCTGAACGCCAGGGCGGACGAACTCAGCCGCAGGTGCATGATGGATCACGAATGGCGTCTTCACTCGGAAGTGGCGCAAGGACTCTTTCTACAATGGGGAGAGCCTTGGTTAGATCTATTCGCCACCGAAGAGAACGCGCAATGTCATCAGTTCTGCGCGTTGGAATTTCCAAGGCGGCACTCGCTCGGCGACGCTTTTCGTCGCGAGTGGAGTTGCGGTCTGTTGTACGCCTTTCCGCCTATACTACTTCTACCCAGAGTGTTGAAGAAGATTCGGCACGACCGGGCCCAAGTCATCCTTGTGGCTCCGGACTGGGCTCGAAGAGTTTGGTATCCCGAGCTACTCAGTATGAGCGTAGATCCCCCGATCCGTCTGCCTCTTCGGGAGGATCTTCTGTCGCAGCAGCAGGGGACGGTCCTCCACCCGAACCTGTCCAGCCTCCACCTGCTTGCGTGGAGATTGAGAGGCGGCAGTTGATTCCTTTCGACTTGCCTCCCGAAGTTTGTGATGTGATTCTGGCAGCCAGGCGTCCCTCCACTAAGGTGGTATACGCCTGCAGGTGGAACAAATTTGTGGCATGGTGCACAGCAAAGGCTGTGAACCCCCTTTCTGCCCCTCTTTCTGAGGTCCTTCTGTTCCTTCTTTCTCTGGCCCAACAGGGTTCTGCCCTGGGTACCCTCAAGGGTTATCTCTGTGCTATCTCGGCCTTCCTCAGGCTCCCTGATCAGCCCTCCCTTTTCAAGTCCCCTGTTGTTAACAGGTTCTTAAAAGGCATTACACACCTCTTCCCTCCTGTTCCGTTTGTGATGCCTCAGTGGGACTTGAACTTGGTTCTTACCTTTCTCATGTGCGCTCCCTTTGAGCCTCTACATAACTGTCCTCTTCGTCTTCTAACTCTGAAGACAGCCTTTCTGGTGGCCATCACCTCCGCTCGGCGGGTGAGTGAGCTCCAGGCTCTATCATGCAAACCTCCCTTTCTGTCTGTCCATCCAGACAAGGTTGTTCTTAGGACGCGTCCGTCCTTCTTGCCAAAGGTGGTTACTGCCTTCCACATTGGGCAGACCATCACTTTGCCTACCTTCTTTCCGCCTCCGCATCCTTCCAGAGAGGAAGAGAGGCTCCACCGTCTGGACCCAAAACGTGCGCTCTCCTTCTATATCGACCACACCAAACACTTCCGGGTGGATGACCAGCTCTTTGTTGGCTACGTGGGTGCCAAAAAAGGTCGGGCGGTGCACAAACGAACCATCTCCCGCTGGGTTACCTTGTGCATCAAGGCCTGCTATTCTTTGGCTAAGAAGGAGCCTCCTGTTGGGCTGCGTGCCCATTCCACCAGGGCAACGGCTGCTACCACGGCTTTAGGCCGCGGTGTTCCGCTGCAGGATATATGTCAGGCAGCTACGTGGGCCTCGCTGCACACGTTTACAAAGCATTACTGCCTTGACAGTCAGGTCCGGAGGGACGGCTTCTTTGGCCGTTTTGTCCTCCGGGACTTCCTTGTCTGATCTTTGTTCGCAGACCCACCACCGGGGTTGGTATTGCTGGGGTATCTATTCCAAGGTAAGGAATCTGTCACTAATGTGTCTCTTTCAGATGCACAAGTTACTAACTTGTGTAACGATATATCTGTAAGAGACAGTAGTTAGTGACAGATTCCTACCGCCCACCCATCCTCCCCGTTCTGCGAACTGATTTCTAGGGTTAAGGACATCGCTTTCAGGGCCCTAGTATTTTTCAGACACCTATGTCAGCTTCTTGCATGGCTCTGCGTTCCTGGCGCGGAAAGTCGTGTACAGAACTGACGTCAGCGCGCAGGGGCGGCGCCTAAGTACTGCCCGCGACGTCATCCCGGCAATCACGACGCCGACGACGGACGCCGAGCCGCACGACGCCGCCTGCCGACGCGCAGGGGTGCTGCTACGCAGGGACTTTCCGGATCCAGCCTGACGCCTGGGGATATTCTAAGGTAAGGAATCTGTCACTAACTACTGTCTCTTACAGATATATCGTTACACAAGTTAGTAACTTGTGCTTTAATACATCAAATATTTTTTGCCACTCATGCTAAGACAAATTAAGAAGCTATGCAAAAGGCAATAGGACAATAGTAATAATAACATAGAATGTTCCCCCTATAAAATCAACCACACACAGCCATTCTGACCTCAGACGCAGCAGCACACTCACACACTTGAATCTCGCACCTAAGCCCCCCAACCACGTGGACATACACTGCTGATATTGACGGAGAGAAAGCTTTAAACAGTATCCGCAATGATGTTGTCAGTTGGGGGTTCAAAGCAACCAGATCAACGCACGTTTCGATGGGAATGACTGTTACCATCTACCTTCGTCAGGACCACCCATTTGTCTAATTTTAGGTGAGTGGTAGGCAGTATCTGTGAATAAATGGAAATGTCATGTAGGCAGTATCTGTGAATAAATGGAAATGTCATGTGGACTACCCAACATTGTATCACATAATTTGTATTATTTATTTTATATAATGAGTAATGTTGTCAATCTAGGTTTTGAGTTTTACTAGGGCTCCTGAGTTGACTTGTTTATAGTGTTCCGGGACTGATAGCATAGTTGTAATTTTTGTTATATATTCATGTGTGTCCATAAGGACTATGCCCCCACCCTTGTCACAGGGTTTGTAATGCCATGCCGAATAAAACCCTAGGTTCTAAAAACATGATTGATAATATCCTCTTGCTGTATAATATCGGTATCGGCACACTACAAGATGGCGCCCATTGCCCTCCTAACTGAACTCGAGTCCCGCATTAGGGAGGTGTGTTATCGCGAGAATAGAGGCCTTTGCGTCACGTCGATACCTGCACTAATGGGTGCACGTATCGCTACTATTCAAAGCTAGACGGACCCGATCTGAAACACGGCCGAAGATAGCCGCAACACAAAACGGAGCAAAGGTGAGCCACAAAATCAGGGAATGAGGGATAGTGTCACCAAGTTGGTTTCTTTTCAAATATTTAGTAATGCTAAGGTCTTTTCTACTCTTTTTGTGCTTTACGAAGCACTTAATGGCACCTATCGGTGGGAGTTGGTAGACCCAGCGATCTTT
The DNA here is from genome assembly GCA_963921515.1 of Calotriton arnoldi. Lineage (NCBI taxonomy): Eukaryota > Metazoa > Chordata > Amphibia > Caudata > Salamandridae > Calotriton > Calotriton arnoldi. Next base: position 115,002 of record CAWUFW010000193.1, on the reverse strand, counting down.
GTTGATTAACTCCATCTGTTCATCTACGCGTAGTGCCATGAAAAACCAATAATAGAAGATCCGAGCGTGATTCTGATCTGCTCCTTGCACACACTATACATTGCTAAAAGATGCCTTTCTGATTAAAACGACTGGTACACACTGTACATTGATAAAATTTGCTGCTCTCACCAAAACCACTGGTATCATAGATATGTCACACTCTGGCCCTCTACTTCCTCTATAACATAGTATGGTCTACAAATAATGGATCGCTCTACATTGGCGATTGGAAGGAAGGGATAAAGGATAGCTATACTACGTTGGTACCAGATCTGATTGGCATGTAAGGTTTTCCTAACATCAAAATCCAAATCTAGTGGCAAAAAGTATCACACTGGTATGGTTTCCTATTTACCTAGGTATGGCACATACTCCAGCCTGTTTTCTGCATATGAGGGTGCAGCCATAGTTCATGACACCCCGAATATGAATAGCTGTGAGCATGTCACTGGTAAGATCTTTAAACATCCTTATTAAAACTATCTAATATAAACTGACGTTTCTACACATCTTACTGTAGGTTCGCTTTTGTTGACTCTAGCTCTTTATTAGACTTGTACTTCTGAATATTTTCTGCCACCTGTTGGACTAATTGGAATAAGAATGCCACAAACTGACCCTTAACTTTGGGCTATATATATTGGATCATCAACAATAAGGAGCTTCAGAGGGAATAATCAATCAGGTCGCCCTCCACTCATAATAACACTATATCAACAATGACCTGATTGTGCTTGAACACTTAATTTCTGAAGGTCCTAGAGGCCAGTTAATCATATCTCTGTCCCAAAGGCTGGCATCTAAAGAGTGCCAATCACAGCCGGACCACAGTGTCCAAATTTCAATGTTTGTCAATCTACCAGCTAAATACCCCCACTGAATGTTGTGTATAGGATATAGAAAACAGGAAAAATGAGTGAAAGGTCAGAAAGTACCTCACATAAACATCACCATGAGAGCTGCTGGTAGGTACTCACCAGTTTGCTCATGTTTTTATCATCATTGGTGACTTTCTTTGACCGTGAAAAGTAAAATATGTGTCAAATGTAATTATAAAGAGTGAGGAAAGAAAATGTGAACAGATGCACAAGCAGTGCTTTATTTTGTGCTGTCCCTCCGAGACCCCATAGTGAAAGAAGAGCGTGAACTTGCTTCTCCGAGCTAAAATGAGTTGGAACCCACTAGCAAATAAGCTTACTTTATTGGATGCCGTGAGCCCACTCCGGTTAAAAAAGAAACACAATGTTGCAGACCACTTCGGTTATGGAAAGGCCAACATGTTTCATTGCCAAATGCTTTACTGCAATTTCATCAGGGCTTGGGGCTGGTCTTCACCTCACTGTAATTCTAAGCCAGGTAGTTGCCATTATCATTCATACCAGTAATCCACCTCGGGGGGTATTCTCCAACCGTTAATCACACCCCTAGAAACTCCTGCAGTTGCAATTCGTCAACCGCATACAAATGCGAGTCCGGCAATGAAACATGTTGGCCTTTCCATAACCGAAGTGGTCTGCAACATTGTGTTTCTTTTTTAACCTGAGTGGGCTCACGGCATCCAATAAAGTAAGCTTATTTGCTAGTGGGTTCCAACTCATTTTAGCTTGGAGAAGCGAGTTCACGCTCTTCTTTCACTATGGGGTCTCGGAGGGACAGCACAAAATAAAGCACTGCTTGTGCATCTGTTCACATTTTCTTTCCTCACTCTTTATAATTACATTTGACACATATTTTACTTTTCACGGTCAAAGAAAGTCACCAATGATGATAAAAACATGAGCAAACTGGTGAGTACCTACCAGCAGCTCTCATGGTGATGCTTACGTGAGGTACTTTCTGACCTTTCACTCATTTTTCCTGTTTTCTATATCCTATACACACCATTCAGTGGGGGTATTTAGCTAGTAGATTGACAAACATTGAAATTTGACACTGTGGTCCGGCTGTGATTAGTACTCTTTAGATGCCAGCCTTTGGGACAGAGATATGATTACCTGGCCTCTAGGACCTTCAGAAATTAAGTGTTCGAGCACAATTAGGTCATTGTTGATATAGTGCTATATATATTGGATTCAGCCCTCCTCTTGGTGCTCAGGCCAGATTTTTATGGCAGTGACCGAAAGTAATATGCAAGGAGCTTATAACGTTAGTAGTCTTGACTTACAGTTGATTACCTTGGGTAGATCTACTCTCCTTGCTATGATCTTTAGAACATCTTTACGGCCTAGTCTTATGGCTCTCTTCGTTTGAAGACTAAAAGTGGCAACAAGGGTTATAAGGTAGCGTATACAAGGAAGGTCGGGTTGCCACTAGTCAATACGAGTGCGCACTTTTCAGGTGTCGTATTATAAGAATATGCACAATTTCTTTCTCATGCATGGATCTTTCTTTCATCTTTCCATTTACTAAAGGCTTCGGTCTGGTCGGAATAAATCTCATAAGCCTATATAAAATAAATAATAATAATTATGTGATACCATGTTGGGTAGTCCACATGACATTTCCATGTCCATTTATTCACACATACCCCCTACCACTCACCTAAAATTAGACAAATGGGTGGTCCTAACCAAAAGTAGCATGAAATTAGAAAAACTATGAAATTTTAATGGGCCACGACCTAGTTTTTTCTTTGTAATTTATCGCTAAACACCTTAATTTTTTTTTACCCTCTATTTAAATGTGATGTTATTAATGGATTAAGGGCTGTACTCCGGATTCCCACAGAATGCAAAAGAAAATATGCAGTATGGATTTTAGAAACCAATTAATTTTTTGATACATTTTATTTTTCGTACGTTCCCTATTGTAGTGATTTTTATTAATCAAACAATAAAGCAGATGTACTCTGAGACAAATGGGTGGTCCTGACAAAGGTGGATGGTAACTGTCATTCCCACCGAAACATGCATTGACCTGGTTGGTTTGAACCCCCAACTGACAACATCATTGCGTATATTGTTTGAAGCTTTCTCTCCATCAATCTCAGTGGTGTATGTCCACGTGGTTGGGGGGCTTAGGTGCGAGATGCAAGTGTGTGTGTGTGCTGCTGCGTCTGAGGTCAGAATGGCTGTGTATGGTTGATTTTATAGGGGGAACATTCTATGTTATTATTACTATTGTCCTATTGCCTTATACATAGCTTCTAAATTTGTCTTAGCATGAGATGCAAAAAATATTCGATGTATTAAAATGAAGAATAACAGCAAATCTGCACTTAAGAATAACCTGTGGTTTCACAAAAATATTTTTAACCTTGTATAATTAGATCTTCTTTTCTGTATCAATATGAAATAGTATTTGAAAAAGCTCTTTTTTTACATAAAGAATATAATAAAAATATATAAATGATTGTGTCTATATGTATGAACTAATAAGTTTCATGATAGACAACCCATAGAGCTCTAGTCAGCCTATAAGGAATTAATACAGGTCATGTGGGAGTATTATCCAGTATTCTCAGTATCCCCCAACCTGCCAGTAGATTGCTTGCTGGGCAATGATCTAGAGATTTCACCATAGGCTGAAGTAGAACTCAAGACCCATTTAGAGATGATAGGCCTCCCTGAGCAAGTTGGTGTGACCCCTAAGGCACAGGTCCAACCACAGGAAAATCCTGGAGCAGTGGAGCCTGAAAGAATGCCCCCCCCTGCTCCAATAGAAAGCACTAGGGAGGAAGAAAAGTCTTCCTCCCGCAGACTGTAGTTAAGGGTCAGCCTCCTCAGGGAACTGACCCTGCCCCTTGTGAAGAAACCACCCCAAAGGAGGTCAGGCCTTCCCTGGTGGAGCCACTGAGGGCAGGGGAGTCTTTCAAGGAGGTACCAAGTCTGGAGCAGGTATCCTGCCCCTCTCTGCCAAGCCTCAGTCAGCCAGGTGCTGCAGAGGCCAGGGATATAAGTGGACCCCACAGGGCTCACTGCCAAGAGGAACACCCTCATCCATAGATTAGGGATCCCCAACCTAGTAGTATTAGCCAGGTGGATAGACCACAGCAATCGGAGGGATCCGTCTTACCCTTAGCAGGTGACATTGCTCCCGAATGGACTCTGTTGGGCAAAGCAAGACCTGGGACAAGACTGCCCCAAACGTTCACTGGCCCCACATAGTTCCAGACAAACATGTTCAACCAAAAGTTGTAATCAGCAAAAGGTTGACTCCAAGGGATAAGTACAAGTCAGCCATTGGGGGAGGGAGGGGGGGGAGGGGGGGGCTGGAGGCCTCTGTTGTGGCCAGCACTCTGAGGAAGTTGAGACCAACCCTGTTAGGGCCTCACTTCCCTATTCAGACACCCCACAAGCCTCTCTCTTGGCTCAAACAGTTGACAGGTAGACACCCCAAACTTTTGAGAGGGACCAAGCCCCTACATGGGAGTAACTTCTCAGTGGACCATAAAACGGGGAGTATCCATACCAGTGCAGTAGGACCTTCCCTGTATGGCCACTTAGGAAATAAAGACTCATCTGGGCATGGTTAGCCTTATCTCCTCTCGTTTTGGGGGGCGGGGTGTTATATAGGATCCTTCTAGCATGGTTACCCCCACTTTTTGCTGGTGTCAGGATGTTTTTTTGACTATTCTAACTGGGGTCCTGCTGATCAGGACTCCAGCCACTGTGCTTCCTTCCTATATTGACCATGATAAGTACTGTTGTACCTCCACAATTGGCTACTGGTTTACCCCTGTAAGTCCCTAGTATATGGTACTAAGGTACCCAGGGCACAGGTACACCAGGGGTCTCCCATGGGCTGCTGCATGTATTGTGCCACCCATGTGAGATCACTGACTGTGAGTACAGGCCTGCCGTTGCAGCCTGTGTGAGTGGGAGTTAGGACCCCTCACGACAGATATAAGTTGCACTTAAAACCTATAAGTCACCCCTCTGGCAGGCCTTTCAGGCCTGAAGGCAGGGTGCTTGGTTATAAGTGTGAGGGTGTCCCTGCATGAGCAGGACAGCTCTACAAACTCCGGAGTCGATTCTCCAGGCTTTGTAAGTGAGGTCAGCCATTTTAATACATATAGTGCAGCGATTCCCAATCTGTGCGTCGTGGCACCCTGGTGCGCCGTGAAAGCGAGCCAGGGGCGCCGTGAACAGATGTGCACCAAAATAGTGTTCGGTAAAAGAACAGAAGCATATATTGTCATTTATAGTGCTAGGATGAGGCTAAAGCGTGTACAAAAGATTTATAGATAAAGTCATACCGTATTCAGAAGTCATTCGGGGCACAAGACGGAACCCTGATGACACGTGGAGCAGGAGACTTGAAAATAACACCATGCTGCTTGATGTCATTGAAGTGTCTGTCCCGTAAGGATCAGAAGTCAGTGTGTACTGTCCGGAGAACTTGAGAGGACAACAAATAGAGCAGGGACAGAGGTGCCAATAAACTCTCTCTGGATGCGCAGGTAAAAAACAAGAGTGGGCTTACCTTTCTACCTGCAGAGGTGAGCGCAGACCTGCTCCAAGACTCCTCTAACTTCTGGCACTCAGAGAGGTGACGGCGCTAGCTTCTGTGGCTTTAGTTAACTATTGAAACAATATTGCGAGATTTAGGGAAAAAGTAAGTAGCGAGAAGAGCACGGGGGCTTTCCTCAAGAGGTCCGTTGAACTTCAGACACTTTAACTCAATTTTATAGTAAGTGCTTTGTTCCTTTTCTCAAAAGTAATGCTTTGCTGAAACATATGCTTTGAGAAGCAAGCACACAGTGTCAGGCTGCACCCATTTGCTAATGAAACACACTGCGGGTCTCTGGCACCCCTGTGAAGCAGAAAAATGGCAAGCCATAGACATCAAGTGAAGTACTGGCACCTCAGTGAGGTCACAGTCAGTGCGTGCCTACTAGACATTAGTTGTACTGCTTTCATTACTGATCTCGTGAACTGCTCTATAGTCCCACTACATTTTAAAACCATTTTAAATCTGTCACTTTTTTTTATAGTGAAATCGAAGTAATGATCGGGTTCCAGCTAAAAATAAACGCAGTTTGTTTTGGCTCACTAACTTGCAGGGTGGCATCCCACGGGCACACCCTAACTAAGCCCACTGTAAGTGACTCAAAGAGAGTCTCTATGAACGTTTTTAAAATCTCATTGTGGAATTCCTTGAGTTCTAGAGTCTTGAGGTTATAGTCCCAGTATAACACACCCTATTCTTTGTATAAACCTTTAACAACACGAAAACAAAAGAAAACAAGCATTGGCATAGCCAATAGGTCTCGCCTTTGGGTCCTTATAAGTGTTCAGTTGAGGCTGGAGGCACATCGCTCAGACACATCGGGAATAGGGTGGGCTACACATGTTGATGCACTATGATGATGAAGCAGGCAGCATTCCACAGGCACAATACTGCACGTATCCAGAGCGCATAGGCCATAGATAGATAGGGTGGCATCACATGTTTGAGCACCTATATGAAGAAGGAGGGAGCCTCCCACTGACACATCTGTGCATGTATCCAGAACACATTGGGACTGATTCACAAGGCAAAAATTACAATTTTGTGTAAGCTTACACTTACTGTAGTAACTTTACTGCTTTTTGGTATTCACAAACTACGAGTGTTATTTATCATGAGTAATTTTACTAGTAGTAAATTACACTCGCAGGGTCTCTTTCACAAAGGTAAACGTACACTTTTGTGTAAGTTTACTATTTTTTGTTATTTCCAAACTCCGACTTAATAGTAGGTTTACGACTGTGGAGACTCCACAGTCAGAGCAGAGAAAAAAGTTTACCTTTGTGAATCTTGCCCATTGGGTAAAGGGTGACCCCCACATGTTGGTGCACTATGATGAAGCAGGGAACATCCCGCAGACACATCGGTGTATGTATCCAGAACACATCGGGATTAGAGCGGCCCTCGAATGTTGGTGCACTATGATGAAGAAGCAGGGAGCATCCCACAGATACACTGGTGCATGCACACAGAACACATCAGTATAGTGTGCACTTCACATGTTGATGCACTGTGATGGCGAAGCAGAGAACATCCCTCGGGCATAACACTGAAAAGAAACTGATCTTCTTTCTCAAAGTGACTCGAGGCGAGCTGGTACAGGGGTTTAAGGGCTTACCAATGAATCTACTCAGAAAGCATCAGGAGTTGGTATGGTGTGAGCTTTCTATCTTGGTGCAATCTGAAGAAAAAGCAGATAACATCGAATACATCTAAAGCAAAAGGTGAAAAAAATATTGAGAGAAGGGAAGTGAGCAGTCATAACAAACTATCTGTACATGCTATCTGAAAGAGACACGTTAGTGACAGATTCCTTACCTTAGAATATCCCCAGGCGTCAGGCTGGATCTGGAAAGTTTTGCGTAGCAGTACCCTTGCGCGTCGGTAGGCGGCGTCATGCGGCTCCGCGTCCGTCGTCGGGATCGCCGGGAAGACGTCGCGGCCAGTACTTAGACGCCGCCCCTGCGCGCTGACGTCAGTTCTTTCTTTTTCCGCGCCAGTAAGCGCAGATCCGGAGAGAGCAGTGCCCCAGTCAATTTTTGACAGATTTTTTGTGACTTTTTGTCACTGTTTTTTCGAGTCTTACGACTCCTACGGTGTCGGTAGGGATGCCCGGCTTCAAGCCATGTGACGCCTGTGGTCGGATGATGTCGATCACGGACCCGCATCAGGATTGTCTCTACTGCCTCTGGCGCGACCACGACTCCAAGTCGTGCCCTGACTGTCGGGCCTTGCATACGAAGGCTTTGCGAGAGCGGTCTCGAAAGCTCCTCGAGGTCCGGCACTCGGCTCCAAGCCAAGCCCCGGTCGAGAGAGAGGTCGAGGGGCCGGTCGCGGAGTCCTCTTCGTTCTTCGGGGTCAAAGTCTTCGCACTCCTCCGGTAAGTCGAAGCATAAGAAGTCAAAAAAGCGTCATCGCTCGACGACTTGCCCTCGCCGGTCGCGTGACTCGGCTGAGGGTCCCGTCGGCACCGTCCCCGCGGCGCCGGGAGTGCCTGTGGAGCCGCCGCCGCATTACTCGCACTTTCCGGGTTCGGGGGCGACTCCGGCCGAAATACAGGAGTTCCTGTCGGCCATGGCCCGCCTCTTCGGGCCTCAAGGTCCCCCCGATGCGCCTCCGGGCCCCGCGGGCCCTTGTGGGGTTCCTACGGCGCCGCTGGCGACTCCGGTCCCGGCGACACCAGCCCCGGTCCCGGCCTCGACCCCGGCTCCGGTGCTGCCGCAACCCCGATCGACGCCCGTTGACCTAACGACACCTCCACCGGCGTCGATCTCACCGGTGCCATTCACCACGACGCCCGGGGCTCCGGGCGACGTCGTCCCCAGGTTCTCTCAAGATCCGGACTTGGCGCCGGACCGACGTCAGCGCCGCTGGGACCTTGGGTCCCACATGTCCCTCCTCCTTACATTGAACCTGATTTGGAGGACGAAGAGACCTGGGAGAGGTCTGAGGACCCTCTCACTGCCCATTGTGAGTACGATCAGGACTGGGCTGAGGAACTTGGGGAGGCCAGTGGTCTGGATACCTCTCCAGACATTGGCATGCTGTCTCCTCCTTCCGTGGCAACGGAGGAGGGAGCAAACTTTGCTACGGTGCTGCTTAGGGCAGCTGAGGTCCTGCACCTCCAGTTACCTACAGTGGCTGTCAGGACTAACCTCCTGACGGAAGTGCTTCAGCCGGCGGCTACCTCTGCAGAGCCACTGCTGCCGTTCAACGAGGCACTTTCTGACGTTCTTTTGGGCACCTGGTCCAAGCCCACCACAGGGGCTCCTGTGGATAGGAACGTAGCCCGGCGCCATCGTCCAGCTCCGGGCGACCCCCTGTTCCTTTCCCAACACCCCACCCCTGAGAGCTTGGTTGTCCAAGCCTCCGCCTCCCAAAGCGCCTTCCCTACCGCTCCCCCGGATAGGGAATCCAAAAAACTGGACCAATTTGGGAAGAAGGTTTTTTCTTCCACCAGTGCTGGCTTGCGGTCCGTCAACACCACTTGCCTTTTGGGCCGATATGCCCACTCCTTGTGGGATTCGGTGGCGCAGGTTCTGCCCCAGTGTCCTGAGGAGGTCCAGGCACTGCTTTCCCGCGCCATTGCGGAAGGAAGAGATGCGGCGAAGTATACTATCCGGTGTGGCCTAGATACCGCCGACTCGCTAGGCAGATCGCTTGCGACGACAGTGGCGCTGCGCCGTCACGCCTGGCTGAGGACCACTGGTTTCTCGGGCGATGTCCAAAACACGCTTATCGACATGCCCTTTGATGGTGTCGGCCTTTTTGGCAACAAGGCAGACCATGCGCTGGAGCGCTTTAAGGACTCACGGGCTACAGCCAAGTCCCTGGGCCTTTCTACTGTGCGCCCTCCGCAACAGTCTGCTTTTCGCCCCTTTCGTGGCCACGGAAGGGGCGCCCAGTCACGTCCGCTGCCCAGCCACCGGCCCGCGCAGCAAGTGTCTTCGCGCGGCCATTGACGTGGCTCCCACCGAGGCGGGTCGGGTAACCAGCGTGCGGGTCAGGCCACCACCTCTGCCCCGTCTGCGGCCTCCAAGCCCTCCTAGTCCCTCCTTTCAGGTCCACAGCACGCCATTAGGGTGCAGGGTCCGCCATCAACCTTCACCACTGGCGTGCGATTACATCGGACAGGTGGGTCTTGGACATTGTCCGAAGGGGCTACTTCCTCCCCTTCGAGACTACCCCCCCAGCCATGCCACCTCAATGCCACCGCATGTCGGGGGATCATTTGGTGCTTCTTCAAAAGGAAGTTGCGGCCCTCTTGGCCAAGGGGGCCATCGAGCGCGTTCCGACCCCAGAAGTAGGACGTGGTGTTACTCCCACTACTTTCTGGTGCCCAAAAAGGACAAGGAGGACATGCGTCCTATCTTGGACCTCCGGAACGTCAATCGCTTCCTCCGGAAGGAGAAGTTCAAGATGCTCACCCTAGCTCAGGTCTTGACTGCCCTCGACCCTGGAGACTGGATGGTAGCGTTGGACTTGCAGGACGCATATTTTCACATCACCGTCCTGCCGGCCCACCGGCGTTACCTGCGGTTCACGGTCGGCCTGGAGCATTTTCAGTTCACCGTGCTCCCCTTTGGCCTTACCAGCGCCCCTCGGGTGTTCGCGAAGGTGATGGCGGTGGTCGCAGCTCATCTGCTCCGGGCAGGGGTTCCAGTCTTCCCCTACCTCGACGACTGGCTGCTGAAGGCGGGCTCGTCCCAGGCAGTCGTCTCCCACCTCCAGACTACGGCCGAACTCCTGCACTCGCTGGGGTTCTCCATCAATGTGCCTAAGTCGCACCTGATTCCTTCTCCACAGCTCCTTTTCATCGGAGCAGTTCTGGAGACGACGCAGTTTCGGGCCTATCCTCCCGAACGGCGAGTCCGGGATATTCAGGCTATGATTCCGATCTTTCGGCCTTTATCCTGGGTTTCGGTACGGATGACCCTGAGGCTGCTGGGCCTCATGGCCTCCTGCATCCTGCTGGTCGATCATGCCAGATGGCATATGCGGGCTCTGCAGTGGGACCTGAAGTTCCAGTGGGCGCAGCATCAGGGGAACCTGTCCGATTACTTCCAGATCTCGGAGTGGTGGCTCTCGAACTGGCAATGGGTCATGGGCAGATCCCTCTCCCTTCCCCAGCCAGAGCACACAGTTGTGACGGATGCGTCCCTTCTGGGATGGGGCGGTCACATGGGAGAGGCGGAGATCAGAGGCCTCTGGTCTCCGGCGGAGTCCCGGCTCCATATCAACCTTCTGTTGGGGTCTGTAGAGCACAGCCGTCTTAATAGTCCTCCGGGAAGAAGTCCGTAAGGAATGTTTGACCAGGTGTTAAACACAGCAAGGTAAGCTTGACCAAACTGTGATTAATAGGTCAGGTTTATTCTGTGGTAACACCAACCCTATTTTTGTGTGCATTACCTTATGGTTGGTCAAGGTTGCCTTTTTGTAAATCCTTCTTTGTATTAATAAGCCTCTGCTTCTTATCACGATTATGTCTGCCTGTTTTACATTGCACATCAATAAGGCATTCACCAAACTCGAGCAACAAGAACAGGTGCAAAGCCTCGTGCGCACGTTGCTTTCTGTTTAAACTGACAAATGTGTCTAGCAACGTGAAGAGCAACTCCACCCTTCCTCAGCTATAAAAGACTGCCGCTCCCATTTACTCGCGCTTGTGTTCGTTACCGCTATCCAGCATCTCCACTTAGCTGAAATCTCCCGACGAAGCAGCAGCGCCCTGGTCCCGTCTCTTGACTTCCGGTTTTCTTCCTGCTTCCGCTGCACTTCTCTGCATCAAAGACTCGTTTCCTGTTCCGTCCCCATTATTCTTCCAGCGCTTATTTCCTGGTCCAGTTTCTTCATCCAACCTGCAACAAAGAGAAAGAAGAAAAGAATCATAAGACAAGTAAGAACGTTCCGCTTGCGGAGCGCGCACGCATGCATGTAGAACAACTAAAAGATAAAAAAGAAAAGACTTATCTTTGAACTTTCTGGTTGAATTAAGCCTCCCTGCCACAATCTTCTGACAAGACTTAAGACAAATACAAAAGAGAAAAAGAACGCATAGATTACAACAGAGTTAGTGAAAAGAAGACTCTGTTATTCAATCATTGCGAAAGAACAGTTTTCATTTTCTTTGTTTATTTTTGGGGCATTATTGTAAAGCGTCACAAGGAACCTGACGTTAAGTAAGTGGCCTAAAATGAGGTGCACATTTGTGTGAGGTACAACACGAATGTTTGTAAACTGATGTGCTCTTGTTTTTTACAGAAAAAAGGGAGAAGCATATTTAAATCGTCTCTTAAATGTCATTAAGGGACATGCAGTAAAAGCAAAGGTACTGAAAGGGCAAAGAATAGCATTACAGCAAAAACACTTGTAAATATTTATGTTCTCAGTAAGCAGTACTGCACTCATTGTTGTTTATTGTCTTGTAGGGAATGGTCCACTAAAGGTGTTGCCGTCAGAAGCACTTTGACAGAAGTGAAGAGAGTGGCGAGTGTGTCCTTTTATTTACCTTTTGGTTATTTTGTCCCTTTTTTCCCCTTCCCCCGAGGACCTAAGAATCCAAGCTGTATATTGACAAAAGGTTTAGGAGGAACTAGGTCTTAGGGGGCATTGGGAAAACATCTTCACATCTCTCAACTGGAACGCCTGGATTTCAGGTGAGTGAAGGTTAACAGAAACACAAGCCTTCACAACATTAAAGTTCTATTTGAGAGATGGATCCAAGCAGAGATCATATAGATGCCCGTGATATGGCGCAAGCTTTATTTGAAGATACCGAGACTGATAGAACCATTACTGGATTGTTACAGACTATGCAATTGGAAATGCAGAAGTTAAAACAAGAAAACTTAGAATCTGAAAGAGACACATTAGTGACAGATTCCTTACCTTAGAATATCCCCAGGCGTCAGACTGGATCCGGAAAGTTTTTGCGTAGCAGTACCCTTGCGCGTCGTTAGGCGGCGTCGTGCGGCTCCGCGTCCATCGTCGGCGTCGGGACGGCCGGGATGACGTCGCGGGCAGTACTTAGACGCCGCCCCTGCGCGCTGACGTCAGTTCTTCTTTTTTCCGCGCCAGTAAGCGCAGATCCGGGAAGAGCAGTGCCCTAGTCATTTTTTGACTAACTTTTTGGTGATTTTTTCACTGTTTTTCTTAGTCATCTAGACTCCGAGGTGTCGGTAGGGATGCCCGGCTTCAAGCCATGCGATGCCTGTGGTCGAATGATGTCGATCACAGACCCGCACTTAGAGTGTCTCTACTGTCTCGGCCGCGACCACGACACGAAGTCGTGTTCCGACTGCCGGGCCTTACACCCGAAGGCTTTGCGAGAGCGGTCTCGAAAGCTACTCGAGGTCCGGCAGTCGGCTCCGCGCCGCACCAAGCCCCGGTCCCGTGAGAGGTCGAGGGGCCGGTCGCTGAGTCCTCGCCGGTCGTCGGAGTCCAAATCTTCGCACACCTCGGGTAAGTCGAAGCACAAAAAGTCTAAGAAGCACCATCGCTCTAAGACTTCGCTTCGCCGGTCTCGCGACTCGGCTGAGGCCCCTGTCGGCACCGTCCCCGCGGCTCCGGAGGTGCCTATGGAGCCGCCCCCGCATTACCCGTCCTTCCCGGGTTCGGGGGCGACTCCGGCCGAGATACAGAAATTCCTGTCGGCCATGGCCCGCCTCTTCGGGCCTCAAGGCCCCTCCGGTGCGCCTTCGGGCCCCGCGGGCCCTGATGGGGTTGCCCCGGCGCCGCCGACGACTCCGGTCCATGCGTCGCCTGTCTCACCAGCCTCGCTCCCGGCACCGGCTTCGGCCCCGATCCCGGCTCCGGTGGTACCGCAACCCCCATCGACGCCGGTTGACCTAACCACGCCTCCGCCGACGCCGATGTCCCCGGTGCCGTTCCTGCCGCCGTCCGGGGCTCCGGGCGGCGTCGTTCCCCAGTTCTCTCCGGATCCGGACGCGGCATCGTACCGACGTCGCCGGCTCCGGCGCCAATGAGACCTTGGGTCCCTGACGTCCCCCCTCCTCCTTATTTTCAATCGGAGGAGGACCAGGAGAGCTGGGAGGGGTCGGAAGACCCTCTCACACAGCAGTGTGAGTATGATCAGGACTGGTATTATAAATGGGGTAACCCGTAAGACCACTAGACCCGGGTAAACAATGGTACATAAACAAATGGTCACAGTGGAGAATTGATTTAGAATTCACGTATGTAGAACCAAATTCAAATGCATTAAACAATTCAAACGCCACTACAAAACACAAATGATTTCTAATGATTTAATTTGCATCACAGAATCAAAATCAATCCAAATATAAGAGTATACGATTAATCAACATTAATACACATTAGTGCTCAGAAAGAGAATAAGAGGGAGGGAGGTGGGGTGTGAGTGGTCAAGGAAAAATGAGTGACGGTGTAAAGAAACGGAAAGGTAATGTGGTGAATAGGTGATTATTCAACCCAGTCCGGACACCCAGGTGTACTTGTGGCACCCATTAATTTCATTTATTGGAATCTTGCAGTGCTTTCAAGAGCTTACGGGCCCTCATCTTGCAAATAGAGACTGATTACACGCGCTGTCAACTAATGGTGCTCCCTTTCCCCTCACTCACCTTCCTTTGAGTCCTGATGAAGACCCCCAATAAGGATGAAGCTACCTTTATGACTACAGGGGTCGAAACGTTGACATATTAGCATTTGCATCAAACATAGGCGACAGAGACATGTCTATCTGTGCCTATAATGTTATGTTTTGTTTACTTTACTGGTTTGCCAAGTAAAAGGCCGGATTGGATCTAAAAATTTGAATGTATCTGAACCACATTACCTTTCCGTTTCTTTACACCGTCACTCATTTTTCCTTGACCACTCACACCCCACCTCCCTCCCTCTTATTCTCTTTCTGAGCACTAATGTGTATTAATGTTGATTAATCGTATACTCTTATATTTGGATTGATTTTGATTCTGTGATGCAAATTAAATCATTAGAAATCATTTGTTTTTTGTAGTGGCGTTTGAATTGTTTAATGCATTTGAATTTGGTTCTACATACGTGAATTCTAAATCAATTCTCCACTGTGACCATTTAAATATGATCAGGACTGGGCAGAGGAACTTGGGGATGCCAGTGGTCTGGACACTTCTCCTGACACTGGCATGCTGTCTCCTCCTTCCGTGGCTACGGAGGAGGGAGCAAATTTCGCAACGGTGTTGCGAAGAGCAGCTGGAGCCTTGCACCTCCAATTGTCTACGGTGGCTGTCAGGACTAACATCCTGACGGAAGTGCTTCAGCCGGCAGCTACCTCCTCGGAACCATTGCTGCCGTTTAATGATGCACTGTCTGACGTTCTTTTGGGCACCTGGTCCAAGCCCGCCACAGGGGCTCGTGTGGATAGGAACGTGGCCTGAGCCATCGCCCTGCTCCGGGCGACCCCTTGTTTCTCTCTCAACATCCCACCCCCGAGAGCTTGGTTGTCCAAGCCTCTGCCTCCCAAACCGCCTTCCCTACCGCCCCTCCGGATAGGGAATCCAAACGCCTGAACCAATTTGGGAAGAAGGCCTTTTCTTCCTCCAGTGCTGGCTTGCGGTCCGTCAACACCGCTTGCCTTTTGGGCCGATATTCCCACTCTCTGTGGGATTCGGTGGCGGCCGTTTTGCCCCAGTGTTCTGAGGAGGTCCAGACACTGCTTACCCGCACCATTGCGGAAGGTAGGGATGCGGCAAACTACACCATACGTTGTGGCCTTGATACCGCCGACTCGCTGGGCAGATCGCTTGCACCGACGGTGGCGCTGCGTCGCCACGCCTGGCTGAGAACAACTGGTTTCTCGGGTGATGTCCAGAATACACTCATGGACATGCCCTTTGATAGAGTCGGTCTTTCTGGTTCCAAAGCAGACCATGCACTGGAGCGTTTTAAGGACTCACGGGCTACTGCCAAGTCCCTGGGCCTTTCTGCTGTGCGCCCTCCGCTAACCTCTGCTTTTCGCCCCTTTCGTGACACGGAAGGGGCGCCCAGTCACGTCCGCTGCCCAGCCACCGGCCCGCGCAGCAAGCGTCTTCGCGTGGCCGGGGACATCGCTGCCGCCGTGGCGGGTCAGGCAACCAGCGTGCGGGTCAGGCCACCAACTCCGCCCCGTCCGCGGCCTCCAAGCCCTCCTAGTCCTTCCTTTCAGGTGCACAGCATGCCATCACCTCGGACAGGTGGGTCTTGGACATTGTCCGAAGGGGCTACTCCCTCCCCTTCGAGACCACCCCCCCAGCCATGCCACCTCCATTCCACCGCATGTCAGGGGATCACTTGGTGCTTCTGCAGAAGGAAGTCACGGCCCTCTTGGCCAAGAGGGCCATCGAGCATGTTCCGGCCCCAGAAGTAGGACGTGGTTGCTACTCCCACTACTTTCTGGTGCCCAAAAAGGACAAGGAGGACATGCGTCCTATCTTGGACCTCCGGAACGTCAATCGCTTCCTCCCGGAAGGAGAAGTTCAAGATGCTCACCCTAGCTCAGGTCTTGACTGCCCTCGACCCTGGAGACTGGTTGGTAGCGTTGGACTTGCAGGACGCTTATTTCCACATCCCCGTCCTGCCGGCCCACCGGCGTTACCTGCGGTTCACGGTAGGCCTCGAGCATTTTCAGTTCACCGTGCTCCCCTTTGGCCTTACCAGTGCCCCTCGGGTGTTCACGAAAGTGATGGCGGTGGTCGCAGCTCATCTGCGCCGGGCAGGGGTTCCAGTCTTCCCCTACCTCGACTGGCTGCTGAAGGCGGGCTCGTCCCAGGCAGTCGTCTCCCACCTCCAGACTACGGCCGAACTCCTGCACTCGCTGGGGTTCTCCATCAATGTGCCGAAGTCGCATCTGATTCCTTCTCCACAGCTCCTTTTCATCGGAGCAGTTCTGGACACGATGCAGTTTCGGGCCTATCTCCCGAACGGTGAGTCCGGGATATTCAGGCTATGATTCCGATCTTTCAGCCTTTATCCTGGGTTTCGGTACGGATGACCCTGAGGCTGCTGGGCCTCATGGCCTCCTGCATCCTGCTGGTCGATCATGCCAGATGGCATATGTGGGCTCTGCAGTGGGACCTGAAGTTCCAGTGGGCGCAGCACCAGGGCAACCTGTCCGATCACGTCCAGATCTCGGAGGGGACTGCAAAACAGTTGCAGTGGTGGCTCTCGAACCGGCAATGGGTCATGGGCAGATCCCTCTCCCTTCCCCAGCCAGAGCACACAGTTGTGACGGACGCGTCCCTTCTAGGATGGGGCGATCACATGGGAGAGGCGGAGATCAGAGGCCTCTGGTCTCCGGCGGAGTCTTGGCTCCATATCAACCTTCTGGAGCTCCGGGCGATCCGACTTGCACTCAAGGCATTCCTTCCCTCTGTCCAAGGGAAGGTAGTGCAGGTGTTCACAGACAACACCACCGCCATGTGGTACTGCAACAAACAAGGCGGGGTGGGGTCGTGGACCCTCTGTCAGGAGGCTCTGCGCCTCTGGACACGGCTGGAACATCAGGGCATGTTCCTGATGGTTCAACACCTGGCAGGTTCCCTGAACGCCAGGGCGGACGAACTCAGCCGCAGGTGCATGATGGATCACGAATGGCGTCTTCACTCGGAAGTGGCGCAAGGTCTCTTTCTGCAGTGGGGAGAGCCTTGGTTAGATCTATTCGCCACCGAAGAGAACGTGCAATGTCATCAGTTCTGCGCGTTGGAATTTCCAAGGCGGCACTCGCTCTGCGACGCTTTTCCTCGCGAGTGGAGTTGCGGTCTGTTGTACGCCTTTCCGCCTATACCACTTCTACCCAGAGTGTTGAAGAAGATTCTGCGCGACCGGGCCCAAGTCATCCTTGTGGCTCCGGACTGGGCTCGAAGAGTTTGGTATCCTGAGCTACTCAGTATGAGCGTCGATCCCCCGATCCGTCTGCCTCTTCGGGAGGATCTTCTGTCGCAGCAGCAGGGGACGGTCCTCCACCCGAACCTGTCCAGCCTCCACCTGCTTGCGTGGAGATTGAGCGGCGGCAGTTGATTCCTTTCGACTTGCCTCCCGAATGTGATTCTGGCAGCCAGGCGTCCCTCCACTAAGGTGGTATACGCCTGCAGGTGGAACAAGTTTGTGGCATGGTGCACAGCAAAGGCTGTGAATCCCCTTTCTGCCCCTCTTTCTGAGGTTCTTCTGTTACTTCTTTCCCTGGCCCAACAGGGTTCTGCCCTGGGTACCATCAAGGGCTATCTTTGTGCTATCTCGGCCTTCCTCAGGCTTCCTGATCAGCCCTCCCTTTTCAAGTCCCCTGTTGTTAACAGGTTTCTAAAAGGCATTACACACCTCTTCCCTCCTGTTCCGTTTGTGATGCCTCAGTGGGACTTGAACTTGGTTCTTACCTTTCTTATGTGTGCTCCCTTTGAGCCTCTACATAACTGTCCTCTTCGTCTTCTCACTCTGAAGACAGCCTTTCTGGTGGCCATCACCTCCGCTCGGCGGGTGAGTGAGCTCCAGGCTCTTTCGTGCAAACCCCCCTTTCTGTCTGTCCATCCAGACAAGGTTGTTCTTAGGACACGTCCGTCCTTCTTGCCAAAGGTGGTGACTGCCTTCCACATTGGGCAGACCATCACTTTGCCCACCTTCTTTCCGCCTCCGCATCCTTCCAGAGAGGAAGAGAGGCTCCACCGTCTGGACCCAAAACGTGCGCTTTCCTTTTACCTCAACCGCACACAACAGTTCCGGGTGGATGACCAGCTCTTTGTTGGCTACGTGGGCGCCAAAAATGGTCGGGCGGTACACAAAAGGACCATCTCCCGCTGGGTAATCTTGTGTATCAAAGCCTGCTATTCTTTGGCTAAGAAGGAGCCCCCTGTTGGGCTACGTGCCCATTCTACCAGGGCAACAGCTGCTACCACGGCTTTAGGCCGCGGTGTTCCGCTACAGGATATATGTCAGGCAGCTACGTGGGCCTCGCTGCACACGTTTACCAAGCATTACTGCCTTGAAAGCCAAGTCCGGAGGGACGGCTTCTTTGGCCGCTCTGTCCTCCGGGACTTCCTTGTCTGAATCTGTTCGCAGACCCACCACCGGGGTTGGTATTGCTGGGGTATCTATTCTAAGGTAAGGAATCTGTCACTAACGTGTCTCTTTCAGATGCACAAGTTACTAACTTGTGTAACGATATATCTGTAAGAGACAGTAGTTAGTGACAGATTCCTTACCGCCCACCCATCCTCCCCGTTCTGCGAACTGATTTCTAGGGTTAAGGACATCCCTTTCAGGGCCCTAGTATTTTTTCAGACACCAATGTCAGCTTCTTGCATGGCTCTGCGTTCCTGGCGCGGAAAGTCGTGTACAGAACTGACGTCAGCGCGCAGGGGCGGCGTCTAAGTACTGGCCGCGACGTCATCCCGGCGATCCCGATGACGGACGCGGAGCTGCACAACGCCGCCTACTGACGCGCAAGGGTACTGCTACGCAAAACTTTCCGGATCCAGCCTGACGCCTGGGGATATTCTAAGGTAAGGAATCTGTCACTAACTACTGTCTCTTACAGATATATCGTTACACAAGTTAGTAACTTGTGCGTTAGTCATATAACCAGGACCACTGGAATTATGTGGAAGGGGAGCCCCAAATTATGTGGGAGGAAAAGGCAAATTATTCAGCATTATGTGCCACTTTTTTTTTATAATATTACTTGTTTATTTTGTCGTTCTTATACATGGGAATACCGTCTGAGCAAATATTTCACCTCATTAGTAGCAGTGTAACAACCAATTACAGAAATGAGCAACTGAAAGATGACCAGTTAACCTTTGCAAAAGGCCTTCCACTGCACGCAAACACATATTGCCACGATTTTAGTAACTGTTGATCTGTTTGAACTAGAAACATTTTTTTCTTGCTAAAAACTGCAGATTTTGTAGCAGATGATGTATTTTGTGGCAAATCCATAAACGTGAAAAAAAGCCCTGGCTACAGAATCCCACTATTCCAGTGGCCCTGCATTTAACATATTTACATTACAGAACAAACCAATAAGTACCCATTGGTTTCAATTCTAGATCACAGATAAAGAACAGTCCCCACCAGCTAAGGGCACATTCACATGACTATATTTATGGCATGGCCTCATTTGTTTAAAAGACATTAATCTATGCACTTCCTTTTGGCCTTTGCCTCCATCTTTAACTGTAATGGTATTTTCCAGTCATCTGACTGTCAGTGGGTACATTCAGACCTGTCCCTCAGCACACCGCTCAAGGTTCATCTTTCACTGGAAAGGAATGCCTTGATGAAGCAGCTACGTTTCCTTCTTGTCAGCCTAAAAAAATAGCCCAGTGCATCGGGAAATATCTGGCTGCTCCTACTCACCAGGGAGGCGGCGCAGTTTGGGCCTTCAGGCGTCTCTCAACAGCACAGCAGGAGAGTGACGTCTGAAGCCGCGACCTTGAGGGCGCGGAAACAGAGTTTGAACTAAAGTACAGTTGAAGCTGTGTCTTGCCAGGGAGTGCCCCCGACGCCATTTTCAATGTTATCTTTCTGCCGCCATGTCTATGAGCCTTGCTTCCGCAGACATCCAGGCCGGTGACATGTACCCACCGCGTCCAGGAATGCTGCCAGGATATTTCAGCTTCGAAATGTGCTTGTTGAAGGACAGGCTCAAACAAATACCCCTACTGTCCTGTTTTTTCCTCTCTCGCGGTGCATTTGATTTATCCTGCCTTTTAAGCCATCTTTCAGGCTACATAAAAAGGGAAAGCCTCATCAAGAACCGTGTCAATCACTTTATAATAGCATAATGGCCTGACCTTTCGCCCGCGTCCCATTAAAAAGTGAGGTCAGGTCAGTCTATTGTATTAAGTACACTATTCCGTGACAGAACTTTGATTTATATACCAGTTAATAGGAAACCACATGCCCTAAGCATCTTTGTGCCACAGAAGTGCCTCACACGCTGACTCCATGTCTCCTCCCCCTCTCTGCGGCTGGCAGTTTGTCTTGTCCGTTTGAGGTCCCACTCTGTGCAGCCGGCTTCCAAGCAGGCACAATAACAGCATAGAGAATGAGAGAGTGAATGGGGAAAATGGGTCCCGCGGAGAAGCTGTGGGCAGTCTGAAGACGTAACAGCGTGCAGTTTGTTGTCCAGCCACATGGGGGCGCAGTTAGTAAACTTGATTGTACTGCGTGAGCGAGGTCATTGAAATGATATTACACCATAGTAAGAAAAAAAAACACAATACAGAAATAACTCTATAGACAGCGGGCGTTGGCTTAATGTGCTCAACGCAGTCGGTGAGTTTCACGCAGGGAAAAGTATATAAACATTATACGCGCACCATCTGTTACACAATAGTCTTTGCACACTGAAAAAGTAACTGTCACAGTAGATGCTAGGAGATGTACATTAACACAACCTAACAATTGTGTTTTTTTATTTTTTGGTAGGTTGGAAGGCTTGAATGTCCTTATCCCGTGAGGATGCTTAAAAACAGGAAAAGCCTGCTGTGGAAGACTAACGCTATGACAACCTTTAAGAAAACAAAATAACAACAAGCGCGGTGCATGCGCACCGCAAGTAATGCGAAGTATGCAGCTGGCACCCGGCCGCGCTGCTGCTCGCTCCCGGGCTCCCTAGGCCAGGGGAAAGAGAAGGCGGGACATGCACCCGCCTTTGGCCAATTGCGTGCTGTTTTTCTTAGAAGGACGCACGCAAAGGCCAATAGCGGGTTAATAAAAGAAAAGCACACGCACGAACGTGTAGTTAGAGTTCAAAAGCCCTTACTAAAAGCCTCGCAGAGCAGCGCATGCGCGCTGGCTCAGGCGAGACTTAAAAAGGGGTGAAGGAAACCATACTTAGCTTCACAATTACATTGATTATAAACAAATGCGTGATGACCAAAAACGTGAAAGTTCACTAACCCAGTTAAACAGTTGACAGCCTAGATAAGAGCGGATGATGTACAAGTCTTCCTTTAAAATGCAAAACAAACTCTAAAGCAAAATCGGCACACATAGCTCATTTTGGTTTAACGCTCTGCATACCACTGAACACTGCTTCAGCATTCCCTGCTCCATAATCTCCGACACCATTTTCAACCCTGGTGACTCCCTTACACCTCCCTTGCATTGAAAGTCCTTCACCTACGCAACCTTAGCACAACCTTCATCTTCTTTCATTTTCATAACTGCACCCTCTATCCCATTTTCCTTCTGCCCATTTCCAATTCCATGTAATTGTCTCCAATCCCTACTATTTTATAAGGACCTTGAACTAGGATAATCCTTGCCCTACTCATCCTGACTTAAACTTCACCCAATCATCTTTCACAATCCACCCTCGCATTCTTGATTTTTTTGCTCATCCTTTCCCACCTCTTTTTCTAGAACCACTTTTTTACTAACTTTGAATTAGTCTCTCTTTGTCTCATTATGCACTGTATGTACAAAACCCGTCTACCACATCTTTCTCTACATTCAGCCTGTTTTTCCATGCCATTCCTATGCAAAAGCACAGCATGTTTTGAAACCCTGCTGATTGGCAGGAAAGCTGCTTTTAAATATATTCTAGTGGTAGTTAAAGTAAAATCAATGCCCTTTCCTTGATCTGTAAGGCCTCTGTCATATTTAACAGCAGCCAGTTCTGACTTTTTTGACATCTCTTTGCACTGTGGGTCATGCGGTTTTACTGACATAGTATACCGGGGATTACATCTATGATTATAATACCTTCATCCCAATAATTTTCATAGAGAAATATGAAAGTACTCCAGAGGCCGGACTTATATCACCCCACCGCCCAAAAAAAAGTAACATAATGGGGAGCCGCAGCCAACGGCCCATATGTCAAGGGAGCCGCGGGTTGAAAAAGTTTGGGAACCACTGATATAGTGGATATCAGTCTTCACGAGATGTCTAACTAGTGGCTGCACTGAAGCCGGTCATGTTTGGTATCAAACATGTTGGAATCATACCCCAACACCTATTCCAGTGTTGGAAGTATGATCTCATGTAGTGGGGGGCTCCCTTAGGGTACCACCCTGTACTCCTGGTTACAGCCTTTCAGGGTCTGACAGCAAGCTAGTGCTGCTGCCCACCACAGACACGATTCTGCCCTCCTGCTGCTGAGCCAAGCTAAGCAGGGAAAGGTAGAACAATAGGTTTCCTGTCGCAGGGAGGTGTGACCACCTCTCAGACAGGACATGGTGTATTGGGCTGGGTTGGGGGCGCCTGCCAGCGCCACCAGACTGATTTGAAGGGCACATTTGGTGCCCTCCTTACTTACTCCAGTTTGTGCCAGTTCAGAGAGCCCTTAGCTCCCGCTGTGACGCGAAACTGGACAAAGGAGATGAGTATCCTCTCCTCTGTCCAGCCCCTCCTCTGGGAGGGACCCCTGAGCCGTTCCAAACCTTTTCCTAGGGTACTTAAGGTCGTACCTGTGGGTGGATCTTCAGATTCGTCGTTGGACAAGACTCAAGCCTGAAACCACGTCACTTTTTGACCGTCTGGACACTTGGTCTTGGACTTCACTGGATCACGGTATTTTGTGCTTACTTACCCATTGCAATTGAAGTATCTGAAAGAGACACGTTAGTGACAGATTCCTTACCTTAGAATATCCCCAGGCGTCAGACTGGATCCGGAAAGTTTTTGCGTAGCAGTACCCTTGCGCGTCGGTAGGCGTCGTCGTGCGGCTCCGCGTCCGTCGTCGGCGTCGTGATCGCCGGGATGACGTCGCGGGCAGTACTTAGACGCCGCCCCTGCGCGCTGACGTCAGTTCTTCTTTTTCCGCGCCAGTAAGCGCAGATCCGGGAAGAGCAGTGCCCTAGTCAATTTTTGACTACATTTTTGGTGAATTTTTTCACTGTTTCTTTTCGAGTCTTCTCGACTCCTAGGTGTCGGTAGGGATGCCCGGCTTCAAGCCATGCGGTGGCTGTGGTCGAATGATGTCGATCACAGACCCGCACTTATAGTGTCTCTACTGTCTCGGCCGAGACCACGACACGAAGTCGTGCCCTGACTGCCGGAAACTTCACCCGAAGGCTTTGCGAGAGCGGTCTCGAAAGCTCCTGGAGGTCCGGCAGTCGGCTCCGCGCCGCACCAAGCCCCGGTCCCGTGAGAGGTCGAGGGCCGGTCGCGGAGCCCCCGCCGGTCGTCGGAGTCCAAGTCTTCGCGCTCCTCGGGTAAGTCGAAGCACAAGAAGTCTAAGAAGCACCATCGCTCTAAGACTTCGCCTCGCCGGTCTCGCGACTCGGCTGAGGCCCCTGTCGGCACCGTCCCCGCGGCTCCGGATGTGCCTGTGGCGCCGCCCCCGCATTACCCGTCCTTCCCGGGTTCGGGGGCGACTCCGGCCGAGATACAGGAATTCCTGTCGGCCATGGCCCGCCTCTTCGGGCCTCAAGGTCCCTCCGGTGCGCCTTTGGGCCCCGCGGGCCCTGATGGGGTTGCTCCGGCGTCGCCGACGACTCCGGTCCCGGCGTCGCCTGTCCCGACCAGCCTTGATCCCGGCCTCGATCCCGGCGGTACCGCAACCCCGATCGACGCCGGTTGACCTAACCACGCCGGCGCCGATCTCCCCGGTGCCGTTCCCGACGCCGCCCGGGGCTCCGGGCGGCGTCGTTCCCCGTTTCTCTCCGGTTCCGGACATGGAGCCGGACCGACGTCGCTCGACGCCGGCGCCGATGAGACCTTGGGTCCCAGATGTCCCTCCTCCTCCATATTTTGAACCAGAGGAGGACCAGGAGAGGTGGGAAGGGTCGGAAGACCCTCTCACACAGCAGTGTGAGTATGATCAGGACTGGGCAGAGGAGCTTGGGGATGCCAGTGGTCTAGACACTTCCCCTGACACTGGCATGCTGTCTCCTCCCGTGGCTACGGAGGAGGGAGCACATTTCGCAACGGTGTTGCGTAGAGCAGCTGGAGCCTTGCACCTCCAATTGCCTACTGTGGCTGTCAGGACTAATCTCCTGACCGAAGTGCTTCAGCCGGCAGCTTCATCTTCGGAGACTGTGCTGCCGTTTAATGATGCACTATCTGACGTTCTTTTGGGCACCTGGTCCAAGCCCACCACAGGGGCTCCTGTGGATAGGAACGTGGCCCGACGCCATCGCCCTGCTCCGGCCGACCCCTTGTTCCTCTCTCAACATCCCACCCCCGAGAGCTTGGTTGTCCAAGCCTCTGCCTCCCAAACCGCCTTCCCTACCGCCCCTCCGGATAGGGAATCCAAACGCCTGGACCAATTTGGGAAGAAGGCTTTTTCTTCCTCCAGTGCTGGCTTGCGGTCCGTCAACACCGCTTGCCTTTTGGGCCGATATACCCACTCCCTGTGGGATTCGGTGGCGACTGTTTTGCCCCAGTGTTCTGAGGAGGTCCAGACACTGCTTACCCGCGCCATTGCGGAAGGTAGAGATGCGGCTAAATACACCATACGTTGTGGCCTTGATACCGCCGACTCGCTGGGCAGATCGCTTGCAACGACGGTGGCGCTGCGTCGCCACGCCTGGCTGAGAACAACTGGTTTCTCGGGTGATGTCCAGAATACACTCATGGACATGCCCTTTGATGGAGTCGGTCTTTTTGGTTCCAAAGCAGACCATGCGCTGGAGCGTTTTAAGGACTCACGGGCTACTGCCAAGTCCCTGGGCCTTTCTGTTGTGCACCCTCCGCTAACCTCTGCTGTTCGCCCCTTTCGTGGCCACGGAAGGGGCGCCCAGTCACGTCCGCAGACCAGCCACCGGCCCGCGCAGCAAGCGTCTTCGCGTGGCCGGGGACGTGGCTACCGCCGTGGCGGTTCGAACAACCAGCGTGCGGGTCAGGCCACCACCTCCGCCCCGTCCGCGACCTCCAAGCCCTCCACGTCCCTCCTTTCAGGTGCACAGCACGCCAGTAGGGGGCAGGGTCCGCCATCACCTTCACCACTGGCATGCCATCACCTCGGACAGGTGGGTCTTGGACATTGTCCGAAGGGCTACTCCCTCCCCTTCGAGACCACCCCCAGCCATGCCACCTCAATTCCACCGCATGTCAGGGGATCACTTGGTGCTTCTGCAGAAGGAAGTCACGGCCCTCTTGGCCAAGAGGGCCATCGAGCATGTTCCGACCCCAGAAGTAGGACGTGGTTGCTACTCCCACTACTTTCTGGTGCCCAAAAGGACAAGGAGGACATGCGTCCTATCTTGGACCTCCGGAACGTCAATCGCTTCCTCCGGAAGGAGAAGTTCAAGATGCTCACCCTAGCTCAGGTCTTGACTGCCCTCGACCCTGGAGATTGGTTGGTAGCGTTGGACTTGCAGGACGCTTATTTTCACATCCCCGTCCTGCCGGCTCACAGGCGTTACCTTCGGTTCACGGTAGGCCTCAAGCATTTTCAGTTCATTGTGCTCCCCTTTGGCCTTACAAGTGCCCCTCGGGTGTTCACGAAAGTGATGGCAGTGGTCGCAGCTCATCTGCGCCGGGCAGGAGTTCTAGTCTTCCCCTACCTCGACGACTGGCTGCTGAAGGCGGACTCGTCCCAGGCAGTCGTCTCCCACCTCCAGACTACGGCCGAACTCCTGCACTCGCTGGGGTTCTCCATCAATGTGCCGAAGTCGCATCTGATTCCTTCTCCACAGCTCCTTTTCATCGGAGCAGTTCTGGACACCACGCAGTTTCGGGCCTATCCTCCCGAACGGCGAGTCCGGGATATTCAGGCTATGATTCCGATCTTTCAGCCTTTATCCTGGGTTTCGGTACGGATGACCCTGAGGCTGCTGGGCCTCATGGCCTCCTGCATCCTGCTGGTCGATCATGCCAGATGGCATATGCGGGCTCTGCAGTGGGACCTGAAGTTCCAGTGGACGCAGCACCAGGGCAATCTGTCCGATCACGTTCAGATCTCGGAGGGGACTGCAAGACAGTTGCAGTGGTGGCTCTCGAACCGGCAATGGGTCATGGGCAGGTCACTCTCCCTTCCCCAGCCAGAGCACACAGTTGTGACGGACGCGTCCCTTCTGGGATGGGGCGGTCACATGGGAGAGGCGGAGATCAGAGGCCTCTGGTCTCCGGCGGAGTCCCGGCTCCATATCAACCTTCTGGAGCTCCGGGCGATCCGACTTGCACTCAAGGCATTCCTTCCCTCTGTCAAAGGGAAAGTAGTGCAGGTGTTCACAGACAACACCACCGCCATGTGGTACTGCAACAAGCAAGGCGGGGTGGGGTCGTGGACCCTATGTCAGGAGGCTCTGCGCCTCTGGACATGGCTGGAACATCAGGGCATTTTCCTGATGGTTCAACACCTGGCAGGTTCCCTGAATGCCAGGGCGGACGAACTCAGCCGCAGGTGCATGATGGATCACGAATGGCGTCTTCACTCGGAAGTGGCGCAAGGACTCTTTCTACAGTGGGGAGTGCCTTGGTTAGATCTATTCGCCACCGAAGAGAACGCGCAATGTCATCAGTTCTGCGCGTTGGAATTTCCAAGGCAGCACTCGCTCGGCGACGCTTTTCGTCGCGAGTGGAGTTGCGGTCTGTTGTACGCTTTTCCGCCTATACCACTTCTACCCAGAGTGTGGAAGAAGATTCGGCGCGACCGGGCCCAAGTCATTCTTGTGGCTCCGGACTGGGCTAGAAGAGTTTGGTATCCCGAGCTACTCAGTATGAGCGTCGATCCCCCGATCCGTCTGCCTCTTCGGGAGGATCTTCTATCGCAGCAGCAGGGGACGGTCCTCCACCCGAACCTGTCCAGCCTCCACCTGCTTGCGTGGAGATTGAGCGGCGGCAGTTGATTCCTTTCGACTTGCCTCCCGAAGTTTGTGATGTGATTCTGGCAGCCAGGCGTCCCTCCACTAAGGTGGTATACGCCTGCAGTGGAACAAGTTTGTGGCATGGTGCACAGCAAAGGCTGTGAATCCCCTCTCTGCCCCTCTTTCTGAGGTTCTTCTGTTCCTTCTTTCCCTGGCCCAACAGGGTTCTGCCCTGGGTACCATCAAGGGCTATCTTTGTGCCATCTCGGCCTTCCTCAGGCTTCCTGATCAGCCCTCCCTTTTCAAGTCCCCTGTTGTTAACAGGTTCCTAAAAGGCATCACACACCTCTTCCTTCCTGTTCCGTTTCTGATGCCTCAGTGGGACTTGAACTTGGTTCTTACCTTTCTCATGTGCGCTCCCTTTGAGCCTCTACATAACTGTCCTCTTCGTCTTCTGACTCTGAAGACAGCCTTTCTGGTGGCCATCACCTCCGCTCGGCGGGTGAGTGAGCTCCAGGCTCTTTCATGCAAACCTCTCTTTCTGTCTGTTCATCCAGACAAGGTTGTTCTTCGGACGCGTCCGTCCTTCTTGCCAAAGGTGGTTACTGCCTTCCACATTGGGCAGACCATCACTTTGCCCACCTTCTTTCCGCCTCCGCATCCTTCCAGAGAGGAAGAGAGGCTCCACCGTCTGGACCCAAAACGTGCGCTTTCCTTTTATATCAACCGCACACAACACTTCCGGGTGGATGACCAGCTCTTTGTTGGCTACGTGGGCGCCAAAAAAGGTCGGGCGGTGCACAAGAGAACCATCTCCCGCTGGGTAACCTTGTGTATCAAAGCCTGCTATTCTTTCGCTAAGAAGGAGCCTCCTGTTGGGCTGCGTGCCCATTCCACCAGGGCAACGGCTGCTACCACGGCTTTAGGCCGCGGTGTTCCGCTGCAGGATATCTGTCAGGCAGCTACGTGGGCCTCGCTGCACACATTTACAAAGCATTACTGCCTTGACAGTCAGGTCCAGAGGGACGGCTTCTTTGGCCGTTCTGTCCTCCGGGACTTCCTTGTCTGATCTTTGTTCGCAGACCCACCACCGGGGTTGGTATTGCTGGGGTATCTATTCTAAGGTAAGGAATCTGTCACTAACGTGTCTCTTTCAGATGCACAAGTTACTAACTTGTGTAACGATATATCTGTAAGAGGCAGTAGTTAGTGACAGATTCCTTACCGCCCCACCCATCCTCCCCGTTCTGCGAACTGATTTCTAGGGTTAAGGACATCCCTTTCAGGGCCCTAGTATTTTTCAGACACCTATGTCAGCTTCTTGCATGGCTCTACGTTCCTGGCACGGAAAGTCGTGTACAGAACTGACGTTAGCAAGCAGGGGCGGCGTCTAATTACTGCCCGCGACGTCATCCCGGCGATCACGACGCCGACGACGGACACGAAGCCGCACGACGCCGCCTACCGACGCGCAAGGGTACTGCTACGCAAAAACTTTCCGGATCCAGCCTGACGCCTGGGGATATTCTAAGGTAAGGAATCTGTCACTAACTACTGTCTCTTACAGATATATCGTTACACAAGTTAGTAACTTGTGCATTATTGTGTATTTGTGTTTATATCTCCCGATAGGAGATATACTAATGTGTTAGTGAGTGTTGTGTAATAAATAGAACTATTTTTATATATACACTGTGTGGTTCGTTTTCGTTTAACCTACACTACATGATTAGATCTGGTAAAACAAGCAGCTTAACACTTCTTCAAGATAAGCCTGAAGGCTGCTCTCCACAGCTACCACTTATAGAGCTTTCTATGGATGTCTAAGACCACTAAATTCAGCATAAGAATTGTCTGGATTAGTGCAAGCTGCTTCGCTTAAATAAGTGTGCACCATACACTAAGCCAACCTCCTACAGGTACCATTTACAAGGGACTTACAGGGGTGCTACGATCCTTGTCAGTTTGGTTACAATTAGACATTTACCTTGGTTAGGAGGGACCCAGTGCACTGTCGGTCAAAAAGCATCAGTACTAGGGCAAAAAGTGGGGGTGACCATGTCAAAAGGGCACTTTCCTACAGGCAATACTGAAGGTAAGTAACTTGTTAACCACTGCACAGGCATGCCTGGATCCTCTCATTTGTGTTTTCTTTAAGCGTCTAAACTGCACTTGGAGGGGGGATTATTTTGTCTGAAGGCCAATTCGTTTTGGAAACATTTGAGAATGAGCTGCGTTACAAGCATGATTCTTGGCTGTGGCTTCACCAGCCGCCAAAGGCCACCATCTCTTCCACTCTTCCAGTCCAGATGCCTCCACAGTACTTGAGCTCCTTTCAAAAGGTGGTCAGCAGCTGCAGCAGTTCCCGTCTTATCCCACAACTGCCCCCACAGGTCAGTGGTTGATATACTTGATTCACATGAGCTACACTTTGCTTTATGATTTCTAGATGCAGATCCTCGCCTTTTGAATATTCCCAAGGTGTCAGACTGGACCAGTAAACTTTTCAGCAGTACTTGTTCCGCTCCAAAAGTGATGTGTGCAGTTTATATAGGTGCCACTTCTGCTCGCTGACGTCCGTTCCTTTATTTCCATGCTTCATGCCATGGATACGCAGCTTCCTCTCGTCTCTCAGAGGCACATCACCTCATTATTTTTTCAAAATTGTTACAGTTGGCAAGGGTTGTCTCCCTTAGAAATGACAGGTTATAAGCCCTGTAGGGACTGTCACAAGCAAAGGTCTGTGATACATCCCCATCAGGTGTTTCTGTGGTGGCTTGGGTTGAGTCACGATTCCAAGGCCTGCAATGACTTTGCGTTGATGAACCTGAAGTTCCCCTGGAAACATGAGGCAAACTTTACATCGCCAAGTACAAGAAAACTCCTCGCTGCGACTGCTCTCAGTCGCGGACCAAGTCCAAGTTTCGGTCCCATTTCTACTTCAGGAGTTTCCAAAACCGCTCGCATGACAGGTCTTCGTTCCGATGTATATTTCTGTTAAGTTTCGCTCTTGGAGTCGGACAAATTCGGAGTGATCCTGCAACTGGTTCCAGCACAACCTGAGTTTCCGGGGCTGTCTACCACCCCACAATAGATCGAAGAGTTCCATGCAGCCATGCTTCAGCTCTTTGGCTCGTTGCCAACACCCTGTTTTAAATTGTTTTTAATAACTTTTTATGAACATACATGAACCAAATAACCAGAGGCACATAAGCCACCATTCCCCAACCCACATATAGTATATTACAGGTACATAAAAAATATTCAGCGTGCCATTCCCTCTCCTCCTGCCCACCCCTATTTTCAGGGTAGAGCTCCTTCCACCCATCATTTTGAAAACACCTTCACACCAGCTCAAGGTGATCTCTAGTTGAGTGGGTCCATAATCTTAGCAAGCATGTCTCCCCTTTGCTGACTCCTTCTGGTGCGCCCAAGCATCCCAATGAACAGAGAGTCTGTCCTCCTGAAGTGCAGCTGACTGGTTTGCCCTTGGTGCCAGCTGGAACCTCTGAGTCTGTTCTATTTGGTCACAGACTGGACCCTGTCTCAGGCTGCTGTCCACGCCGGTCCCTGAGACTTCGACACTAATACCGAATGCATCAACTGCAGACTAGAGTTTCCCCATAGTTGTGTCAGACCCCAAGACGGCACCAGTCGAACCTCACCCGACATTGTGCCTGACGACAGTTGAGGCACTACCTCCTCCGCTTGCTCTACCATCACCACAGGGAACAGATCAAACTCTACTTTCAATTTTTGGCACAGACTCGAGCAATGATTATGATGCGGGGTATGAGTTTTCCCAGTCCTATCAAGATGACAGTTGGTATGATCACTTGCAGTAGGCTAGTGATCCTGATACCACCCCTGAAACATACCTTCTCTTACCCCTAAGACCAGCTGCAGAGTAGTCCTCTTCCTATGCGATGACAGAAGTTCTCCAGCTGCAGCAAACATCTTCTGAGCTCCTCCTACCAATTTACGAGGACTTAACAGACACTGTATTGGGGGCATGGGCCAAACTTTGCTCTAGTCCACCAGTCAACTGGCAAATTTTCCGACTCCATTGTCCTCTCCTGAGCGATTCTGCTTTTCTATCTCAGCACCTCTCCACTGAAAATTTCTTGGTGCAAGGGTCCACAAGTAAGACCAATACCAGCACGGACCCAAGTACTCATTCAGGCAGAGAGTCAAAACATGTTGATACCCTTGGCAAATGTTTATTTTCATCTAACAGCTTGGCGTTTTGTTCAGTGAATACCAGCTGCCTGCTGGGGCCCTATTCCCATGCCCTTTGGGACTAGATGGCTCAAGTCCTCCCAGGTATCCAAGAAGATCTCCAACCTGTCCTTGACCAAGGTATTCTGGACGGCCGAGATGCTGCCATGTTCATGATTCGTTGTGGCTTGAACACCAGCAATTCCATTGGGCGGGCAGTTAGCACCAGTGTTGCCATTCGCCGCCAGGCCTGGCTACAGTCTGTTTTTTCAGACAATATCCAGTCTTCCCTCATGGACAAGCTTTTTGACTGGACTCTCCTGTTTGGGGACAAGGCAGACTCAGTTCTCTAGCCGTTCAAGGAGAGCAGGACTACAGCGCGCTCCTTGGGTTTATCTGCCATACCTCACCAGCTGCATCAGAACTACTGCTCCTTTTGCGGTTTCGGCAGAGCCACCCCATACTGTCATACTTAGGGGAGAGGAGTTGGCCTAACGGCTAGGGCGGTCGACTTCGAATCTGGGGAACCGGATTCGAGTCTCGGCAATGTCGCTGAACATCCTGTGATTCTGGGCAAATCACTCAATCTCCCCGTGCCTAACAAAAATGAATGTGTCCTCATGTAACGCAACTGGTGCTATGTAAAGCGCTCTGATACCCGATTCCGGGTCATGTTTGCGCTATATAAAACTCCGTTAAAAAAAAAAAAAAATCCAACCCCTGCATGATGCCCAGCAGTTAACGCGGTTGCGGCCGTGGTACCCACCACCCTTGTGGTCGAGGTCAGCAGGCTACCCAGTTCACTACCCCACCTCCTTGCAATCTCACCCGTTTATAACTCTTTTAACATGCCCTTAGTGGAGTACGACCTCCTGGTGGAAGACAGTATCCATCAATTCTAGCCAGGCTGGCAGGCAATAACTTCAGACAGGTGGGTTCTGCAAATTGTTTGGGAGAATTATACCACCCTCCTTTCTGCACTGCTGCACCTTCAACCGTCTCCCCAATGACTGAGAGAGGACCATCTTTCCATTTTGTGGCAGGAAATGCAAGCCCTTTTGGCCAAACGGACCATAGAGAGGGTGCCTGCGTCAGAAGTAGGATGTGGTTGTTACTCCCGCTACTTCCTAGCTCCCTAAAAGGACAGAGGCCTCTGGCCTATTTTAGGGCTGCACCCTCTCAACGCCTTTCTCTAGATGGAAAAATTCAAATGCTCACACTGGCCTAAGTCTTGTCTGTCCTAGACCCTGAAGAATGGATGGTAGCGTTGTACCTGCAGGATGCATATTTCCATATACCAGTCCTGTGAGCCCTCCAGCGTTACCTGCAGTTTGTGGTGGAACGGGAGCATTTTCAGTTTGCTGTGTTCCCTTTTGATCTCACCATTTCACCCTCGGGTGTTCAGGAAAGTGATGACTGTGTAGCGACTCATCTTCGGAGGTCATGGGTGCCAGTCTTCACCGGCCTCGACAAGTGGCTGCTGAATGCAGGCTCGCCCCAGGCAGTCGTCAGCCACCTACGGCATGCCTCCTGTCATCTTTGGGATTTACTGTCAACATGCCAATGTGTCACCTGACTCCTTTTCAAGCACTCTCCTTCTTTGGAGCTGTGAGGAAATGGGGTGTATTTTACGGTGTGGTTGTTGCAACCTTACCGTGTAATACACTTTAGGACCCTGAGGTTGTGTTTCTCAAACCTTCAGCACAACCCTGGGTAGCTGTGGCTTTGAGCAGCAAGGCTTTACTCAAAGGAGGAAGTGTAAAACGTTTAAAGAGCACCAAAACATTTGTGGAAGAAATGGAGAAGACACCAAAGAAATCTGACTCCAATTTATAAAACTAGACTGTATTTTTTTGTATTTTTAGACACCACAACGAAAAAGGTCCACCCTAAGTTTACGGAGATATAGGATTTACAAGGCATAGTATATCAAGTAATTTTGCCAAACGGCGAACAAGCATGGGCAAATTCAACAAATTTGACACTTAAAATCTTTTTCACCAAGAAGTTTAGGCTACCTGCAATGCTGTTACTTAGAGTGACTTTAGGTGACCAACTCACATAAGGAGCTGGGCGGGGAGGGTATGCAGGGGCTGCCTGGTCCCTAGATACAGTTACCTCAGCAGGTGAAGCAGTTTTCAGTCAGTTCCTGGCGCTTTTATCCTTTTCAGAGCTTTCCTATCGAAGTGGTCCTGATGCAAGGGATGGAGGGTGTTGAAGATGGTCAAAGGATGCTGTGGATGTGGTGCAGTTGACGGGGATATCACTGCAACTACTCCTCAGTCCGCGAAGAGGTTGAGACCTCCTGGTCACTGGGTCAACGTCCCTTGGAGTCTTCTCAGTTCTGGCAGAAGCCCAGTTGCCACTGGACTACCGGTCACCCAGCATCGAGGTCACAGGCCAATCCTTCCTGGTTGGATAACTCGTCCTCTGGGGGTCCCAGCTGTACTCCGACGAGGCTCCTGAGCTCAGTGAACTAGGAAGTAATTTTGTGCATCGGGTCCTGGTGTCGCACAGTGATGGTGGCAGATTGAAGACTTTCGGATACTAACCTTTTCTCAGCTTTAGTGTACCTGTGCTGTGAACATGAGGCCAGCTCACTGACCCTTGGAGTCTCTTGGTTTGGCTGAGCTCTGGAGACAACCTCTCCTCGAGCAGGCACAGTCCGTCTTCATTGCTAACCTTCAGGTTCAGCAAGTGCAGTAGGGCCGTCCTCCAGTACAGTCGAGATCGGAGTTTGGGGGGGTCAGGGGGGCCTTACTTATGCTCAGAAAAAGCCCTCAGGGCCAATGGGCTCCCAGGTTCTCTCCCTCCTGATGACCAGTTGCTGGGAAGTATGGCATCTGGCTATCCCAGGATTCACCATTCTGCCCACTCCCAAGATGGCCGAACCTCTCTCTCTATGCGTCCAGAGCTCCCTAGCCCAACCCAGAGGTGTGGCTACCAAGGGCGCTACATCCCCTCGAAGACTGGTTTGGCAACAGGTTTCCCTTCTCATTCCCAGGTGCCAGCTATCCAGCCTAAACTGTGGGGCTGCTCCTCTCCTCTCCTCTCCCAAGTGTTCCTCATTGCCCCTCAAAGGCGGCTTCAGCTTTGCGGCTTCAGCTTTGCAGCTCACCTTTTGGGCTAACACCCATGTGGCTTATTGCAGGAGGGAGGTAACACATGTCTTCCAGTGCAGGCCCCTATTATCTCCTTTCCTGGAAGTCTTCTCAGCAGGGCAGAGTAATACAAGATGCTTAGAGATGCTGAACTAGAGTCAATGGTTTTTCTGTGGCCACCTCTTGGGACACGAGCAAGGGGCAACTTTGCCCTCAGGTGTTGATGTCCTACCGATGAAGTCTACCACAAAACCAGTTATCATTGGCTAAAGCAAAACCAGCGGTTGCATTTAACTTGCAGTAGCATCTGTGCTGTTTGACCAAACTGCACTCTGACGACTAACCCTGGTGTAGCAGACTCGGGTGAAGCTTTTGTGGGTCAGGACACCGTCTCCCAGGTTGCAGCTCTGCATCCAGTGGCGGTCAGGCTTCTTGGCGCGGGGCTCTCAAGGGTACAGGCTTCTCAGCTTTTACGGCAATGTGGCTGTAACAGGGAGTCACCTTCTATCTCTGGGGCTTGGGGGACGTCTTTTCCACAACAAGCACAGTCCTTTCGATGCTAGACCAAGGTTCAGTCCAGTGTTTGGTGCAGCCTCTCTTTGTTAGGTCCAAGGAACAGCAGGGCAGTCCTTCTTCGGTCCTCTTTCATGTACAGATGTGATGGGAGGGCTTGGTGCCAGGGGATCCACATTTATCCCCACTGTGAGTCTACGAGGATGAGGCTACTAACTAACCAATGGGCTACCAGGTCTCCCCTCTCCTGGTGAAGACTTCCTTCGAAGTGTGACATCTAGCTGTCCCAGAATTCACTACTGTGCCCACTCCCAAAATGGTAGGACCATTCTTTCTAGTCCAACACAGAGGTGTGGCTACCTGGAGGCTACACTCCAGTTGAAAAAATTGTTTGACAGTGGGTTCTCCCTTGCTGCCCAAGATGCCAGCCTGGCTGCCTAAACCCTTTCCATGTGTTACTAACATTTGCCCTTCAAATGTGGCTTCACCTTTGAAGCTCACCTTCTTGGCTCACACCCACTCTGATCATCCTGGCAAGAGATGGTCACACCTCCTACTCTCGGTAGGACCTTTGTATCTGAAAGAGACACGTTAGTGACAGATTCCTGACCTTAGAATATCCCCAGGCGTCAGGCTGGATCCGGAAAGTTTTTGCGTAGCAGTACCCTTGGCGCGCCGGTAGGCGGCGTCGTGCGGCTCCGCGTCTGTCGTCGGCGTCGTGATCGCCGGGATGACGTCGCGGGCAGTACTTAGACGCCGCCCCTGCGCGCTGACGTCAGTTCTTCTTTTTCCGCGCCAGCAAGCGCAGATCCGGGAAGAGCAGTGCCCTAGTCATTTTTTGACTAACTTTTTTAGTGAATTTTTTCACTGTTTTCTTCGAATCGACTTCAAGGTGTCGTAGGGATGCCCGGATTTAAACGTTGCGGCGCCTGTGCTCGGATGATGTCCATCACAGACCCGCATCGGGAGTGTCTCTTCTGCCTCGGCCGAGGCCACGACACGGAGTCTTGTTCCGACTGCCGGGCCCTCAACCCGAAAGCTTTGCGAGAGCGGTCTCGAAAGCTCCTCGAGGCCCGGCATTCGGCTCCGCGGAAGCCCCGGTCGCGTGAGAGGTCCAGGGGTCGATCGCGGAGTCCTCACCGGTCGTCGGCATCGAAGTCTTCTTCGTCCGGTAAGTCCAAACACAAAAAGTCCAAAAAGCATCGTCGCTCTAGGACTTCGCCTCGCCGGTCTCGCGACTCGGCTGAGGCCCCTCCCGGCACCGTCCCCGCGGCCCCGGACATGCCTGTGGAGCCGCCCCCGCAATACCCGTCCTTCCCGGGTTCGGGGGCGGATCCGGCCCAAATACAGGAATTCCTGTCGGCCATGGCCCGCCTCTTCGGGCCTCAAGGTCCCTCCGGTGCGCCTTCGGGCCCCGCGGGCCCTGATGGGCTGCTCCGGCGTCGCCGACGGCTCCGGCCCCGGCGTCGCCCGTGCCTCCAGCCTCGATCCCGGCTCCGGCCCCGGCCCCGATCCCGGCTCCACAACCCCCATCGACGCCGGTCGACCTAACGACACCTCCGCCGGCGCCGATGTCTCCGGTGCCGTTCTCGACGCCGCCCTGGGCTCCGGGCGGCGTCGTCCCCCAGTTCCTTCCGGCTCCGGACATGGACCCGGACCGACGTCGGTTCCGGCGCCGATGGGACCTTGGGTCCCAAATGTCCCTCCTCCTCCTTAT
This sequence comes from Calotriton arnoldi, assembly GCA_963921515.1. Lineage (NCBI taxonomy): Eukaryota > Metazoa > Chordata > Amphibia > Caudata > Salamandridae > Calotriton > Calotriton arnoldi. Next base: position 78,265 of record CAWUFW010000193.1, on the reverse strand, counting down.
TTTGAACCAGAGGAGGACCAGGAGGACTGGGAGGGGTCTGATGACCCTCTGACACAGCAGTGTCAGTACGATGAGGACTGGACAGAGGGTCTAGGGGAGGCCAGTGGTCTAAATACTTCCCCTGACACTGGCATGCTGTCTCCTCCCGTGGCTACGGAGGAGGGAGCCAATTTTGCAACGGTGTTGCGTAGGGCGGCTGGGGCCTTACATCTCCAACTCCCTACTGTGGCGGTCAAGCCTAATATCTTGACAGAGGTGCTTCAGCCGGCAGCCTCCTCTGCGGAGACTGTGCTGCCGTTTAACGACGCCCTCACTGACGTTCTTTTGGGCGCCTGGTCCAAGCCCAACACAGGGGCTCCTGTGGATAGGAACGTGTCCCGACGCCATCGCCCAGCTCCGGGCGACCCCTGTTTCTCTCTGTCCACCCCACTCCTGAGAGCTTGGTTGTCCAAGCCTCCGCTTCCCAAACCGCCTTCCCTACCGCTCCTCCGGATAGGGAATCCAAACGCCTGGATCAATTTGGGAAGAAGGGTTTTTCTTCCTCCAGTGCTGGCTTGCGGTCCGTCAACACCGCTTGTCTTTTGGGCCGATATACCCACTCCTTGTGGGATTCGGTGGCGAATGTTTTGCCCCAGTGTTCTGAGGAGGTCCAGACACTGCTTTCCCGCGCCATTGCGGAAGGAAGGGATGCGGCCAAATACACGATACGTTGTGGCCTTGATACCGCCGACTCGCTGGGCAGGTCTATTGCAACGACGGTGGCGCTGAGACGCCACGCCTGGCTGAGAACCACTGGTTTTTCAGGGGATGTCCAGAATACTCTCATGGACATGCCCTTTGATGGAGTCGGTATTTTTGGGTCCAAAGCAGACCATGCGTTGGAGCGCTTTAAGGACTCACGGGCTACTGCCAAGTCCCTGGGCCTTCGTGCTACACGCCCTCCGCTGACTTCTGCTTTTCACCCCTATCGTGGCCACGGTAGGGGCGCCCCTTCACGTCAGCAGCCCAGCCACCGGCCCGCGCAGCAGGCGTCTTCGCGTGGCCGAGGACGTGGATTCCGCCGTGGCGGATCGGGCAACCAGCGTGCGGGTCAGGCCACCACCTCCAACCCGTCCGCGGCCTCCAATCCCTCCTAGTCCTTCCTTTCAGGTGCACAGCACGCCAGTAGGGGGCAGGGTCCGCCATCACCTTCCCCACTGGCGTACCATCACCTTGGACAGGTGGGTCTTGGACATTGTCCGAAGGGGCTACTCCCTCCCCTTCGAGACCACCCCCCCAGCCATGCCACCTCAATTCCACCGCATGTCAGGGGATCACTTGGTACTTCTACAGAAGGAAGTCACGGCCCTCTTGACCAAGAGGGCCATCGAGCGTGTTCCGACCCCAGAAGTAGGGCGTGGTTGCTACTCCCACTACTTTCTGGTGCCCAAAAGGACAAGGAGGACATGCGTCCTATCTTGGACCTCCGGAACGTCAATCGCTTCCTCCGGAAGGAGAAGTTCAAGATGCTCACCCTAGCTCAGGTCTTGACTGCCCTCGACCCTGGAGACTGGTTGGTAGCGTTGGACTTGCAGGACGCATATTTCCACATCCCCGTCCTGCCGGCCCACCGGCGTTACCTTCGGTTCACGGTAGGCCCCGAGCATTTTCAGTTCACCGTGCTCCCCTTTGGCCTTACCAGTGCCCCTCGGGTGTTCACGAAAGTGATGGCGGTGGTCGCAGCTCATCTGCGCCGGGCAGGGGTTTCAGTCTTCCCCTACCTCGACGACTGGTTGCTGAAGGCGGGCTCGTCCCAGGCAGTCGTCTCCCACCTCCAGACTACGGCCGAACTCCTGCACTCGCTGGGGTTCTCCATCAATGTGCCGAAGTCGCATCTGATTCCTTCTCCACAGCTCCTTTTCATCGGAGCGGTTCTGGACACAACGCAGTTTCGGGCCTATCCTCCCGAACGGCGAGTCCGGGATATTCAGGCTATGATTACGATCTTTCAGCCTTTATCCTGGGTTTCGGTACGGATGACCCTGAGGCTGCTGGGCCTCATGGCCTCCTGCATCCTGCTGGTCAATCATGCCAGATGGCATATGCGGGCTCTGCAGTGGGACCTGAAGTTCCAGTGGGCGCAGCACCAGGGCAACCTGTCCGATCACGTCCAGATCTCGGAGGGGACTGCAAAACCGTTGCAGTGGTGGCTCTCGAACCGGCAATGGGTCATGGGCAGATCCCTCTCCCTTCCCCAGCCAGAGCATACAGTTGTGACGGACGCGTCCCTTCTGGGATGGGGCGGTCACATGGGAGAGGCGGAGATCAGAGGCCTCTGGTCTCCGGCGGAGTCCTGGCTCCATATCAACCTTCTGGAGCTCCGGGCGATCCGACTTGCACTCAAGGCATTCCTTCCCTCTGTCAAAGGGAAGGTGGTGCAGGTGTTCACAGACAACACCACCGCCATGTGGTACTGCAACAAACAGGGCGGGTGGGGTCTTGGACCCTTTGTCAGGAGGCTCTGCACCTCTGGACATGGCTGGAACATCAGGGCATGTTCCTGATGGTTCAACACCTGGCAGGTTCCCTGAACGCCAGGGCGGACGAACTCAGCCGCAGGTGCATGATGGATCACGAATGGCGTCTTCACTCGGAAGTGGCGCAAGGACTCTTTCTACAGTGGGGAGAGCCTTGGTTAGATCTATTCGCCACCGAAGAGAACGCGCAATGTCATCAGTTCTGCGCGTTGGAATTTCCAAGGCGGCACTCGCTCGGCGATGCTTTTCGTCGCAAGTGGAGTTGCGGTCTGTTGTACGCCTTTCCGCCTATACCACTTCTACCCAGAGTGTTGAAGAAGATTCGGCACGACCGGGCCCAAGTCATTCTTGTGGCTCCGGACTGGGCTCGAAGAGTTTGGTTTCCCGAGCTACTCAATATGAGCGTAGATCCCCCGATCCGTCTGCCTCTTCGGGAGGATCTTCTGTCGCAGCAGCAGGGGACGGTCCTCCACCCGAACCTGTCCAGTCTACACCTGCTTGCGTGGAGATTGAGCGGCGGCAGTTGATTCCTTTCGACTTGCCTCCCGAAGTTTGTGATGTAATTCTGGCAGCCAGGCGTCCCTCCACTAAGGTGGTATACGCCTGCAGGTGGAACAAATTTGTGGCATGGTGCACAGCAAAGGCTGTGAATCCCCTTTCTGCCCCTCTTTCTGAGGTCCTTCTGTTCCTTCTCTCTCTGGCCCAACAGGGTTCTGCCCTGGGTACCATCAAGGGTTATCTTTGTGCTATCTCGGCCTTCCTCAGGCTCCCTGATCAGCCCTCCCTTTTCAAGTCCCCTGTTGTTAACAGGTTCTTAAAAGGCATTACTCACCTCTTCCCTCCTGTTCCGTTTGTGATGCCTCAGTGGGACTTGAACTTGGTTCTTACCTTTTTAATGTGCGCTCCCTTTGAGCCTCTACATAACTGTCCTCTTCGTCTTCTGACTCTGAAGACAGCCTTTCTGGTGGCCATCACCTCCGCTCGGCGGGTGAGTGAGCTCCAGGCTCTATCTTGCAAACCTCCCTTTCTGTCTGTTCATCCGGACAAGGTTGTTCTTCGGACGCGTCCGTCCTTCTTGCCAAAGGTGGTTACTGCTTTCCATATTGGGCAGACCATCACTTTGCCCACCTTCTTTCCGCTCCGCATCCTTCCAGAGAGGAAGAGAGGCTCCACCGTCTGGACCCAAAACGTGCGCTCTCCTTCTATATTGACCGCACAAAACACTTCCGGGTGGATGACCAGCTCTTTGTTGGCTACGTGGGCGCCAAAAAAGGTCGGGCGGTGCACAAGAGGACCAACTCCCGCTGGGTTACCTTGTGCATCAAGACCTGCTATTCTTTGGCTAAGAAGGAGCCTCCTGTTGGGCTGCGGGCCCATTCCACCAGGGCAACGGCTGCTACCACGGCCTTGGGCCGCGGTGTTCCGCTGCCGGTTATTTGTCAGGCAGCTACGTGGGCCTCGCTGCACACGTTTACAAAGCATTACTGCCTTGACAGTCAGGTCCGGAGGGACGGCTTCTTTGGCCGTTCTGTCCTCCAGGACTTCCTTGTCTGATCTTTGTTCGCAGACCCACCACCGGGGTTGGTATTGCTGGGGTATCTATTCTAAGGTAAGGAATCTGTCACTAACGTGTCTCTTTCAGATGCACAAGTTACTAACTTGTGTAACGATATATCTGTAAGAGACAGTAGTTAGTGACAGATTCCTACCGCCCCACCCATCCTCCTCGTTCTGCGAACTGATTTCTAGGGTTAAGGACATCCCTTTCAGGGCCCTAGTATTTTTCAGACACCTATGTCAGCTTCTTGCATGGCTCTGCGTTCCTGGCGCGGAAAGTCGTGTACAGAACTGACGTCAGCGCGAAGGGGCGGCGTCTAAGTACTGCCCGCGACGTCATCCCGGCGATCACGACGCCGACGACGGACGCGGAGCCGCACGACGCCGCCTACCAACGCGCAAGGGTACTGCTACGCAAAAACTTTCCGGATCCAGCCTGACGCCTGGGGATATTCTAAGGTAAGGAATCTGTCACTAACTACTGTCTCTTACAGATATATCGTTACACAAGTTAGTAACTTGTGCTTCTGTTCCCGAGAATCGGTCTCACCTCTTCTCAGGAGGGCAGAAGTCGTTCTTGAGGACAAAATTTAAGTTGGCTACCGTAAACTGATACTAGAAACTGTAGCCAACGAAGTGGCAACTTTTTGAAGTTGCCATTTGTACAAAGGTTACATTGAATTAGACTTGAGCAACTATGTAACAAATCGTTTGATACCTTGAAGTGCCATGTTTAGTAGTCCCATTTGAAAGTTTGCACTGCTGAATTGTCAGAGTGTAGCTCTCTACTCGCCAATGGGGCTACTAGCTTTTCTATAGGAAAAAAACAATGCAGGGTTTTTACTGTCAGGACATGTAAATATAAAAAAAAAACATGTCAATTTTTTAAGTAAAATGCATCCTGCCTTTGGGTCTCAGTAGGCCTCTGTTAGGGGTGATATAAATAGACAAGCATTTGCAATGCAGTAGGTCTCGCATTTGCAAGAGTTTGAACTATTGGCATTGTAAATGACAATTCCTTTTATTTATGTGTTTCGAAAACCTGCAAATGGTGCGTAAACACGCACTTTGTACTTCTAGTTCTTACGAGAAGCAAGGCTGGCAGTAACTGCGCCTCTTTTACTGACAGCCTTGCTTGTCGGACAGAACTTTCTCGGAATTAACTGTTCTGAAAAACATGTTCGAGGCATATGAGCTGCAGATCGTATACTTTTGCATAGATTGCCATCTGGTGTTGGGCTCGGATGTTTGCACTTTGTTTTTGTCTTGGAAGAAGTCTTTGTAGTCACGAGGTAGGTGACTCCTTCCTAGGATGATAGTGCGCATGGGCATCGACTCCATCCTTAGATTGTTTTTTTCCGCCATCGGGTTCGGATGTACATTGCTGCGCTCCGGGTCGATATCGGTTTCGAATCCCCCTTCGACGCTCAATCCTCTCCACTCAACAGTATTGTCTCGATCGCGTTTCCCTATTCGACGCGCATCTTTAAAACAAACTTCTCGACCTCCATCTTCGAAGCGGGCCGTTGGGCCTCTCGCGCCGACCACGCCTGCAGTCAATGGAAAGGACTCCTTTCAAAAAAATGCCCTGGGTGTGGTGCTAAGTTCCCACACACAGACTTGCACCAGGTTTGCAATCTCTGCCTCTCCCCGGAGCACGAAGATAAAAACTGCAAGGCCTGTGCATCGTTCAGGTCGAAGAAAACCATCCGTGATCGTCGGGCTCGACGTCACGAAATGTCTTGCGGAAGCAGCTCCATTCCGGACATCTTCGGAGCAGACCCTAATCTCCAGCCGGAACAATCGGGCGAAGAGGAAGATGTCTATGTCTCTGAGGCCGACGACTCCGACGCCGAAGAAGAGACAGTCACCCCGGCTCAGCGGTCCGTGAGTACCGAAACCCCTCTCCCGAAAAACAAACCGAAGGCCCCGGTAACACTCTCGCCCTCCGGCTCGGGTCGACACCGACAACATATTTCAGACGCCCCGCCCTCGGGCCCGGCTATGAAACCCAAACATAAGCCTTCCGACTCTGGCTCGAGTCAACCCCATTCCGGCGCCGGAAAGTCCTCGTCGGCACCAAAGCAACAAGTCAAAAAGTCTTCGTCGACGCCAAAGACAGCCTCGACGCCGAAGCCTTCGGTGTCGAAGCATAGTGAGGACAAACACTCGGAACCGAAGAAATCTTCGGAGCCAAAAAAGGCTTCTGACTCCAAAAAATGGTCGGAGCCGAAAAAAGTTTCGGAACCGCAAAAACCTAAAGAGTCTAAGACCCCACAGAAGGCCTCACAGACTCCGTCCAAACAAGGTTCGGGCCCAAAATCTTCGGAAAAATCTTCGGCACCGAACAAAGACATTTTGCACACGCAGTCTACACTTGATTTTGAAGATCCAAAACAAAAAGCTTTGGTTATTGATCCAAACACGGGCAAATTAGTCGGCAAGCCTCCAAAAAAGAGAAAACTGGACACTGCAGAAGAACCTGCAATACCTCTGAAAAGACAGGACATGGGCACTAACACTTCCCCACCTCCTTCTCCTCCTCCAGTTCATCCACATTTGTTGATTTCTCCACCACACTCCCCACAACCTCAAACATCAGATACTGACGATGACACGGGTGGGGATATAGATCCACAGGGGGATGATGATGATTCACATACCATCCCACATAACGTAGACCCTTGGGGTGACTACAATACAGATCCCGACACACATAATGACCCGGATCTCTATCCATCCAAGCCGTCACCACCAGATGACAACACTGGGTTCGCGCAACTAATCAACAGGGCTGCTCAATACCACGGGGTCCCCTTACATTCCGACCCCTTAGAGGAAGATTTTTTGCTGGAAACCTTCGCACCCTCGGAAAAGTTAACATGCACCCTGCCAATGTTAAAAGGCTTGCTAAAACATGCCCCAGAAGTTTTTAAAGACCCAGTCAGAGCCAGGGTTCTCAACCCCAGGGTGGATAAAAAATACAAAGCGGCTCCCAATGACCCAATTTATATTAAAGTTCAGATTCCCTTGGATTCCCTGGTGGTAACTAATGCACGCAAGCGGGCAAACTCACAGGGTACAGGCGACACCCCCCCCTCCTGATAAGGAATCCAAATTAATTGACGCATCCGGGAAACGTATTGTGTCGCAGGCTGCAAACCATTGACGGATCGCCAATGCCCAAGCTTTATTGGCCAGGTACGACAGGGCTCACTACGACGAGCTTGAAAAGCTCATGGAACACCTTCCTGACCAATACAAAGAAAAAGCCAACGACCTTATCCAAGAGGGCAAATAGATTACAATCAACTCTATAAAATGTGCGTTTGATGCGGCCGATACCGCATCTCGCGCAATTAACACTAGCGTCTTGTTGCGCAGACACGCTTGGCTCCGGGTTTCCGGATTCAAGCAGGAGGTTGAAACTGCTATTTTAAATCAACCATTTGATCAGGAACATCTTTTCGGACCCGCAGTTGACACATCCCTAGAAAAGATGAAGAAGGATACCGAGACTGCTAAGTCTATGGGGGCCTTACAGTTTCCTTCCCCTAGAGGCTCTTTTCGCCGCTCCTTCTACAGAGCCCGCTCCAAAACCATGGGTTCAGAACATCCCTCTTCCTCCTACAAGAGCCCCACTCAAACATCCTCCAAAGGATACTTTCGCGGAGGCTGCAGAGGCAACAATAATAAGGGAAGAGGTCATGGCAACAATAGCCGCACCTCCCCTACCACTAAACAGTGACTTCCCTGCACTTCCCCCCGATCATCCCACTCCTGTCGGGGGACGTCTCTTTCAGTTCCTACCTGTCTGGAATTCCATCACAACAGACAAGTGGGTAAGACAAATTATCCAGTATGGTTACTGCCTGGAACTCACCTCTACTCCCCCAAATATTCCTCCCAGACAACGTCCAATGTCCTTGGAACATCTGACACTTCTCAAACAAGAGGTTCTGTCTCTATTACAAAAGCTTGCAATAGAACCAGTCCCCTTACCTCATCAAGGCACAGGGGTTTACTCCCTCTATTTCCTAATTCCAGAAAAGGACGGCTCTCTCAGGCCCATACTGGACCTCAGACCGCTAAACCTCTACATTCAGTCAGACCACTTCCACATGGTCACTCTCCAACAGGTGCTCCCACTACTTTAACAGGGCGACTTTCTCTCCACCCTGGATCTAAAGGACGCCTACTTCCATATTCCCATTCACCCCGCTCACAGGAAATATCTCAGGTTTGTGGTAGATGGTCAACACTACCAATTCACACATTGCCGCATACCCCACTATGATGGGGTTGACCAATTTACACCTCTACTACCTGGCCACGAGGCTCATTGTGATTCACGACTGGTTCGCGGGCGGCTGGTCCGACCCGGCGTACCGGGTGGAACTCCGGTCGACGGACTTTGCTCAGATCCAGGCATGCCTGTATGGGAGCCCCATACCACAGGCCCTTCCCCCCGTCACCAGAACGGTGTTTATGGCATGGCGAACCGCCCTACGTCACGTAAAGTGGGACCGGAAACTCACCGGACATACACCTCTTTGGAGTGGGGCGTGGCTGGGCGAGGTCTCGTCCCTTCAGAGCTTCCGTAAATGGGACCACGTTGGGATTTCGTTATTGGGAGACATCTGGGTGGGGGATCATATCAGATCGTTTGCAGACCTACAACACCGACATTCCCTTCACTCCTCCCAATTTTACAAGTACTTACAGTTAAGGCATGCCCTTCGGGCTCACATTCCATCACCCACCTCAATCCCCGAATTCAGTCCCCTGGAAGCGCAGGTAATGATGGGAGGCTTGGGCAGAGGGGAGTGTCACGGATCTATCGCTCCTTGGTGAATAACGGCCCCGCGTCCCTAGACCGGCTTCGGGCCCGCTGGGAGGGTTGGGTGGGCCCCCTGGAAGACGCGGACTGGAGGGACGCCCTTATGGCACCTAGGACCCTGACTACCTCCTCCAAGTTGCGTCTGGTCCAACTTTATCTCCACGCGGCATACCTCACCCCAGCACGCCTGTACAGCGCCCACCTGAGGCCCTCCCCGTCTTGCCCACGTTGCAGCCACGCTCCAGCTGATTTTTTCCACATGGTGTGGCAATGTCCCGTTTTAGCGCAGTTCTGGGCGGAGGTAGAAAGTGAACTTAAACAAGCCTTAGGGTGGGATGTCCCCCATGATCCGATACGCCTGATCCTGGGGGTGTTTGACGGCCTCATTGGATCCCGGGCTAATAAGCGCTTCTTGGGAACGGCGGTGGCAGTGGCGAAGCGTGATATTGCTGCGCTCTGGTCTCAGGCCAAGCCACCCACCATGCGGAAATGGAGGCGAGGTGTGGACTGGTGTGGCACCCAGGAGGAGCCCCTCTTTGAGGCCCGTGGTTGTCCCGAACTCTTCGGCAAAATTTGGGGTAAATGGTTTAACTTGCAGCCAGATTAAAGGGTTCAAACGGGTTATGTCTATGAATGTTATGAGGGCCGATGATCAATCCGCAATTACAATTTGAGTCTGTGTCGTCTTTAAACATACTGTATTTGAATAATGCTTCTGATTTTGCTACCAATGTATTTTCGTTCTTGGAAAATCTAATAAAAATTGATTATCAAAAAAAAAACACTACCAATTCAAAGTCCTCCCGTTCGGGGTCACTACAGCGCCCAGAGTTTTCACCAAGTGCCTCGGGGAGCCGACCGACGCCACCTTCCGATGCGCAGAGGTACTGCTGACGAAAAATACTTTCCGGATCCAGTCTGACGCCTGGGGGTAATTCTAAGGTAAGGAATCTATAACTAACTAATGTTTCTTACAGATATATCATTACCGAAGGTAAGTAACTTGTGCAACAAAGTGGTTCTTAGGACTAACCCTAAATTTTTACCCAAAGTCGTATCTGCCTTCCATCTCAACCAATCTGTTGAACTCCCAGTGTTTTTCCCTCAACCAGACTCAGTGGCAGAACGAGCTCTTCACACGTTAGACGTTAAAAGAGCATTACTTTACTACATTGAAAGGACAAAATCCTTTAGAAAGACCAAGCAACTCTTTGTGGCTTTCTCCCCACCTTACAAAGGCAATCCCATCTCAAAAACAGGAATTGCGAGGTGGATTGTCAAATGCATCCAAATATGCTATATTAAAGCCAAACGCACATTAACCATTCCCCCTAGAGCTCATTCCACACGCAAACTAGGGGCTTCTATGGCATTCTTAGGGAAGATTCCCCTAGATGACATCTGCAAAGCAGCAACTTGGGCTACACCACACACCTTCACAAAACATTATTGTGTAGATGTGCAGGCAAAACAACAAGCTAGTGTGGGCCAGGCTGTATTAAGAACACTTTTTCAAACCACTGCAACAGATACAGGTAGCCACCGCTAAGGAGGTAACTGCTGTATAGTCTATGCAAAAGTATACGATCTGCAGCTCATATGCCTCGAACGGAAAATGCTACTTACCAGTATGCATCTGTTCTTGGCATGCAGAGCTGCAGATTCGTATACGCCCACCCACCTCCCCGGATACCTCTATCTGTTCCAGTACTATCTTACTTAGATACATTACACATGGACATCTCTTTCTACTTCTTACTACTCCATCGTAACCTTTTGTGGCAAAAACAATCTAAGGATGGAGTCGATGCCCATGTGCACTATCATCCTAGGGAGGAGTCACCTACCTCGTGACTACAAAGACTTCTTCCAAGACAAAAACAAAGTGCAAACATCCGAGCCCAACACCAGATGGCGATCTATGCAAAAGTATACGAATCTGCAGCTCTACATGCCAAGAACAGATGCATACTGGTAAGTAGCATTTTCCCTTTTTCATATATTTTTATAATGTCAGTTGTTTGAAAATATTTTCAGCTTCTTAGGCCCCAATTAAATGTATCATCCATTCTAAAATAAAATGTTCTAAAAAGAAGCCGACAATGTGACCATTAAAATACATTTACCAGATAAAATTAACTAAACAGTTAATAAAAACGCAGATTCCAACAACGGTAATTTCTTTTCATGTTAAACACACTTTTTTCCCACTGAAAGTGGTGGAGGGCAGCCTCCCTGTCAAAACACTACCATCTGCCTCCCTGAATAAATTCAACCCCCAGCAAAACAAAAAATGCAGTTTACCCGCTTGTACCCTCGACTTGTGCCATGCATTTGAGTCTGCTAACTGGATCGCCTAGGTCCACAAAGTATGCCCCTGGGGGCCAGCTGCACATGCACTTTTTCACGAGACCTGGAAACAGCAGCTTCTGTCCAGTGCTCATTCTTTTTGCTAGGTGATGTCTATCGCCAAGTGATGTTTCCCTCTTCAAAATCGTCCCTATCAGCAGCCTCCAAGTCAACTTTAAAGTAAACAGGCGTGCAGTTCACAAATGTTGAGTTGTATGTGAACACATGACCAATTGTTTCTGCTAGTGTAAAGTTTCCATTGAATGATCAGCCAGTGCAGCACTGAGCAACAGAGCTCTAAGTAGCTCCTAAGCTAATCTTAAGCCATGATGTGTTTGTTTGTTAACCGTAAAGGTATAAATGAATACATGTTCAACCATATTTGCCACTGTAACGTGTTTACAAATGTTTAGGTCGATTAGAATTTTAGCTGTGGTGTTTTTACTAGCAATGATTTCTAAAAGTTAGCAGTATTATGTTCCAGCTTTTAACATCAACTTAACAGCAGTCAATCAGGTTTGCTATATTAAAGTTTTATGAATGCTTAGTTTTATCTAACTTTTCGCTGCAGCATTTGAATAGTAATGCTTTCTACAGTTGAGCAGTATCAAATTCTATTTTTTAATCACCAACCCCACAGTCAGGCTTAGACGTTCTGTGAGCGGCAAGTGACTGGTAACTAGGCACTGTAAAAAAAACTTTTCAAAGTATGTAAAGCTTTATTGGCATCTAGCAGTGGTGGGTTAATCTTCTAATGATTTTTGATAATTGTACAATTGCTCAATAAACTCTAAATCTAAATACACATGCAATCTAAGAATGTCAGATGTCTCTGAATGCAAGAGTAATTATTATACCAATAACCAATTACCTAGCACCTACAATAATTATATATTAATACCCAAAGGAATCGTTTTGTGTAACCTTCGCATAATGAACAGTTAAGAAAAAGAACAGGCAGTTTGTAGACATAAACCTGTAGTGTGCAGGCCACATCTTCATGCCGGTTCATAATTCATTAGGCAGACTACGCTATATTACAAAGAAAACTGATTTGTGTCCCGCAGGTAACGCCGCGGAATCTACAACGATAAAAGCAACCCACTGACCAGTTCACATATACCACAACTCTGTTTCATTCATGCTACACACTGTGCAGCAGGTGCATTAAAATTACTGTAAAGCAACATTACAGAACTCCCCCTCCCCGGCCTGCACCCATATTTTGATGATATTTATAGCCCTAGGCTTATTGGGGGCATCTGAAGGGTGGCCCCCTGTAGAGCTGGGGCCTGTATTATGCCCCTGCATATTTAACCCACTATGTAATTTAACGGCTAGATACACCCATGACTAACGCCCACAGATCTTTCATGCAAATGCAATTTCTAGCACTGAAAAGAAGACACTATATCCAGAGGAGGCGTAGGTAGGTAGCAGAGACATGCAGATCGCTGACGCGAAAAGGTGGGCATACTCACCATCAGTGTGAGTGCCTGGCCGCTGCAGGGTGCTTTCGCCCATTCTGCAAGAGGGAAGGCTGTGGCTCTGTGAAGGCGAAGGGTGAACCGGCATAGCTGCGATAGCAGTCAAGCAGAATTCCACAATATGATGAAAAATCCAGCTTTTCCGAAGCGCAGAAGAGCAGTTATGAGGCAGCTCTCCTCAAACAAGGTGTGATTGGCAGCTCACCGCCTACCTGAATGTCATTTGCTTAGAGAAGGAATGGGAAGTGGGGTGATTGAAAGTAATGGAATGCAAAGAGACTCTTTATAGGAACAGCAAACAATACTAGTACATCTGCATATAAATCACGTAGTGTCAAAGAAAATATGAGTTTCGAAATGAAGGATTTGGCTACAGGTGTCCTGTGTGCTACCATAAGCAGTTATGCCCATTCAGTGACAGCTGCACAAAACCTAGACAGTATTTCCTGAATCTGCACTGGCGAAAGATGGCTCACAACAAGTGACGGGCTGTTGGCAGAACAGAGTTGACATGTTGAAGGGGACCGTATGGTGGACGAGAAAATGGTGCTCATGCATCGATAATGAAAAACACATTACGTAAATAACCTTTTATGAATACATCAATGTTTAACCTCTGCTGAGCTATGACAGTAGGAAATTAGTCAGTAGAGGGTAAATGGAAAACTGAAACACCCTTTGCTAAATCTTTGCAAACTTTCGATAATGTAATATTAGACTGTGCACTAGGAAGAAGTATAAGTCTAAGATGGCTGCCCGATTTTCATTGGCTGCCGAACGGAAACCCTGGATTGGTGGAAAGCTATCGACTTTGAACTGGGGAGGAGGGGCCATCGCAGCTGTGCCAGGAGAAAGCATGAAGGTGTTGAGAAGGTCAACAAAACAAGCATGCCATGCCCCCAACAAAGAAATGCGATCTCTGGGAATAGTTTAGAAAGACAAGATAAAGGCATGCAAGCAGCGTGCGTGCCGCTGCTCATTTCCGAGGCAATACTCCATGGGAGTTAACTTGTAAGAAAAGGTGGGGCATGCACCAACTATTAGCAGGCTATGATTTTGGAATGACACAGACATAATCCAATCCAAACCGGTGGGATGGATCAGGCTTCACAAAGTACATACAACAGATCACTGACAGCGCAAGCGCGGTCTACACTTGACCTAAAAAGGAAGGTCAGGACTTTCCAATTGGTTTATATGGCAAGTCCTAATACAGCTCTGCCAGCCTACCATGGAGGGCTCCGAGTCATGCTTTGCTTTGTCATGCTTGTGGTGACACAATAAGTGCTGCACTCCACAAGAGCTACTTAACTTACAGGCCCTGGGACCACATACTAGGGACTTACAAGTAAGTTAACTTATGCCAATTGTGGGTAAGCCAATTAGACCTATAACTTTTTACGGGTCAGAGCACTGTCACTGAGGGCTGTTTAGCAGGACTCTGTGCACTTTGAGTCAAGGAATCAGCCACATCAGTCCAAACATTTGGGGGTGATCATGCAAAAAGAGACACTTCTTTTCAGTGACACACACTTAGATTGTCTGTTATGTCTTGGTAATTTTCAAAGTGCCACTTCAAGCAGCTTGTGTGCACAGTTGTACCCAAAAGCCATCTGGGGAAGTCCGACCAAGCTGTTGATGGCTTCCTTAAAGGGGAGGTGTAGGAACCCTTTCAATTGCAGGGGTCCCCGTTGATCCAATACTCTGAGCTTTCACCATTTACGTATATTAAGAGCATAAGAAAAAGCACAGGAGGTCTTCCTTTTCAATGCACCGTAAAATGAAAAGAATGAGAAATGATCCTCCTCTGTGGAGCCTTTTGCAGTTGTTAATTTGTTATCCATACTGTTTTGACAGTCAAAGGGATCGAAGCCTTTAAGAAAGCTATATCTGAAAGAGACAATTAATTATGGATTCCTCACCTTAGAATTACCCCCAGGCGTCGGACTGGATCCGGAGAATTATTTCCTCAGCAGTACTTCTGCGCGCCGATAGGTGGAGTTGGTGGACTCTGCGTTCGTTGTTGGTGTCCTGGTCGCCAGAATGATGTCGCGGTATCTACTTAGACGCCGCCCTCGCGCGCTGACGTCAGTTCTTTCTTTATCTGCCCCAGCCAGCGCAGATCCGGACAGAGCGGTACCTCGAGTCACTTTTTGACTCTTGTTTTTGCGACTTTTGTCGACACCTTTTTTGAGTCGATTGACTCCTGGGGCACGTAGGGATATCACGTCGGACCGGCTTCAAGTCTTGTGACTCCTGTCACAAACTGATGTCGGTTACGGATCCGCACCTCGTATGCCTTTGGTGCCTGGAGCGCGACCACGACCCGAAGTCGTGGTCCGACTGCCGGGCCATGAATCCGAAGTCTTTGCGGGAGCGGTCCCGAAAGCTTCTCGAAGCCCAGCAGTCGGCTCTGCGTCGTTCGAGGTCCCGGTCGCGTGGGAGGTCGAGGGACCGGTTGCGGAGTCATCATCATCATCATTCTTCTTCCAAGTCTTCGCACTCGGGGTCAGGTACGTTGAACCACAAGAAGAAGTCGAAGAAGCATCGTCGCTCTTCGACTTCTCCCCGTCCTTTGCCCGACGCGACGAGGGATGCGGGTGGTGCCCCTCCCGCGGCTCTGCGTGCGAAGCCCGAAGGGTCGACTCCGGGTTTCCCGCCCTTCCCGGGACCCGGAGCGACCCCTGCCCAGCTTCGCCAATTTTTTACGAAGCAATGCATGCAATCTTTGAGCAGCCCGACTCCGCCGGCGCGCTTTCGGGCCCTGCGGACTTGGTTGGGGGCCCTGGGCCTTCGACGCCAGCGGCTCCGTGCCCGGCACCGCAGGGTTCCCTTGGATCCAGGCCTGGATCCGGATCGGTGCCGGTCGACCTCATTACACCTCCCCCGGCGCCGATTCCACCAGCACCACGTCCGCAGCCAACGCCGGTTGTGTCCCCAGCCGGCGTTGACCCCGGCCTCCATCCGGATGTAGACATGGAGCTCGACCGACGCTGAATCCGGCGCCGACAGGTAATTTTGTGCCCTTGTTCTACCCTGGCTCTTTTACGCCAGATTGGCAGCCAGAGGAGGGTGAGGAGAACTGGGAGGGGTCTGGAGACCCTTTAACTGACCAGTTGGGCTATGAACTGGACTGGAGAGAGGAAATGAGGGAAGCCAGTGGTCTGGATACCTCACCAGACCTAGGCATGTTGTCTCCTCCTACCGTGGCTACGGAGGAGGGAGCGTCTTACGCAGTGGTGTTGCGTAGGGCGGCCGAGGCTCTCAGCCTTGAGCTACCTACGGTGGCGGTCAGGACTAACTTCCTGACAGAGGTGCTTCAACCGGCAGCGAGCTGTTTGGAGCCCCTGCTGCCGTTTAATGAAGCCCTAACAGACATCCTTTTGGGCACCTGGTCCAGGCCCAACACAGGGGCTCCTGTGGATAGGTCGATTGCCCGACGCCACCGCCCGGCCCGGGGCGACCCCACTTTCCTCTCCCAACACCCCACCCCTGAGAGCTTGGTGGTCCAAGCCTCCACCTCCAAAGGCGCATTCCCTAACGCACCACCTGATAGGGAATCCAAAAAGCTGGACCATCTTGGGAAGAAGATGTTTTCTTCCTCCAGCTTGTGACTGCGGTCGGTAAACACTGCATGTGAGTTGGGCCGTTACACCCACTCCGTGTGGGATACGCTGGCGCAAGTGCTGCCCCAGTGCCCGGAGGAGGCCCAGGCCGTACTCTCCCGTACAGTTGCCGAAGGGAGAGACGCAGCAAAGTTTACCATCCACTGTGGGCTGGATACCGCCGACTCACTAGGCAGGACGGCTTCCACGTTGGTAGCCCTTCGACGCTACGCCTGGTTGAGGTCGACTAGTTTTTCAGGGGATGTCCAATCCACTCTTATGGACATGCCCTTTGATGTCCGTCGCCTATTCGGTGACAAGGCAGACTACGCGCTGGAGCGTTTTAAGGACTCTTGGGCTACGGCCAGGTCCTTGGGCCTCTCCACCTCCCGCCCGGCGCAGTCTGCTTTTCGCCCCTTTCGTGGCTACAAAAGGGGTGTCCCGCCACGTTCCGCCCAGAGCCACAGGCCTGGGCAAGCTGTCCAACCTCTGCGCGGCCGAGGATGTGGATCCCACCGCCGTGGGTCGGGGGGCCAGCTGGCGGGCCAGTCCACCAGAGCCCCCTCTGCAGCAGCCTCCAAACCCTCCTAGCCCGACCTTTCAGGCCCATCATTCGCCAGTGGGCGGCAGGATTCGCCATCACCTCCCCCACTGGCTCACCATCACGTCGGACAGGTGCGCTTTGCAGATAGTCCGAAGGGGCTACTCCCTCCCCTTCGAGACTACCCCTCCATCCATGCCACCTCAATTCCATCGCATGTCAGAGGATCACCTGGCCCTTCTCCAACAGGAAGTTACGGCTCTCTTGGCCAAGGGAGCCATTGAGTGCGTTCCTGTCCCAGAAGTAGGTCGTGGTTGTTATCCCCACTACTTTCTGGTGCCCAAGAAGGACAAGGGCCTGCGTCCTATCTTGGATCTCAGGAACGTCAACCGCTTCCTCCAGAAGGAGAAGTTCAAGATGTTGACTCTGGCTCAGGTCCTGTCTGCTCTCGACCCTGGAGACTGGAGGGTAGCGTTGGACTTGCAGGACGCTTATTTTCACATCCCCATCCTGCCGGCCCACTGGCGTTACATGTGGTTCATGGTAGGCGACGAGCACTTTCAGTTTACTATGCTCCCCTTTGGCCTTACCAGCGCCCCTCGGGTGTTCACGAATGTGATGGCGGTGGTTGCAGCTCATCTACGCAGATCAGGGGTTCCAGTCTTCCCCTATCTCGACGACTGGCTGTTGAAGGCGGGCTCGCCCCAGGCAGTCGTCTCCCACCTCCAGACTACGGCGGACCTCCTGCATTCGCTAGTGTTCTCTATCAACGTGCCGAAGTCACACCTGACTCCCTCTCGGAAATTCCTTTTCATCAGAGCGGTTCTGGACACGACGCAGTTTCCGGTTTATCCTCCCGAGCAACGAGTCCGGGATATTCGGGCTATGATTCCGATCTTTCAGCCTCTATCCCGGGTTTCAGTCAGAATGACCCTGAGGCTGCTGGGCCTCATGGCCTCCTGCATCCTGCTGGTGGATCATGCCAGATGGCATATGCGGGCTCTGCAGTGGGACCTGAAGTTCCAGTGGGCACAGCATCAGGGGAATCTGTCCGATTGTGTCCAGATCTCGGAGGGCACTGCTCAACAATTGCAGTGTTGGCTCACAAACCAGGATTCGGTCAATGGCAGATCCCTCTCCCTTCCCCAACCAGGGTTTACAGTGGTGACGGATGCATCACTTCTGGGGTAGGGCTGCCACATGGGAGAGGTGGAGATGAGAGGCCTCTGGTCTCCGGCGGAGTCCGGGCTCCACATCAACCTTCTGGAGCTTCGGGCGATTCGTCTTGCACTAAAGGCATTCCTTCCCTCTGTCCGGGGAAGAGTAGTGCAGGTGTTCACGGACAACACCACCGCCATGTGGTACTGCAACAAACAGGGCGGGGTGGGGTCGTGGACCCTATGTCAAGAGGCTCTCCTCCTTTGGACATGGCTGGAACATCGGGGCACATCCCTGGTGGTTCGACACCTGCCAGGTTCTCTGAACGCCAGAGCGGACGAACTCAGCCGCAGGTGCATGATGGATCACGAATGGCGTCTTCACTCAGAGGTGGTGCAAGGTCTCTTTCAGCAGTGGGGAGAGCCTTGGTTAGATCTATTCGCCACCGAAGAGAACGCGCAATGTCAGCAGTTCTGTGCATTGGAATTTCCAAGGCAGCACTCGCTCGGCGACGTTTTCCGTCGCGAGTGGAGTTTCGGTCTTCTCTAGGCCTTTCCGCCTATACCACTTCTGCCCAGAGTGCTGAAGAAGATCAAGCGGGACCGGGCCCAAGTCATTCTTGTGGTTCCGAATTGGTATTCCGAGCTGTTACACATGGCCATCGATCCTCCGATCAGACTGCCTCTTCGGGAGGATCTTCTGTCCTCCACCCGAACCTGTCCAGCCTCCACCTCCTTGCGTGGAGATTGAGCGGCAGCAGTTGACAGCTTTCGACCTTCCTCCCGAAGTCTGTAACATTATCTTGGCAGCCAGGCGTCCCTCCACTAAAACGGTATACGCCTGCAGATGGAACAAATTTGTGGCATGGTGCACAGCAAAGGCTGTGGATCCCCTTTCCGCCCCTCTTTCTGAGGTTCTGTTGTTCCTTCTTTCTTTGGCCCAGCAGGGCTCTGCTCTGGGCACTCTTAAGGGCTATCTCTCAGCCATTTCAGCCTTCCTTCGGCTTCCTGATCAACCTTCTCTTTTCAAGTCCCTTATTGTAAATAGATTCCTTAAGGGCATTACTCATCTCTTCCCTCTTCCCTCTTCCCTGATGAAGGTGTGACCCAGATCCGGGTTTGACACCGAAACGCGCGTCGGCGCTGGAGCCTCTGTGTCTCCCCTGCATCTATCTCCTTTCTGGAGAAGAAATTGTAACTTTGAACTGTATGTTCAGTTGAGGATTGCCTATCCCTCCTGCTTAAATTGTTTCTGTTACGTTGATATCTCATATTTGCTTGTACGTTTGGGGAAGACTCCTGGCATCACTTGAATATTGTTACTGTGATCCAATGAACTGCTACCTGATGGGATGTCTGAGTATGTCTGAGTATGTGTATGTCTGGTTGGTTTGACAGAATGAGTGTGTGTGACTCATGATGTATATTGATTTTTGTGATATTCATTTTTATGTCTTTCGGACTGTATTAAATAAATAATGTAAATAAATATATATATATTTTTTCTACTCATTTGAATATATCTAACTTGGGAGGGCCATTGGTTTCTAGGACTGAGTTCTCTTTACCGGTGACTTATTAGCACCAGATTAAGTAATTTTTGGGCAGAGTGGTGTTTTTTTGTATTGCTAGTAGTGTCCTTCGCACTAGGCCTTCTTTCGTTCCCAAAGTGGTTACCGCGTTCCACATAGGACAGACCATCACTTTGCCCACTTTCTTTCCGCCTCCGCACCCTTCTAAAGAGGAAGAGCGGCTCCATTGTCTGGATTCAAATCGTGTGCTTTCCTTCTATCTGGATTGCACACAACTATTCCGGGTGGATGACCAACTTTTTGTTGGCTACTTGGGCGCCAAGAAAGGTCGGGCTGTACAAAAACAGACCATCTCTCGATTGGTCGTTCTTTGTATAAAAATCTGCTATTCCTTGGCGAAAAAGGAACCTCCAGGCGGGTTGCGTGCCCATTCCACCAGGGCGACGGCAGCTACCACTGCTTTGGCACGTGTAGTCCCCCTTAATGACATCTGTCAGGCAGCTACGTGGGCATCGCTGCACACGTTCACCAAACACTACTGCCTGGACAGCCAAGTCCGGAGAGACGGCTTCTTTGGCCGTTCGGTTCTCCAGGACTTTCTGGTGTGAACTTAGTTTGCAGACCCACCTCCGGGGTTGGTATTGCTGGGGTATCTATTCTAAGGTAAGGAATCTATAACTAACTGTTTCTTTCAGATGAACAAGTTACTAACCTTCGGTAACTATATATCTGTAAGAAACATAGATTAGTTCTGTATTCCTTACCGCCCCACCCATCCTCCGCGTTCTGCGAACTGACTTCTAGGGTTAAGGACTTCCTTTCAGGGCCCTAGTTTTGTGCACCAGTGGTCAGTGTCTTGCATGGCTCTGCGCTTCTGGCGTGGAAAGTCATGGAAAGAACTGACGTCAGCGCGCGAGGGTGGCGTCTATGTAGCTTCGGTGACGTCATCCCAACGACCACGACGCCAACGACGAACACGGAGTCGACCGACTCCACCTTCCGACGCGCAGGGGTACTGCTGACGAAAAACTTTCCGGATACAGTCTGACGCCTGGGGGTAATTCTAAGGTAAGGAATCTATAACTAACCTATGTTTCTTACAGATATATTGTTACCGAAGGTAAGTTACTTGTTCGACAAGCCAGGAAGGGCTGGTCCCTCTCCAAGTAGAGGACGCATTCTTGATCTCAAGGCTCATCCCATTATCATTCTTACTAGTCGTCAGGCAAGTCAAGGAAGAAGAGCAACTGCCCCTGCGTTGGATCGCACAGCTGCCCTGGTACCTCTAGGCCATAAACCCAGTCTCCGTCATCGGAATCCACTCAGGCCCTCATCTTAATGCAGCCAAAATTCCTAGGTCCATTGGCAATTCTGCAACAGATCCAAGAGTTCAGAGACACCATTTTGTGATTATTTGGTACCCTACCAGATTCCTCTGTGAGCGCCTGTGGACCCTAAGGATATGAGGGGGCCTCCAGTCAGATTACCACCAGTAGATCCACCCCAGACGCTGTCTGTGCCCCTTTGACACCTCTGCAGGGTCAACTTGGGCTGGCTTCAAGCCCTTTGACATCCACGATTCTGAGACAGAAACTACAACCCTTTGATTCAAAGCTGCCACTGACAACGCTGGTGGGGGAGCCGATGGTCTTTTCACACTATAAGGTTAATCCGCCGCGAGTCCTTAACCACCTTGTTCTCTTGGCTACTCAGATTCCAAGACGCTATCACAGCACTTTGAGATTTCTGACCCCGACGATGATGACCTACAGGATCCCAGTGAACTTGATTTCTTCCCTGATACTGGCTTGTATTCACCCACACCAGGACCAGCTACACGAGAGTCTGCCTCCTTCGCAGTGGTAATAACGAGAGCAGCAGAGGTCCTTGATCTTACACGTCATCCGTTGAAGTAAAAACTAATGTCCTCACTGAGGTCCTACAGCCAGGTCAGATGTCACAGGTGTCTCTGCTGCCATTCATTGTGGCCCTTACTGATGCATAGCTGAGCACTTGGGCAAAACTAGAATCTTGCCCACCAACAAACCGCCAGATCGCGAGGAGACATACACCTGCTCCAGGAGACCCTACCTTTCTCTTCCAGCACCAGTTCGGACTTTCTCGAATCTGAAGGGTGGCCGGAGATGCATAATTTATCACAGTCTGTGGTCAGCCAGGTGGGCATAGCGGAGCTCATGGGAATCGAGAACTGGTAACCCTGTACACCTCAGATTAGAATGGAGAGTAGTAGCATCAAGCAAACGTCTACTATATACATTTGTGGGCGAATGGTTGGTTAGCTCTGGGGTGTGAGAGTTAAGAACGGTTTTTTTTTTTAATCCGACAGTCACATATCACAGCTTGTTGTGCATGGCAGAGTGTCATGGCCCCCAAGGGCAGTGGACAATGACAGTACTCTGGATTGGGAGGGTCAGTAGGTCACTGCTTACCACACTCATGACTCACAACACCGCTTATAACGTGCTGACATGGAACGTCAGAGGCATGGGTTCACCACACTCATGATGCACAGCACCGCTTATAACCTGCTGACATTGAACGTCAGAGGCATAGGTTCAGCCCTTAAAAGGTACAAAATATTTGCATACCTACTGTGGAGAGGGACAGAAATAGCATTTTTACAGGAAACTCGCCTTACAAAACCAGAAACTGATAAGCTGTGGAGGACGTGAAGGGGGCAGACATACGCACCAAGCTACTCTCTTTTCCTAAATCAGGTTTCCTAATCTGAATCAACCTTGGAGTATTATTTGAACTCACCTCAGCCTATATTGGCATTGAGATGACAAATTATCAACATAAATGTGTTTGATGACATTTGGCCTGGATGGGAGGGTCATCACATTTGGGGGGGTGTAATGCCCCCTATGTTGAACAGCAAAAGTTCTGCGATGCACTGTCCAAGTATCTGACCCATGCGCCAGACGCACCTGTGATTTTGAAGTTTGACATCGGGCAAGCCCCTGCCCCCATCACGTTGTGGCGCCTACAAGGAGTTGCACTTGAGGACGAGGCATTCAGAGAGGGCTTACAAGAGGTAATAGTGAACTATTTCCAGGACAACACTGGCACAGCCACCTCGACATTAGTGAAGGGGAAGCTTTTAAGACTGTGGTAAGGGATCACTGCATTAGCATGACAGCAGTCAGCCGCAGAACCCTGAAACGGGAATTGTCAGCCATGGACAGGGAGCCCAGGTGATCCAGCGGTGTACTAACAGCAGATACTCCACTACCATATACTCACCTGGGCCCATATAACTATTTTCCACACAAAACACCAAGTAGACCGCTGGAAACTTTAGTTTATGATTTTCATACTTCAAGATCTAGTTATTTCTTTTCCCTAACTAAACCTATCACTGATCAATTAGTTCTTTCCTCTGGTCAATGCACCATTAGTTGGAACTAGTTGATGGTGATAATTAACATAACTTATTAAACATTTCTCGACTAAAATGAAATAATCACAGACTCGGGAAGTTTTAAAATCTTTATCTAAATTAATTGCGTGTGAACCATCTCAAACGTTTCAGTACAAACACCCTCATTCGCAAGAGTGTCAATTCAATCAAGTTTCAAATAAGCATTAGCAATTCAGATCCACACAATAACAATGCTCAGAAAGAAGAGGACAGAGAGAGAAGAACATCTATCATTACGATGTAGGGATAGATCAGGAGACAAAGACTTCAGGACAGGAATCAGGACAGGATACTTCACCTCTCTAAATACCGACTACTGCGTCTCACCCCTCTCTGACACTCTCTTCCTCCTTGTGGTTCTTCCGCGATCTTCTTTCTAACGCAATTAAATTAAATAGATGGTTCTGCATTCGATTTTCTTCATCAGCATCTCACAGCTTCAGCACCACCCCCAGCACCGACAGCATCCGGAGCTCTGCTTCTGTGCTCCCGTTAAGCTAAACTAACTAACTGAAACTACCTCAATTATACCTTTCCATATCCATGTACCACCCATTAATGTTTCAATTTCACAAAATACTAACTCTGATTGGACAGGCGAGGAGGGATGATCGTCACACCATGCTTACATTTCACTTATTTCTTTAAACCATTGTCTTCAAATCGCTCCCCTCAAACTTTTATTAAATCATTTCTTTTCCCATACATCTCCAAACTTTATTAATATAAAATGTTGCAACGTTATGAATAAAGCTCCTTCATATGAACTCTTCACCCTCATGTTCCCAGGGCACATCTTCGCTGGCCTTGGACGCCTGACAAGTCCTTACTCATCTTTATTTATTCTCTCTCTGGTGCGCATGCGTGGGGTCAAGTCAGTCAGCTCGATTCAGACAGTCTGGAAGGCCCAAACGCGCACTAATAATAAAGTCAAAAGAAGAAATGTTATTTTAAAAAATAAATGGTTTCACTGTACACCACCAACCTCTACTCTAACCCACTTTATTTATTATTACCCTTTCTGCATTTGCGTTAGTATAAAACGTATATTCTATTTCAGCCAAGCTGGTGCCATGCATGTGAGCTTTCAAGCGGCCATTTTATCGTCTATTGCGCAGGCCAAGATTTTCCCTCCAAGCATTAGTACGTCATACTAAGTAGATGTAGTAGACGCATGCGCAGTAAAGATCCCTTGTTAAAGTGCGTTTTAGTCCTTCGTTCATGTTATTGCCGTTAGTAAACACTTAGGCAAGCTTCACTGTCCCGCGTGTCTTTTTCTAAATGCGATTTATTAATTACAAACACGTTAGTAATTCGTTAATGAGTTAAAACGAAAGGATTGCTTCCGAGCAAGTCTCATTTACGAGTCCTTGCTCCATCACAGGGACCTCAAAAAGGTGGAGATCCAGGGTGACTTGACAACTATCTGCCACAGGGAGCGATTTGCGACAATAGTTGAGCGACTATGTTGCCTACACTACACGACATACCTCAGGCGCCAACACACACAGGGCAATAAGGCAGGCAAGTTACTGGCTTGGTTTGCCAGGTCCCACCAGGGTGGATTCTACTATAACCTAGGTCAGAGAACTATGCGTGCCTTCCAGGCCGACATCTAGGTGTTCTTCAACTATTACGAGTCCCTTTACGGGCAGCGTGGGAAGGGCCCCATGCAAGTGATAGAGGAGTACCGACAGCGATGCGCCCTGCAAGGGGTTTCTGCTACAGACAGGAAATGTTGGGGCGTGGCGTTAACGGAGCCCGAAGTCTGAGCAGTGATTCAAGAGTCAGGGGTAAGACTAAGGGGACTGACGGTTTACCTTTTGAGTTTTATCATGTTTAGTCGAGCATCTTGACCCCCACACCTTGCTAAGCTCTATACTGCATCGCTGAGGAGGGGCACCCTGCCACCGTCTATGCATGAGGCCCTACTGGTGTCAATCCTAAAACCACACAGATTCCACAGACCGATCTTAATATAGGCTGTTGTCACTTTTAAATACAGATCACAGAATACTAATTAAAGTACTGGCCAGTCGGCTGCTGCCCTAGATGACTGGGCTGATTCACTCAGACCAGTCTGGGTTCATCCCAGACAGGAATGCATTGATAGACATAATACGTTTATTAGGGGTGCTAAAGGAGACGTCTGAATTGGACAGGGCATAAGCTGTGGTGTTGTCCATAAACCTCGAAAATGCATTCAACGCCCTTAGTTGGGGATTGCTTTGGGGGGTCCTACAATGCATGCAAATGGGTGTGAAGTAGATCCACTAGATTCAGCTATTGTACTCACACCCCACTGCGAGGGTTCGCACCAGTAAAATAATTTCCCTGCCCGACAAAATCCATAGAATGATTAGACTCAGATCCCCACTGTCCCTGATGCTTTATGTGCTGGCAGTAGAACCTTTTGCAGCGCTAATTCATGGGGAGCACACTGATAGAGGGCTAAGACTGCAAGATGGGGTGCACAATATCTCCTTATACGCTGATAACATGTTATTTTTTCTCAGTGACAGCAGTGCAGACTTGTAGGGAACACTACCTCTTCTGATCAAATTTGGTGCCCTGTCAGGCTTGCGCACCAATTGGAGAAAACGTGCATTCCCAGTGGATGCAGGTAACGCTACCCCACCCAGTCATTTGGCACTGAGGGGAATCGAATGGTGTCCCCGTACTTTCCGGTACCTAGGAGTAGGAATCTACCACAATATTGCGGACATCCTTGTAGGCAATCTGGGAGCAGCATTGAGAGCCCTTCGGGCCATATCTCTTTTTGGCAAACCCTACCGATATCGATGATGGGCTGGGTAGCACTAGCTAAAATGAGAATGCTCCTGAAATTACTGTCTTTTTCGTGAATCTCCCAGTATGGATTAAGCCCCAGTGTTTCAGGAACCTGCATGCCCTGCTAGGGGTCTTCCTTTTGGGAACACACCGGCATTGGGTGAAAACAAGGGCCTTGAAGATTCCCATAGTGGGGGGTGGTCTAAGTGCCCCTGATTTCAAAGCCTATTATCTGGCATCACAGGTGCAATGGCTATCTCGGTGGTTGGTCTGGAAACATAGGAAAGAATTGGCACAAACGGAGGGTGACAAGAAGATTACTACCCTTAAAGCCCTCGCCTTAAGTAGACCCATTAGGGGTAGAGCACTACGCAAGCTGGCAAACCTGCCCCTCAAATGCTGGCATCACTGTATTTTCAAGACCAAGGCGGCACTACTTTATGCACCAACAATAACCTCGGGCGGCCTGTTGTGGAGTGTGACGCTGGACTGGGTAGCCCACTTACGCCACTGGGAGGATGCCAGGTCCCTCCCCATTGGGGGCTGTTATAGGGATGGAAAATTTCTCACACAGGATGAAATGGTGACAGACTTGCAGCTCCCAGTAGCACGTTTCTTTACGTATGGTGCAATCCGAATTGTGCTCTGAGATGTGGGGCGAGACGAATGGTGAACCACTATTATTCACGATGGAGGGGGGTGCACAAAAGTGGTCTCCTGGTTTTACAAATCCTCAACACGTAGGACTAGACCCTCACTAGCTGCAATTAGAGACAGATGGGACCGTTGCCTAGGACAGACCCTCACAGGAAAAAAATGGAACAAAGTCACTAGCTACATGCAAAGAGTATTCAGAAACACACGGCTAAAATACATGCTGTTAATTATCATCATGTCCCCTATCTCACCCCCAGGCGACTACATCACATGCTGAGCGTAGATATGAGTGCATGCCTGTGTTCCCAAACAAGCCTTTCTAAATCCTTCCCTCTGACTCTTCCCGCTCCCCCTCCCTTTTATCACAAGCCTCCTCCTACTGCTATGAGGGCAAAAAAGAAGGAATTCTAAATCCTTCCTTCTTCTATCCCTCCACTATCCTTTTCAATCCAAATAACAGACTAACAAGTCCACCACTCAAATTAATTTCATATTTCACTATATTAATTCACCACTAATCCTTTATGGGTTCCGGAGTAGTGGGCTACTCGCTGAAAAAGCACTTCAAAACCTCATTCAGGGGTAGCAAATCTATATAATTGCAATCCTTTTCCCTCTGTCCCTCCACTATCCTTTTCAATCCAAATTACTGACTAAGACATCCACCACTCAAATTACTTTCATATTTCACTATACTAATTCACCAATAATCCATTATGGGTTCCGGAGTAGCGTACTGGGAGCCGGTGTTGGATGCCACAATACGTGCATCCACTAAAGTGCCTCATCGAGTGTACACTTAACGCTCATCCACTCTACCGTCGTCAACACGCTATTACACGTGACTTTTCGGGCTTACCGACTACGTTGCATTAATACAGCCCTGAGGAAGTCGTGGGCTAATCCCGGACGACGAAACACGTGTTGGCCGGAGCAACCAAAGAAAAGAAAATTAAAACACAAGAAACCCTGTTTGAAATTTTCTATGTATTGTACTGGTCTTGATTTACAATTGACAAATATTGTATGTGTGCTCGGGCTTACGTTGATCCATTCTTAGACATTGTAAGTGCAGTGAAGGCATAAAGAGTATACGTTCTGGAAGATGGTCATTACGAACTCCACAGTTCCATAGTGGCTTCACTGAAACCTGGGACGTTTGGTAGCAAACTTCTCAGCACATTAAACCCACACTGATGCCAGTGTGGGGTTTAATGTAAAATGCACACAGAGGGCATCTTGGAGATGCCCCCTGAAAAACGACTAGCCCTGGTGTGGTTCCTGAATGGCTGCCCACCATTTGCCACCACCAGACAGGTTTCTGGACCCCTGGGTAGAGAGCCTCCGCTCTCTGGGTCCAGAGACAAAGCCCATCCTGGTCAGAGGTGTCACACCTCCGCCCCCAGGATCGGCTGGGTTCACGAAAGAGGAAGCTTCAAAGGCCTCGGCCTTTGTAAGCTGTCCCTGCCTTTTGCTGCCCCCAGCAACTGGCTCCCACCAGTTCTGACCCCTATTTTGGGCAGGAGAATCAGTGGGAAAACCGTGTTAGGAGAGGTGTGCCCACCTTTGCCAACCCCACCCCTCAGGTGGGGGAGGCAAGGTGAAGCACACATCTCAGTCCCCTCCATCTTGGAGATGAGGAGACCCAGCCAATTAGGAAGAGGCTCATGAACCCCTCCCACTGGAGGGTGGCATGATAGGGGGTGTCATCACCCCAAAGAAGGGACCAATTGGTCCCCAACCTGCACACCCCTGTAACGCCCCTAAATCTAGTTTTTATGGGCGACCCTAAACCTTGCCTCCTCAGATTCGAGGAAGAAAGAAGGACCGAAGAGCCGTGCTGACCCAGGAAGAAGAGGAGACCTATTGCTTTGGCCCCAGCCCTACCGGCCTGTTCCCAGCCCTTCGACCTGCCTACAAACCCCGGCACGTCCAGCAGCCCCCAGAGCCCGTAGGACCTGCCATGCACTCAACTTAAAGACTCTGTCTCCCGTGACCACCGAAATTGCTCTATCGTAGACTTCCAAAACAGAACCCGGAACCAGGCAGCTCCGCGGTTCTGCACCATTCTGCACCCGACGCCCTGGTCCGAGTCGAGTGGCCCAATACCACGAGGAGGTCTCCCCAGCGATCCTGACTTTGGATCTGGCAATCCCTGACCTCCCTCAAGCTTCAAATGTACGTCTGCAGCCTCAACCTGAAGGTTTACCCACCCTGACCGTGTCCGGAGATGGTGAGAAAACCAGATGCCTAAAGACACCCCTGCACCCGACGCCCCCCCCGGCCTTGCGTGGCCCAACCAACGGTGTCCAGGCATCCCCCAAGATCCCAACTTACCTCCAGCTGGTGGTCGCCTTCAGGAAGCCTCCCAGACTGAGCCTGCAGCATCTTTTCCAAACCGGAGATCACCATTGCAATCCACGGAACCTGACGTTTTCTTGGCCCTCTGCATCCAGCCGCCTCCGTGCCACTGGTGGTGCAGCTATTGTTACGATTGTTGACCCCTACAGTGCTGATCCCTACCCTAGGAGCTTTGCTCCCACAGCCAAGTGGTCTGCCCGAAAGCAGCCCCTGTCTGATGGTCCCATTGGCTAACATTGGGCTCTTGCACTCTGCACCCGGCTGCCCCAGTGCCGCTGGTGGTGCGATTTGAGTGTCTACCTGAACCTTGGTCCTAACCCCCTAAAGTCATACCTGTAAGTCGAGGACTTACCTGTAAAACCAATAACCATTGTTTCCCATAGGAACTAATGTTACGAGTTTTTGTTCCAAAATGTTCTGTGTTGAACTGCTATTTTGTATGGGAAGATAGTAACTTTGCTTTAAACTTATAACTGTCGTACTTACCTGTAAGTGGCAAAGTCTAGGGTGGGGGCGTGGCCTGACTGCAGATCATGGCGGACGCGTGAGCCGAGAGCTCCGCACCAGCCCGCGATTTATCCTGATGGAACGGGCGGCCGGGACGGGTTGAGGCACTTTACACCATCCCCCGGAGTCCGTGAGCCGATGGTGTGACGGGGAGGTGATTATGTGACTGCCAGAGGCCCCTGCTGGGAGCGGTGATCCTCAGCGTTGAGCGCGCTGCTGAGGCCGGAGTGACGGCGGCCGGGAAGTAAGACGACCGCGCCGGGAGTATCTGCGAGTGCGGACCCGGGATACGTGCAGACGATCACGGCTGCCCCTCCACCCTACGACATAGCTGGAGGAACTGTGCAGCGGGAGACGCAGCGGAGGACCCAGAGTGGCCGGCGGCAGCAGCCGCTTGGAGGTGAGCCCGAGAGTTACGAGAGCAGCGTAGGCGGGCCTCTCCTGAAGGACCCAGTAGGCGGGTGAGTGGCGCGACCAGCGTACCACCCTGCTCTGCCTTGAAGCCGAGGCGAACTGAGAACCACTGGGCAGCCTCCCGGAGCTGAGGTGGTGGCCAAGTGCCCTGGGAGTGTAGCTGTAGAGACCAAGGCCCCGGCCGGGAATGACTAGCTGCCGTGTGGGGCGTTCCCTGTGGGCCTAAGAGGCACGGAGGCTGGCTGGACCTCTGGGATTGGGCCTGGAAAGGGTACTGGGAATCGCAGTGGCCCGCCAGCCCTGGAGCATAGTAGTTGCTGGCGTACAGTGGAAGGAGCATTGGAGAACTGGGTGCACTCTGCGGGAGCGGCGAGTTGGCGTTAGCCAGCGAGACCGAAGGAGCAGGTGACGAAGGCCTGTCCTGGCGGCCCTGGTGATCAGGCGCTAGACAAATGCGGAGTGGAGCTCGCAATGGGAAAGGCCTTAGTCAGGCGGAAGGGAAAGGACATTGATAGAGGTGAGCCTGGGCATCTTAAAGGGTTTCTGGACCTCACTGGGGCCACCTGGAGGAGGGTGGAACAGTTCAGTGGGGGAACTGCGCTGGGCTGCATAGCGGCGAGAACAACGGGAGGATACTGCGACTGTGGGACAGCGCAGACGACACCACGCAGGAAAGCGCAGTGAGCGTTGCAACTAAGGAAACAGAGATGCCTGAGTAAGCAAGGAGCCAGACTTACTCTGAGAGGCCAAAGAGTGTGACAGGCACGATCCTGGTCTGGGGGCAGAACAGAACAGAGCATAGCTTGAAGGAGCGGAGGACAAACCAGTGCGGTAAACGCGGAGCTGCCTGACCTACGGCGGCGCAGCACAAGAGGCCTACCGAGTGCAGTGAGGACTGCCAGTAAAGGGGAAGGGTGGCCGAGTCGGAACACTTTGCCCAGCTGCAACGCAGTCCTGTACGAGGTGGGGGACTCAAGATCATTGCTGGACACTAACTGTAGTAGAGTTTTATAGATAATAAGTATCGTCAACGGTGGGCGAAGATTAGGCTTAGTGAGTTTCCGGCACAATGGGCAAACCCAGAGGCCGTCAGACGGGGGCCCCACAAGACCTGGAAGATAGTGCCCAGGAGCAGTAGCAATCTACCCCAGAGGATCAGGTATAACAACAATTGTGCAAAATACTAGAGGCTATAGCTGACACGAAGGCCACCCTTCACCAAGATATTAGCACTGTTGCAGTGGGGCTCGGCCTACTGCGGGAAGAACATAAGAAGCTGTCGGAGAGGGTGAAAGAGACTGAAACCAATGTTGCAGAACTAGCGCCGGCACAGAAGGCACTGGAGCAGCAGTTGGGGGCCCTTACAGATAGTGTGTTTACTAGAACGAAGGCCGAAGATGCAGAGGGACGCAACAGGGGGAACAACATCAGGGTCCTAGGCTTGCCGGAAGCGGTGGAGGGCAGTGACATGGTGTCCTTCTTGGAGTATTGGCTCAGAAGTGTGGTAGCACCAGAGGGACTGTCCACTTTTTATACACTGGAAAGGGCCCATAGAGTACCGGCCAAACCACTGGCCCCTGGGAGACCTCCGCGGCCTGTGGTGGCCCGATTGCTCCATTTCCGAGACAGGGACTTCCTCCTGCAGAAGGCAAGAGCGGAGGGCCCCTTCATAATGGATAACAGCAGAATCTCCCTCTTTCCGGACTATACGTTGCAAGTGCAGAGAAAACGGGCTTCGTACCTAGAGGTCAAGAAGGCACTGAGAGAGGAAGGTCTCCAGTACACTCTGATGTTCCCAGCCCGGCTGCATATTCTCCTGGATGGGAATACCCACTACTTTGAAAGTCCTAAAGGCGCCTGGGATTGGTTAGAGGCCTACAAGAGTGAGACTCCGAGGGGCATGGGTTCTGGATTTGCCATGCGGAAAGCCACGGAGCTCGGGAAACGCCCAAGAAGACGACCTCGTAGGGGGGCCTCGAAGAAACCGACCTCATCACAGACAGAGAGGGAGAGGGCTGAAGCATTGCAGGCTGTGGCGGAGCTTATGAAGAGCAGGAGTCCTGCCCCAGAGGTGGAGGCCGGCTCCTCGAGAGAGACTGAAGAAAATGAGTCTGACACCTCCCGCAGTGACAGAGTGAAGCTGCCAGTGGTGACGCTGAATACTGCGGACGACATTATCTGAGGCAGTTGGAGAGCTAAGGTGACTGTGCTACCCAGAGGGGTGTTGAACTGCATTGGCTGTTCCAGGTCCCGAGCTGCCCCACTGTCTACGGGGCTGGTGCGCTCTAGTTGGTGAGAGCGTCCTGATCAATGCTTCATTGGCTACCCCCGCTGAGCGCCTTACTAGGTTAGGGCCTCATCTAGTACCAAATGTTTCACATGATGTTTGGGCGGCCGACCGTTGTCGGACTGCCCTGGGGTAGGGAAGTTGACCAACATAAGGGTCCTTTTGTTTGTTTTTTGTGTTTTGACTTTGGCAGAGGGGGAGGGGTGGCGCATGACTGGGAGGGAGATGGGGGAGGGTTTCCCTTCGCGAGCCGCTTAGTGATATCTGAAAGAGACACGTTAGTGACAGATTCCTTACCTTAGAATATCCCCAGGCGTCAGGCTGGATCCGGAAAGTTTTGCGTAGCAGTACCCTTGCGCGTCGGTAGGCGGCGTCGTGCGGCTCCGCGTCCGTCGTCGGCGTCGTGATCGCCGGGATGACGTCGCGGGCAGTACTTAGGCGCCGCCCCTGCGCGCTGACGTCAGTTCTTCTTTTTCCGCGCCAGTAAGCGCAGATCCGGGAAGAGCAGTGCCCTGGTCAATTTTTGACCATACTTTTTGGTGATTTTTTCACTGTTTTTTCCAACTTTAAGGTGTCGTAGGGATGCCCGGCTTCAAGCGATGCGGCGCCTGTGCGCGGATGATGTCCGTCACCGACCCGCATTGGGAGTGTCTCTTCTGCCTCGGCCGAGGCCACGACACCGAGTCTTGTCCCGAATGCCAGGCCCTCAACCCGAAAGCTTTGCGAGAGCGGTCTCGAAAGCTCCTCGAGGCCCGGCATTCGGCTCCGCGGAAGCCCCGGTCGCGTGAGAGGTCCAGGGGTCGCTCGCGGAGTGCACACCGGTCGTCGGCGTCGAAGTCTTCTTCGTCCGGTAAGTCTAGGCACAAGAAGTCCAAGAAGCATCGTCGCTCTCGGACTTCGCCTCGCCGGTCTCGCGACTCGGCTGAGGCCCCTCCCGGCACCGTCCCCGCCCCCGCGGCCCCGGACTTGCCTGTGGAGTCGCCCCCGTCATACCCGCCCTTCCCGGGTTCGGGGGCGGATCCGGCCAAGGTACAGGAGTTCCTGTCGGCCATGGCCCGCCTCTTCGGGCCTTCAGGCCCCTCCGGTGCGCCTTCGGGCCCCGCGGGCCCTGATGGGGTTGATCCGGCGTCGCCGGCGGCTCCGGCCCCGGCGTCGCCCGAGCCTCCAGCCTCGATCCCGGCTCCGGCTTCGGCCCCGGCCTCGATCCCGGCTCCACAACCCCCATCGACGCCGGTCGACCTCACGACACCTCCGCCGGCGCCGATGTCTCCGGTGCCGTTCTCGACGCCGCCCTGGGCTCCGGGCGGCGTCGTCCCCAGTTCCTTCCGGCTCCGGACATGGACCCGGAGCGACGTCGCTCGACGCCGGCTCCGGCGCCGATGGGACCTTGGGTCCCAAATGTCCCTCCTCCTCCTTATTTTGAACCAGAGGAGGACCAGGAGGACTGGGAGGGGTCTGATGACCCTCTGACACGCAACTGTCAGTATGATGAGGACTGGACAGAGAGTCTAGGGGAGGCCAGTGGTCTGGATACTTCTCCTGACACTGGCATGCTGTCTCCTCCCGTGGCTACGGAGGAGGGGGCCAATTTTGGTACGGTGTTGCGTAGGGCTGCTGGGGCCTTACGTCTCCAGCTCCCTACTTTGACGGTCAAGCCTAACATCTTGACAGAGGTGCTTCAGCCGGCAGCCTCCTCTGCGGAGACTGTGCTGCCGTTTAACGACGCCCTCACTGACGTTCTTTTGGGCGCCTGGTCCAAGCCCAACACAGGGGCTCCTGTGGATCGGAACGTGTCACGACGCCATCGCCCCGCTCCGGGCGACCCCCTGTTTCTTTCTGTCCACCCCACTCCTGAGAGCTTGGTTGTCCAAGCCTCCGCTTCCCAAACCGCCTTCCCTACCGCTCCTCCGGATAGGGAATCCAAACGCCTGGATCAGTTTGGGAAGAAAGGTTTTTCTTCCTCCAGTGCTGGCTTGCGGTCCGTTAACACCGCTTGTCTTTTGGGCCGATATACCCACTCCCTGTGGGATTCGGTGGCGGATGTTTTGCCCCAGTGCCCTGAGGAGGTCCAGGCACTGCTTTCCCGCGCCATTGCGGAAGGAAGGGATGCGGCCAAATACACTATCCGTTGTGGCCTTGACACCGCCGACTCGCTGGGCAGGTCGATTGCAACGACGGTGGCGCTCCGGCGCCACGCCTGGCTGAGAACCACTGGTTTTTCAGGGGATGTCCAGAATACTCTCATGGACATGCCCTTTGATGGAGTCGGTCTTTTTGGGTCCAAAGCAGACCATGCGTTGGAGCGCTTTAAGGACTCACGGGCTACTGCAAAGTCCCTGGGCCTTTCTGCTACACGCCCTCCGCTGCCTTCTGCTTTTCGCCCCTATCGTGGCCACGGTAGGGGCGCCCCTTCACGTCAGCAGCCCAGCCACCGGCCCGCGCAGCAGGCGTCTTCGCGTGGCCGAGGACGTGGATTCCGCCGTGGCGGATCGGGCAACCAGCGTGCGGGTCAGGCCACCACCTCCAACCCGTCCGCGGCCTCCAAGCCCTCCTAGTCCCTCCTTTCAGGTGCACGGCACGCCAGTAGGGGGCAGGGTCCGCCATCACCTTCCCCACTGGCGCACCATCACCTCGGACAGGTGGGTCTTGGACATTGTCCGAAGGGGCTACTCCCTCCCCTTCGAGACCACCCCCCAGCCATGCCACCTCAATTCCACCGCATGTCAGGGGATCACTTGGTGCTTCTACGGAAGGAAGTCACGGCCCTCTTGACCAAGAGGGCCATCGAGTATGTTCCGACCCCAGAAGTAGGGCGTGGTTGCTACTCCCACTACTTTCTGGTGCCCAAAAAGGACAAGGAGGACATGCGTCCTATCTTGGACCTCCGGAACGTCAATCGCTTCCTCCGGAAGGAGAAGTTCAAGATGCTCACCCTAGCTCAGGTCTTGACTGCCCTCGACCCTGGAGACTGGTTGGTAGCGTTGGACTTGCAGGACGCGTATTTCCACATCCCCGTCCTGCCGGCCCACCGGCGTTACCTTCGGTTCACGGTAGGCCCCGAGCATTTTCAGTTCACCGTGCTCCCCTTTGGCCTTACCAGTGCCCCTCGGGTGTTCACGAAAGTGATGGCGGTGGTCGCAGCTCATCTGCGCCGGGCAGGGGTTTCAGTCTTCCCCTACCTCGACGACTGGCTGCTGAAGGCGGGCTCGTCCCAGGCAGTCGTCTCCCACCTCCAGACTACGGCCGAACTCCTGCACTCGCTGGGGTTCTCCATCAATGTGCCGAAGTCGCATCTAATTCCTTCTCCACAGCTCCTTTTCATCGGAGCAGTTCTGGACACGACGCAGTTTCGGGCCTATCCTCCCGAACGGCGAGTCCGGGATATTCAGGCTATGATTCCGATCTTTCGGCCTTTATCCTGGGTTTCGGTACGGATGACCCTGAGGCTGCTGGGCCTCATGGCCTCCTGCATCCTGCTGGTCAATCATGCCAGATGGCATATGCGGGCTCTGCAGTGGGACCTGAAGTTCCAGTGGGCGCAGCACCAGGGCAACCTGTCCGATCACGTCCAGATCTCGGAGGGGACTGCAAAACAGTTGCAGTGGTGGCTCTCGAACCGGCAATGGGTCATGGGCAGATCCCTCTCCCTTCCCCAGCCAGAGCATACAGTTGTGACGGACGCGTCCCTTCTGGGATGGGGCGGTCACATGGGAGAGGCGGAGATCAGAGGCCTCTGGTCTCCGGGCGGAGTCCCGGCTCCATATCAACATTCTGGAGCTCCGGGCGATCCGTCTTGCACTCAAGGCATTCCTTCCCTCTGTCAAAGGGAAGGTAGTGCAGGTGTTCACAGACAACACCACCGCCATGTGGTACTGCAACAAACAAGGCGGGGTGGGGTCGTGGACCCTTTGTCAGGAGGCTCTGCGCCTCTGGACATGGCTGGAACATCAGGGCATGTTCCTGGTGGTTCAACACCTGGCAGGTTCCCTGAACGCCAGGGCGGACGAACTCAGCCGCAGGTGCATGATGGATCACGAATGGCGTCTTCACTCGGAAGTGGCGCAAGGACTCTTTCTACAGTGGGGAGAGCCTTGGTTAGATCTATTCGCCACCGAAGAAAACGCGCAATGTCATCAGTTCTGCGCGTTGGAATTTCCAAGGCGGCACTCGCTCGGCGACGCTTTTCGTCACGAGTGGAGTTGCGGTCTATTGTACGCCTTTCCGCCTATACCACTTCTACCCAGAGTGTTGAAGAAGATTCGGCACGACCGGGCCCAAGTCATTCTTGTGGCTCCGGACTGGGCTCGAAGAGTTTGGTATCCCGAGCTACTCAATATGAGCATAGATCCCCCGATCCGTCTGCCTCTTCGGGAGGATCTTCTGTCGCAGCAGCAGGGGACGGTCCTCCACCCGAACCTGTCCAGTCTACACCTGCTTGCGTGGAGATTGAGCGGCGGCAGTTGATTCCTTTCGACTTGCCTCCCGAAGTTTGTGATGTGATTCTGGCAGCCAGGCGTCCCTCCACTAAGGTGGTATACGCCTGCAGGTGGAACAAATTTGTGGCATGGTGCACAGCAAAGGCTGTGTATCCCCTTTCTGCCCCTCTTTCTGAGGTCCTTCTGTTCCTTCTCTCTTTGGCCCAACAGGGTTCTGCCCTGGGTACCATCAAGGGTTATCTTTGTGCTATCTCGGCCTTCCTCAGGCTCCCTGATCAGCCCTCCCTTTTCAAGTCCCCTGTTGTAAACAGGTTCTTAAAAGGCATTACTCACCTCTTCCCTCCTGTTCCGTTTGTGATGCCTCAGTGGGACTTGAACTTGGTTCTTACCTTTTAATGTGCGCTCCCTTTGAGCCTCTGCATAACTGTCCTCTTCGTCTTCTGACTCTGAAGACAGCCTTTCTGGTGGCCATCACCTCCGCTCGGCGGGTGAGTGAGCTCCAGGCTCTATCTTGCAAACCTCCCTTTCTGTCTGTTCATCCAGACAAGGTTGTTCTTCGGACGCGTCCGTCCTTCTTGCCAAAGGTGGTTACTGCTTTCCACATTGGGCAGACCATCACTTTGCCCACCTTCTTTCCGCCTCCGCATCCTTCCAGAGAGGAAGAGAGGCTCCACCGTCTGGACCCAAAACGTGCGCTCTCCTTCTATATCGACCGCACAAAACACTTCCGGGTGGATGACCAGCTCTTTGTTGGCTACGTGGGCGCCAAAAAGGTCGGGCGGTGCACAAGAGGACCATCTCCCGCTGGGTTACCTTGTGCATCAAGACCTGCTATTCTTTGGCCAAGAAGGAGCCTCCTGTTGGGCTGCGTGCCCATTCCACCAGGGCAACGGCTGCTACCACGGCCTTGGGCCGCGGTGTTCCGCTGCCGGTTATCTGTCAGGCAGCTACGTGGGCCTCGCTGCACACGTTTACAAAGCATTACTGCCTTGACAGTCAGGTCCGGAGGGACGGCTTCCTTGGCCGTTCTGTCCTCCAGGACTTCCTTGTCTGATCTTTGTTCGCAGACCCACCACCGGGGTTGGTATTGCTGGGGTATCTATTCTAAGGTAAGGAATCTGTCACTAACGTGTCTCTTTCAGATGCACAAGTTACTAACTTGTGTAACGATATATCTGTAAGAGACAGTAGTTAGTGACAGATTCCTACCGCCCCACCCATCCTCCCCGTTCTGCGAACTGATTTCTAGGGTTAAGGACATCCCTTTCAGGGCCCTAGTATTTTTCAGACACCTGTGTCAGCTTCTTGCATGGCTCTGCGTTCCTGGCGCGGAAAGTCGTGTACAGAACTGACGTCAGCGCGCAGGGCGGTGCCTAAGTACTGCCCGCGACGTCATCCCGGCGATCACGACGCCGACGACGGACGCGGAGCCGCACGACGCCGCCTACCGACGCGCAAGGGTACTGCTACGCAAAACTTTCAGGATCCAGCCTGACGCCTGGGGATATTCTAAGGTAAGGAATCTGTCACTAACTACTGTCTCTTACAGATATATCGTTACACAAGTTAGTAACTTGTGCATTCAGCACGAATGGCAGATGCTCGTAGCGGTATACGGTTCCTAACATGGAACATTAGAGGAATGGGGACTATTGCAAAGTGCCATAATATTTATTCATACCTGAGGCGCAGGGACATACACATCGCATTTCTTCAGGAAACACACCTGAATAGTGAGGAAGCTGGGAAGCTGAAACGAAGGTGGAGAGGCCAGGTCTTCGCGACCACCTCCTCGTCCTTCGCCAGGGGAGTACTGATTTGGGTCAAGCCGGGAGTTCCCTTTGCTTTTGAGCGTTTGTGGTTGGATGCAGACGGCCGGTACGCCCTGGCCACAGGGAGACTGGCTGGTCAGGAAGTTACACTTGGCAATATTTATGCGCCTAACCAAGACCAGATTGGCTTTCTGGAGTCCTTCTCTGCTGTATTGGCCGATAAATTAAATGGTAGCTTGATACTTGGGGGGGACTTTAATTGTGTTGCGAATGTTGCCACTGACCGTTCCCACCCTCCCTTGTTGGGCGCTCAGCCACACCGCATGGCTATGGGGTTCCGCACATGGATATCCCATTGGGGCCTTGAAGATACCTGGAGATTGCAACATAACAGAGCCAAGGAGTACTCCTTCTTTTCATCGGTTCATCAGGTACACACAAGGCTTGATACTTTCTTGTGCTCCCCTGCCTTTAATAGCTCTATCGTACACACCGAATACCTAGGGCACACACTGTCGGATCATAGCCCACTAATAATGACACATCAGCCCCCGGGAAGGCGACCTCCGATCCCTACCTGGAAATTAAACCCGGCAATGATTGAGGATGCTCCCTTTCGCACGTCACTGCAGACACT
This sequence comes from Calotriton arnoldi, assembly GCA_963921515.1. NCBI lineage: Eukaryota > Metazoa > Chordata > Amphibia > Caudata > Salamandridae > Calotriton > Calotriton arnoldi. The sequence goes on along the minus strand of CAWUFW010000193.1, from coordinate 39,375 downwards.
CCTAGAGAAGTACTTCCCCATTAACGCCAACACAGCATCTTCTTCTCAAGTGGAGTGGGAGGCGTTTAAGGTGGTCGTACGGGGCCATTGTATGGAACAGGCGTCTGGGGCCCATAAAGAGCTCCGTCAAGAAATATTGGACCTGGAGGGAAACATCCGTGGCTTAGATAATGTGCAGGGTACGGATGATGCGGCTCGAGTGACACTACAGACCACGCGTGCAAAATATAATGATGCACTGAGGCGGCTGAGATGTTACAATTACAAGGACTACATAGATAGAGTGCAGAGAGAGGAAGAGAAGGCAGGTCGTCTACTAGCAAGGTTAATTAGACCCGAATTAGGGGGATCTCCAATTACCCAAATTAGCCTAGATACCGGGTAAGTGGTGTACGACCCGGACGGGATTAATGATTCCTTCTTAGCATACTATGAGCGATTATACACGGCCCCGGCTGCGGCTCCAAGGCTGAATATAAGTGAGTTCTTGGAACCTCTGCCGCTCCGTACATTAGAAGAGGCGGACCGGGAAGAATTGGGAGAACCAATAAGTTTGCAGGAAATCAAAGCAGCCATTAGCGCATTAGCACCGGGCAAAACGCCGGGGCCAGACGGCCTACCGGCGGAATTTTACCAACGCTTTGCAGACTTGTTAGCACCACAATTAGCCAAGTTGTATGCAGCCGCGTATGAATGTGGTGAGTTGCCCTGCTCCACTCAGACTGCCCTGGTGATCCCTCTCCCGAAGACTAAAAAGGTAGAGGCGGGTGTTAAAGATTATAGGCCCCTCTCCGTGCTTAATCTGGACTTTAAGATCTTAAGTAAGGTGTTGGCCAGCAGGTTAATCCCACCTATGAAGACACTAGTCCACCCTGACCAGAACGGGTTTATCCCCTCTCGCAACACCTCTTACAACCTCCGTAGGCTCTACTCCATTCTCTATCATGTCGAGGCCCCAACCAAACACCAAGCAGCGGTGCTTTCAGTCGATCTAGAAAAAGCCTTCGACACAGTGGGTTGGGAGTATTTATTTGAGGTGATGCTGCGTATGGGCTTGGGAGAGGAGTGTGTGCAGTGGGTGCGACTCTTATATACTGCCCCCACGGCAAGGGTTAAAACGGGCAGAACAATCTCCAGACAGTATAAGATATCTCGCGGGACTAGACAGGGGTGCCCCCTTTCTCCCCTCCTGTTCGCCCTGTCAATTGAGCCTCTCGCTGAAAGGATCCTCCAGGGAGGGGACGGGATTGGGTTGGCTATTGGAGGGCGGCTACACCATGTCTCCCTATACGCAGATGACCTGCCGATATATTTGCCTGAAGAAACAAGGGGGGGTTTTCGTCCAGGAGACGCCAGGTATGGACGTATTTTAAGAGAAAAGGGGGAACTTGGCCGTCAGATTGTATGTCGCTATTTATTAAAGCGAAAGAAAGCAAAAGACCATCATTCATATGCTTTCTGTGTATAAATCACATATCTTCATATTTTTTTTATACATTTTGTGAAATCATTTAGTGCATGTCAAAGTAAAATACATTCCATATACATAACAGTGAAAAAACATAAATCAATTTAAGTGCAAGTATTATAAACAACGAACAAATTAAAGTGCAATATACAAATTTACAAAAAGTAAAAAATTACACCAGCACATATATTAATAAGCATTATTTGTTGTCTAGTAGTTCCTTAAAGTAATATCTTTAAGCTGATTAAACGGAACTACAGCCACTGGAAGAGGAAAGAATACAACTCTGTGGGGCCCATTATACATCAAGCGCCCTCTCCAGATGTACGAATTTTTCAGAATGCCCTCTGTGGCAAATTGTGGAAATTGCCGACGCGTTTCCAATCCCTAGGGTTAATCACGGGATTTTCATCAGGGCTCCGAGCACGGTGTAACCTGAAATTTATTGCGTTTTTTCTATCGGAGATCAAATCGATCCTGTATCAGGTATTCTTTTGGGTTGCAGGACGGTTGGTTCTACTTGGGAAGACCGAATTCGTATGTCATTGCTACTCAAAATTGCGGAGTGAATTAATAAGATTTTGAACACCTCGTGAATTTTCACGTTAATTGTCAGTTTTGTACACTCATTTTCAGTAAACTCGTATTGCGGCGTGTTTAAACATAGCACGCTGTGTTTTTAGAAGTTATTCTGGATGGTGTTTTAGACGGAACTTTTTGTAAATTTGTATATTGCACTTTATTTAATTTGTTCATTGTTTATAATACTTGCACTTAAATTGATTTATGTTTTTAGGTGTCGGTAGGGATGCCCGGCTTCAAGCCATGCGACGCCTGTGGTCGAATGATGTCGATCACAGACCCGCACTTAGAGTGTCTCTACTGTCTCGGCCGCGACCACGACACGAAGTCGTGTTCCGACTGCCGGGCCTTACACCCGAAGGCTTTGCGAGAGCGGTCTCGAAAGCTACTCGAGGTCCGGCAGTCGGCTCTGCGCCGCACCAAGCCCCGGTCCCGTGAGAGGTCGAGGGGCCGGTCGCGGAGTCCTCGCCGGTCGTCAGAGTCCAAGTCTTCGCACTCCTCGAGTAAGTCGAAGCACAAAAAGTCTAAGAAGCACCATCGCTCTAAGACTTCGCCTCGCCGGTCTCGCGACTCGGCTGAGGCCCCTGTCGGCACCGTCCCCGCGGCTCCGGAGGTGCCTATGGAGCCGCCCCCGCATTACCCGTCCTTCCCGGGTTCGGGGGCGACTCCGGCCAAGATACAGAAATTCCTGTCGGCCATGGCCCGCCTCTTCGGGCCTCAAGGCCCCTCCAGTGCGCCTTCGGGCCCCGCGGGCCCTAATGGGGTTGCCCCGGCGCCGCCGACGACTCCGGTCCCGGCGCCGCCTGTCTCACCAGCCTCGCTCCCGGCCCCGGCCTCGATCCCGCCTCCGGTGGTACCGCAACCCCCATCGACGCCGGTTGACCTAACCACGCCTCCGCCGACGACGATGTCCCCGGTTCCGTTCCTGACGCCGTCCGGGGCTCCGGGCGGTGTCGTTCCTCGGTTCTCTCCGGATCCGGACGCGGCGTCGGACCGACGTCGCCTGACGCCGGCTCCGGCGCCAATGAGAGCTTGGGTCCCTGACGTCCCCCCTCCTCCTTATTTTCAATCGGAGGAGGACCAGGAGAGCTGGGAGGGGTCGGAAGGCCCTCTCACACAGCAGTGTGAGTATGATCAGGACTGGGCAGAGGAACTTGGGGATGCTAGTGGTCTGGACACTTCTCCTGACACTGGCATGCTGTCTCCTCCTTCCGTGGCTACGGAGGAGGGAGCAAATTTCGCAACGGTGTTGCGTAGAGCAGCTGGAGCCTTGCACCTCCAATTGTCTACGGTGGCTGTCAGGACTAACCTCCTGACGGAAGTGCTTCAGCCGGCAGCTACCTCCTCGGAGCCATTGCTGCCGTTTAATGATGCACTGTCTGACGTTCTTTTGGGTACCTGGTCCAAGCCCGCCACAGGGGCTCCTGTGGATAGGAACGTGGCCCGACGCCATCGCCCTGCTCCGGGCGACCCCTTGTTTCTCTCTCAACATCCCAACCCCGAGAGCTTGGTTGTCCAAGCCTCTGCCTCCCAAACCGCCTTCCCTACAGCCCCTCCGGATAGGGAATCCAAACGCCTGGACCAATTTGGGAAGAAGGCTTTTTCTTCCTCCAGTGCTGGCTTGCGGTCCGTCAACACCGCTTGCCTTTTGGGCCGATATACCCACTCCCTGTGGGATTCGGTGGCGACTGTTTTGCCACAGTGTTCTGAGGAGGTCCAGACACTGCTTACCCGCGCCATTGCGGAAGGTAGAGATGCGGCTAAATACACCATACGTTGTGGCCTTGATACCGCCGACTCGCTGGGCAGATCGCTTGCAACGACGGTGGCTACGTGGGCGCCAAAAAAGGTCGGGCGGTACACAAGAGAACCATCTCCCGCTGGGTAACCTTGTGTATCAAAGCCTGTTATTCTTTGGCTAAGAAGGAGCCTCCTGTTGGGCTGCGTGCCCATTCCACCAGGGTAACGGCTGCTACCACGGCTTTAGGCCGCGGTGTTCCGCTGCAGGATATCTGTCAGGCAGCAACGTGGGCCTCGCTGCACACATTTACAAAGCATTACTGCCTTGACAGTCAGGTCCGGAGGGACGGCTTCTTTGGCCGTTCTGTCCTTCGGGACTTCCTTGTCTGATCTTTGTTCGCAGACCCACCACCGGGGTTGGTATTGCTGGGGTATCTATTCTAAGGTAAGGAATCTGTCACTAACGTGTCTCTTTCAGATGCACAAGTTACTAACTTGTGTAACGATATATCTGTAAGAGACAGTAGTTAGTGACAGATTCCTACCGCCCACCCATCCTCCCCGTTCTGCGAACTGATTTCTAGGGTTAAGGACATCCCTTTCAGGGCCCTAGTCTTTTCAGACACCTATGTAAGCTTCTTGCATGGCTCTGCGTTCCTGGCGCGGAAAGTCGTGTACAGAACTGACGTCAGCGCGCAGGGGCGGCGTTTAAGTACTGCCCGCGACGTCACATCGGCGGTGCCGACGACGGACGCGGAGCCGCACGACGCCGCCTACCGACGCGCAAGGGTATTGCTACGCAAAAACTTTCCGGATCCAGTCTGACGCCTGGGGATATTCTAAGGTAAGGAATCTGTCACTAACTACTGTCTCTTACAGATATATCGTTACACAAGTTAGTAACTTGTGCATCACCCTGTTAGCTTTCTTCGCCCCGCCTCATCCATCTAAAGAGGAAGAAAGACTTCATTGCCTTAGATAAAGAGAGCTCTAAGCTTTACATTGATAGTACCAAAATACATTGAGTGAATTATCAGCTTTTTATAGGAGTCTCTGTGGCGAAAAAAGGGAAGGCTGTACCAAAAAAACAAACGTTTCCGGATGGATTGTCTTGTGTATCAAAATCTGTTATGCTCTAGCCAAGAAATATTGTCCAGAAGGCCTACTTGCTCATTCCACCAGAGCAACAACTGCTACCACCATGCTGGCGCACTGCGTCCCAGTTTTAGACATATGCCAGGCAGCTACGTGGGCCTCATTGCACATGTTCATGAAGCATTACTGTGTGGATAGCCAGTTCCAGCAGGAGAGGCATTGTTGCCTGTTCTGTCCTGCAGGATTTCGTGGTCTGAGCCGTTCTGTTGACCAGGGGAAGTACTTCTTTGGTATCTAAGAACAAGGTGAAGAATCAGCTGTTAGAAGCATCCGTCAGACGAGCAAGTTACATATCTTCTATAATGCTTTTTCTGATGAATACTCTATCTAACCACAGATTCTCCACTACACACCATCCCCTCTGAAGTCACATCCAGGGAGGGGCAGGCTAGACCCGGAGCCGCACGACACCACCTATCATCGCATGAGGGAATTGCTGAGAAAATTCTCTGGATCCAATATGGTGACTGGGGCATTCACATGGTGAGTAATCTGCAGTTAGAAAGAGTATCCGCCAGAAATAAGGTTACCAAAGGTAAGTAACTTGTTCATTCAGTCTGACTTGGACATGATCGATTTCTTGGGCTGGACAATCAGCTGGAGTGTTGTGTTTCGGTGCCATGCCTACATTATGTAGAATCATCCTTGATGGATATGCTATTCAATGGCTTTTGCCTCGTCCGTGAGAAAATGACCCTCAAACAATATAAAATAAAAAAAAGTCATGCCACAGTGGGTTCCTTGAGTTTTTCTGCCCATACCAGGCACTTTCATCAACAGTTCCACCCCTTTTTGGGGTTTGCCAGGGGTTTTAAATATTGCCAGAGCCAGGCCCTACCGCCTGCACAACAAACCTATCAGTCGTTTTGTGGCCGAGGCTGTGGTTCCCAGAGACAACGCTTATGGGATCAGGGAAAATGTGCAGCTCTTCTGCAAGCAGGGAGATCCTAGGCTTGACCTGTTCTCCACCACGAAAATGCGCAATGCCAGCACTATTGTGCATTGGAGTTTCCATGAAGTCTCTCGCTCAGAGGCGCATTCCGTCTCGAGTGGAACTTGGGATGCCTGTATGCCTTTCCCCCGATACCACTCTGCCCCCAGAAGATCAAGACTGACTGGGATCTAGTCATCCTAGTGAGCCCAGAATGGGCACAGAGAGTATGATATCCAGAACTCCTGGACTTGAGCAGCTGTCTTCTGAGCAGGCTGCCCATCCAGGAGGACCTGCTGTCAGTGCAGGTTTCTGCACCCGGGCTTCACAGGTAGTCTCCGCCTTCCTGCTTGGAGATATAGCAGAACACCTTTGACCTTCCTCCAGAAGTGGTTGATGTCATCTTGGTAGCAAGGCATACCTTGACAAAAATTGTATGTGCCTGTTGTTGGAACAATGTTGATGCTTGGTGCATTACTCAGTAGATAGACCCCTCCCTTCCTCCTAAGGTTATCTTCCTTTGCTGCTTGTTTTGTCCCTAGCCCGGTATGACTTTGCTCTGGAAACAGTTAAAGGGTACCTTTTGGCTCTTTCAGCCTTTTTGAGGTTGCCTGATCAGTCCCCACTGTTTAAGTCTCCAGTCATTGTGAGGTTTTTTAAAGGTTTACAACATAGGTTTCCTCCTTCTCCCTTTGTCATGCCACAGTGGGACCTTAACTTGGTCCTCGCACTTCTGATGTGCAGTCATTTTGAGCTGCTTCACAGCTGTCCCTTGTGGATTTTTGACTCAAAACAGTGATCCTTGTCCCTATAATAGTTGTGAGTGAACTTTAAGCTCACTGCGTCAACCCGCCGTACACCACCTTCTTCGCAGAATAGCTTGTTTTGCTGACGCAGGTATATTTCTTGTCTAAAGTTGTGACGCTGTTCCATGTAGGTCAAAACATCACCCTACTGTCATTTCATACTCCGCCTCACCCCTCTAAGAAGGGGGAGAGGCTCCACCATTTGGACCTCAGGGGATCTCTAAGCTTTTATATTGATCATACCAAAGAACACCGAGTGGACGATCGGCTCTTTATGGAGTTCTCTGGAGCGAAAAAAGGCAATACTGTGCAGAAGAGAAACATCTCCCACTGGATCGTGCTTTGAATTAGGATCTGTTACACATTAGCCTAAAAGCAGCCAAAGGACTGCATGTACACTACGAGGGCCACAGCTGCTACCACTGCATTGGCACTCTAAGTGCTTGTCCTGGACGTTTGTCAGGCGGCTACATGGGCAACCCTCCACACCTTCACAAAGCACTATTGTTTTGGCAGTCATATTTCCAGAGAGCTGCATTTTGCCTGCTCGGTCCTGCAGGACTTTCTGGTTTGAGTCCGTTCACAGACACACCTCCGAATAGGTGCTGCTTTGGTATCTATGCAAAAGGTGAGGAAACTGCAGCTAGAGGTCTCTGTAAAAAAATTAACGTTCGATAACGCTCTTTCTAGTAGCGACTCAATGTAGCCACATATTCCTCACCAATCCTACCCCTTCTGGGATTTGACTCTACCCACTGGTCACACTGGTGGCCCCCTTGGATCCTTAGGGCCGGAAGATGCTACAGAGGGATCCAGTAGTTTATCGAACAACCACTGCATGACCTTTATTACGGTCTCGATTTGCTGCGGGGTTGCCCATGGTTCCAGTAACTGTAGTGACATTGGGATCAGATCCGAGGTTGGAGATCGAGTTAGCGGCGTGGGAGTATCCTGGGGTCATGCATCTCATTGTGCAAGTAGCGGGATGAAAGGGAGCAATATTTTGACTTGTGTATTTTCTTTTTAGTTTTACCTGACTATTGCGATCTGGAGGAATAGTGCTTGTGAGAACGACCTTGGGAAGGAGAACACTTTTGCGTCCTTAACTTCGTCTGGGACCAGGCCTTTCGGTGATGTTCCATGACATAGAGTTTGACTTCACGGTCCCAGATTATCTTCGGATTAATCCAAGCACATTTGTCACACAAAGCAGGGTTGTGTGAGGAGCCCAAATACCAGAGACAGACCTCATTGGGAACCTTCCCCAACATTTGTTTGTGGCAATCCATTAAAAGTTTGTACCCGTTGGCTGTTGTAGGCTACCTATTTATAACATATTGGAAATATTTTTGAAAATACGGTCTGTCAAGCCTGAAAAAATTAGAGGGAGCAAGCTCCAGATCTTTGTCAGAATGCATTAAAAGAGAGGAACGGACACCAGTAGACTATGTAGAGCCACAGGACACCACCACCTACTGATGGGCAAGGGAAATGCTGAAGAACATTCTCGCGATCAAGTCTGGCGCCTTAGGGTATTTACAAGGTAAGGAGTCTGCAATTAGAAGCATCCATCACAAGTGCCATCTTTGGATGGATTAAAATCTGATATGCTTTAGCTAAATCCATCCCCCTCTCCCCTCCTCCTAACCCCACAAGAAGGGGTTACAAGCTAATTTCAGTCGAGCTAAGGCTGTTACTACTGCGTTGGTACATAGGGTTCCTGTCCTGAAAATCTGTGAGGCTGCTGTGTGGGCATCAGTGCACATCTTCACGAAGCACTACTGTCTTGATAGTAAAGTCTGTAGGTATGGTCATTTTGCCAGTTCGGTCCTGCAGGACTTTTTGGTCTGAGCCATTGCACAGGCCCACTACAGAGGGAGGTATGGCTTTGATATCTGTTCACAAAATAACACTCTTTCTGGTGGGATACTTTAACCTCAGATTCCTCATTGCCCCCTATCTCCCCCATTCTGTGGAATCGACTCTTTTCCATCTAAAATGTCTCCAAAATTAGACATCTGCACACTGGTCAAGACAACTTGTCAGGGGACTCTGTGTCTGAGGGTACAGACATGTTTTTGAAATAAAAAAATGTCAGTGCATCTTGGTAGCGTTTATATGTGGTTCCTGTGAGGAATGGGGTCTATTATATCATATTGTTGTACAACCTCCCTGTGTAATACACTTGCGAACCTGTTTAGGACCAGTAGATTTCATTTGTTAATTCCTTAGCGCAACCCTGGTTAGTTGTGATGCTGAGCAGTCAGGCTTACACAAAGGAACAAGTGTAAAGCATTTAAACAGAACCATAGCAATTGAAGTAAAAATACACTTGACACTAAAGAAATCCAACATCAATTAATAAAAATAGAGTAGATTTTTATATAAATTTGGACACCAAAATGAAAAAGATCCACCAGAGGGTTCCAGAGATCCAGAATTTACAAACTAGAGTAAATCAACAATTTTTACATAACTACAAACCAGCACTGCCAAATTCAACAAATTTGCTACTTAGAAACTTTTTCAGGAAAAACTTTGATAAGTATCAATGCGGTTACTTAGAGTTACTTTAGGTGACCAACTCCGGCAGGGAGCCAGTCAGGGGGGCCAGCAAAGGCTACAGAATCAGTTATCTTTCCAGGAAAAGAAGCCTAAAGTTCAGTTCCAGCGCCAGTGGCCCCTTGTCATTGACTTCTATGGAGTGGTCCTGATGCAAGGGATACAGGATGCTGAAGATGCTGAGCAGTGGTAGGGGTTTTTCCTGGGGCTACTACTTGCTTCATGGGAATTCTGGCCAAAGGGGTTGACGTTCCTCAAAGTCCTTCTGAGTTTTTTTCACTTGTTTTTATTTAGAACTTGCACAGTGTGGTACATTACATGATGGTGCATATGGGAACAATGCAACAATAAAGATCACTTAGTGTCATACAGCCAGCATTACATCGCAGATAAACATTATGTTGAACTTGCACAGGTGCCGGTGGTTCTAGCTCAGGAGCATCACAGTGGTATATACAGTTCCATAACAACATAATAAGTAGACAGTGCATTATATCCACATATAAACCACTTAAAAGAAAACATAATAACAACCAACTGTGACAGCAGCAGATTGGTAAGGGTTCGTATGCCCACGACAAGAGTAAAGAGGAGAACAGGATCCGGGGTCCCAGGTAGTCAAGGGGGACTAGTCGCCTCCCTCATATGGGGGTGAAGGGGGGTGGGGGGGACAGAGGGTTAGATTACAACCCCGCAATAGGTGGCCGCAGCTCATTGAGAATCCAGTAGTCACAGCAATCACAGGGGTAAAACCCGTCCCAGGCGGGTCTCACCTAGCAACATGTCCAATGTATTACAATGCAGCTTTTGTCCAACACAAGTCCCAGTAAGGCGAACCTATGCCGCATTCGTGTCTCCGTCTTTGGGGTCGGAAGAACACCCAATACTTAACCGAGGGCTCGATCTGGATCCCCGCAACGTCCCGCAGCACCTTCTAAGTTTAGAAGAAGTCCAGTCACCACTGGGCTACCAGTCCCCTGGTACAGCAGTTTGCTTCTGTTGATGTTAACTTGCCTTTTGGTCGACCTAGCTGCACCCTGATAACTCTCCTGGGCCAAATAGTCTTGGGGCAACTTTTGAGCATCAAGTCTTGGTTTGTTGGTCTGCATTGTGGCAGGAGTGGTGATTCTGGAATTTGGCTCCAAGCTACCAACCTACCCCAGCCGGCTTCTTTGGCTGTTGTGGCCCTGTGCTGTGAACAGGAAGAGAGTCAACTGACTCTTGAAGTCTCTTTCTTCGGGAGGGCTCAGGAGTCGACTTGTCCATGAGCAGGATTCAGCAGACACAGTCCTACTTACTTTGCTAACCACCAGGTATAGCAAGTGCAGTCCATAATGATGCAGCCTCTCTTCGCTGGGTCTCTGGTGCAGCAGGGCAGTCCTCCTTCAGTCCTTTTCTTCAGTCCAACAAGATCTGAGGTCTAAGTGCCAGGGGTGCCCTTTTTATGCCCAGAAAATGCCCTCAGGGGAGTTTGCGGTCAATAGCCAATGGGCTACCAGGTTCCTTCCCTCCTGATGACTTCTTCCTGTGAAATGTGGCATCTAGCTATCCCAGAAGTCTCTGTTCTGCCCAATCTCAAGGTGGCAGAACTCCTCTCTCGGTGTGTAGAGCTCCCTAGCCCTACCCAGAGATATGGCTACCAATTGGGCTACATGCCCCTGAATAAACGGTTTCACAACTGTCTTCTCCTCTCTGTCCCGAGTGCCAGGCTGTCTACTTTAACAATAGAGCAGCTCCGCTGCTAAGTGTTCACCATTTGCCATTCAAAGGCGGCCTACCCTTTGAAGCTTGCCTTTTGGGCGACACCCGCACGGCTTCCTGCTAGAGTCGTAATAATTCAACCCCACACAGGCTTCTATTGTGCCCTTTCCTGGGAGTCTTTACATGTCTCTCCAGGAGGGTAGGAAGATGTCTCAGGGACAGACCCCCATGTGCAACTGTGAATGGGCAGAGGAGCCTGTGGGCAACATAGTGGCAACTTTGCAAAAGCTGCACACCGCAACAAGTTACATTAATTTCAACCTGGGCTTCAAGTCGGGCTTAATAGGAGTTGTTTGATACCTTTGAATATCAATCCCAGTCAGAATTTAGTAAGGCTGGGGTGTCCGCTTGTAACTCTGCTCTCATTAATAGGGCTACTAGCCTTTTTCACAGTAAAAAGGACAATTGCAGGTTTTTACTATTGGAATAAGTAAAAGTACATGTTCCACTTTCTAATATACAGCACCCTGCCTTAGGGCTCGAAAAGTCTACTTTATAGATGACTTGCATATATTGAAAAGGAAAGATGGGGCTTTGCCATTTTTTTAAATGTCAAAGTCTAGTTAGCACTTTGAAACTGCCCTTCCCATCTGCAGTGGCAGACTGGGAGCCTTGTTCTACCTTTGTCACAACGAGGGTGGCACAACCAGTCCTACAATCTCTGGAGTGACTCTCTAACTTACAGGCCCTGGATACCATATACTAGTGATTTGCAGGTAATTGAGCTCATGCCAGTTGGGTATAAGCCAATGAAACATGTATACTTTACGGTCAGGGCACAGACACTGAGGTCTCGTTAGCAGGCTTCAGTGCATTCTGAGTCGAGAAACCAGCATCGTCAGTCCAAAACTTTGGAAGTGACCATAGAAAAAGAGGCATTTCCTTCCAGTCCTGCTCTTCACTTCCGGAGCGGAATAAAGGCGATGCAGAGCCGAATGACACCAGCTACCAGCGCGCTGGAGTGCACTGCCTTTAAGTTTCTGGATCCAGCCTGACGCTTGGGGGAATATTCACACGGTGGGGAATCTGCAGTTAGAGTATCTATCAGAAAGAGCATTACCAAAGGTAAGTAACTTTCATCAAGTTCATTTTCTGGTTTCTTTGGTATTATTATGTACTTTTGTGGTACATGTACCTTGTGTTGTACCGAAACAGCACATATCCCATTCTTTGTATTGTTGGTTATAAGTAGACATATATTTTACAGATTACTCCAATTTCAACCATTTATTTTGTAGCAAAGCAATGAAATGTTGAATGACATGTTCCACTCTGGCAAGAGAGAGGGTTTTGTACTACAATCAAGTTATCGCAGACATGGAGAAAAAGAGCTTATTAAGATGTTGACCGACCAGTGCAATGCCAATAAACTTGGTCCAACAAATTGTAAGGTAAATTTCCCATTGCTAATTACAACAAACAAGCAGTTTGATTGCATCTGATATTCTATTCTCATCAGATGATCATTGTAGAAAGATGAAAGGTGATCACAAATTGTGTGATGATTTAATATAGAAAACAGTACTGCATGTTGTCCCACAGGTTTTGAATGAGCTATGACAGAGAGGGAACCTAAAAACTGAGGTTGTCAATAGTGGGACTAATTTTGACCACAGGAGGGGTTGGTAGAAGAGACAGTGGGTTGGTGGGAGGAAAGGCTATCGATGGGGTCTGCCTACTGTAACTTTGAAAATGTCATTCACACTTCCCTGGAGGGCAGAAGGTTTTCGTGTGGCCAGTATCTGCTACTGTTCTTGAGGACAATGATCCCTAGACAATTAGGTATAGTGTAAGTTAAATATAGACCCAATCAGTGCTATATTATCTGTCCAGCCGGACAGTTTTTAATGTACAATAATTGTATAAAGCAATTAAAACGAAAAATTACAAGCGGGACACAGCCTGCGTCCTGCTGACGTACACTTACAAACAACATAGAGGGGAGGGGTTCAGGCAAGAAAAGCGTGTCTGTAGTTACATTGGATATAGGTACAGCAGACAAGTTACGTTGCGCACACCATTACAAGTTAAACATTGTAATATAGTCAATGTATATGGTGTACAGTTGTCGACGATGTTTCGATCCCTATTTAAATCAGTGGGATCATCTTCAGGACATTATGGTGGCATGCCTGTATACAATTGCTCAGTTACTTAAACCATACATTGAAGGTGAGGAAGAAGAGGGAAGGAAGGGAGAAGGAGACGAAGATTATACAGAGAAAGATAGTGGTACAAACAGTCTGGTTCAATTTATTACAAGTTATGTACACGTGTTGGCCGTGACCAAGTTAATCTCTAAGTAGTGCAAAATAGAGATTCAAGGAAAGATGTGAACCAGAGGGCATGTGACATGCTCTGGCGAAGGAGGATCAAGTGACTGCGAGGAAGGCCGTGTCTCAAACAACCTAGTGCACGCCGATACGTAGCGTGCAATACAAGGGTCCCATAAGGAGAGAAGCCAATTAGGGAGACTGTCAAGGTATGCTGTGTGGAAAAGACACATAATGTGTTCGCGTGTGCGCGAGGGAATAAAGCGCACGCTTACTGGGAGCTGGTGTGCCGGTGAATTCCTAGGCAGATGTGGGAGACACCGTCTGGCGTGCCTAATCAGCGCCTAATTGCGGAGGGAGGAACTAGTTAGCACTGATTATAGAATTTGGGCGTAAATTGAAGGTGCTAAGCAAGGGGGGTCCTTACCTACGGTGGTTGTGTTGAGCGCGATGGCTGCGGGGACCGCAATTAATAGAGGAGTGCACCTGGAAGAGAGGGCTCACGTTAATGGATCGACCACGGGAATGGAGCTATGTGAAACCGGCATACAGCAAGGCTGTGCTTACCTGAATAGAGGGGGTACCACGATTACAAGGGAGCCGCGTGCGCGTTCTCCGTGATTAGGAAGTCCTAAGACAAGAAATTAGAGCATATCGTGCTTAGAAGGGGGAATTAACGGGGGCGGTAATAGAATCTACTGCCCAGCTCAATTCGCACTACTTACCGAGCGAGTCAAGGCTTCAAAAGAGGGCACATTCCCGGCGGGAGCGCGAGCAAATCCTCAGCGCGTTCAATAGGTAGTGAAAGCCGGCAAGGCTGCTGGTAATCTGGTATCTGCTACTGGCCACTCGAAAACTTGGGCAACAGTGTGTTACCTTTTAATCAAAAGCTATATTAAATTCTACTTGTGCATCAAGTCGGTTATAATGTAACAATTATTTTGATACCTTAAAGTATCAACTTTAGTTGTCCCATTCAGGAGTTAGCACGGCTGAGTTGTCAGCTTGCAACTCTGTACTTGCCAATGGGACTACTAGCCGGTCCATAGTAAAAACGACAATTTGAGGTTTATATTGTTAGGGCATATAAAATGCATATCCTGCTTTTTAATTTACAGCACCCTGCCGTAGGACTTGATAGGCCTTCCTTAGGTGTGACATATATATATAAAGATATAGAGAGAGGGAGAGCGAGAGGGAGAGGGAGAACAGCGAACTCCATATTACATGCTAGTAGTGGTCACCCAAAGGTGTTGAATTGGATGATTTAAACACATGAACACCCTAACATTTAGAGAGGTGAGGCTCAGAAAAGGTAAAATTGGAGTGATATCCTTCTAAATCAGAATATTTATCATTTTAGGAAAGCATGTTGCACTTTCTTAAGAAATTAAAGGAAAGCGTTTTGCTCTTTCTCAGTGGATTAGTGCATTAAAATAAAATATAAGAACTAGCTTTGAGTTTCCTTGAACACGTGCAATAGAAATTAATATCTCCTTAACTTAATTCTTTTAAATCTGAATTTTTATCATCTTGGGACAGCGTGGTGCACTTTCTTTATAAATGAAAGGAAATCATTCAGCACTTTCTCTGTGGATTAGTTCAATAAAACATAAAAATTAGCTTTGAGCTTCTTTGAACTCGTGCAATAGGAATTAATCGCTCCTTATTTCAATTCTTGAAGTAAGCACAGTGCGCTTTATCTCTGGATCGTTGCATTAAAGTATAATGTCAATTTCTGTTTCTCCCTTTTTTTTAAAAATAGTGCATTAGAAGTAAATCTTTCAGCAAATCTTTCCCTTATTCTTCAAAAAAAGCACAGAGTGCATTATCTATGGATCAGTGCAATAATGTATAAGTATTGGTTCCCATCCTCCCCTTTCTGAGCATAACCTATCTTAAATTGGGGAAGAAGGGATTAAAATGGAGTTCTCCTTCGGCTAATAAACTCTACGATGAGTGTGTGTGTGTGTGTGTATGTACACAAGAAAGTGAGATTATTTCTCCTCTCGCATTGCATTGAAATCTCCCCGCATTTTAGTGAGAAATGATTCATCATTGCTGAACTGTCGATACCACAATAGATATAGACACAGAACAATGAACTTTGTCTGACGTATTAAAACAGAAGACCCTTTTCGATTCAATCGATTCGAATTATGAACAATGTCACAAATCGCACTATAAAAGTATGAAATTCCTTGGTTACACTACAATGCACATTAGTACTAAAATTGTAATTACAAAAATTGTTATAGGTTTCTAACATTTTTAATGTGAACTATTAAAACATTGCATCACCTTAAAACTAGAAATGCAAAGTGATACATTGTACATTGATAATAAAATTCCGGATTGTTGTATTAATCAATAGATGATCAATTGAATATAATTATAAAGATGAATGTTCAGCCAACTCTGCCTTAGAAATTGAGAAGCCGTTTCAAATTACTATTTCATGCATCCTGGAAAATGTAAATTTACTGAGGATAAAATTGAACAGTGAAATGTAATGATTGCAATACCATCTCAGGGAATAACAATATACTTGTGTGCATTGTGGATGTCGATTTGGAAAATGGATACCAAAAACACCTAGTGGAAATATGGTTAACGTTCTGGTCGTTGAGGGCTTGTAAACACTACGGAGATGAAGCTAGTAAAACGACACTAAAAAAAACTCCATAGTGAATATAACATTAAAGTTCTAGTTGTTGAGGGGCTGTGAAAAGCAAGAATGGACATGAACTCTACACGTGTATATGCGTATATGCATATATATATATATATATATATCAAAACCAAAGGGGATGATGGACGGAGTGTTGAACATTGCAAGCACTCACCCCCAGTCAACTGATCTGGGTTTAATCCATCATCATTCTTTAGCTCACTCCGCCACCCCAGTTCAGACATGGCCATATGCAAATCAGTCTGACCCTGTGCCTCATGGGAACAGTCCAGCCCGAACTGCCAAGCCATGTCTTCCCTGGACCGGAAACAAGCATCCTGGGACCGGTATCTGAAAGAGACACGTTAGTGACAGATTCCTTACCTTAGAATATCCCCTGGCGTCAGGCTGGATCCGGAAAGTTTTTGCGTAGCAGTACCCTTGCGCGTCGGTAGGCGGCGTCGTGCGGCTCCGCGTCCGTCGTCGGGACCGCCGGGATGACGTCGCGGGCAGTACTTAGACGCCGCCCCTGCGCGCTGACGTCCGTTCTTTCTTTTTCCGCGCCAGTAAGCGCAGATCCGGGAAGAGCAGTGCCCTAGTCATTTTTTGACTAAGTTTTTGGGTGATTTTTTCACTGTTTTCTCGAAGTCTCTCGACTCCGAAGGTGTCGGTAGGGATGCCCGGCTTCAAGCCATGCGACGCCTGTGGTCGAATGTTGTAGATCACAGACCCGCATCAGGATTGTCTCTACTGCCTCGGCCGCGACCACGACACGAAGTCGTGTTCCGACTGCCGGGCCTTGCATCCGAAGGCTTTGCGAGAGCGGTCTCGAAAGCTCCTCGAGGTCCGGCAGTCGGCTCCGCGCCGCGCCAAGCCCCGGTCACGTGAGAGGTCGAGGGGCCGGTCGCGGAGTCCTCATCGGTCGTCGGGGTCCAAGTCTTCGCACTCCTCCGGTAAGTCGAAGCATAAGAAGTCGAAAAAGCGTCATCGCTCGACGACTTCCCCTCGCCGGTCTCGCGACTCGGCTGAGGGTCCTGTCGGCACCATCCCCGCGGCTCCGGGAGTGCCTGTGGAGCCACCCCCGCATTACCCGTCCTTCCCGGGTTCGGGGGCGACTCCGGCCGAGATACAGGAGTTCCTGTCGGCCATGGCCCGCCTCTTCGGGCCTCAAGGTCCCCCCGGTGCGCCTTCGGGCCCCGCGGGCCCTGATGGGGTTTCTCCGGCGACCCCGGTCCCGGCGTCGCCTGTCACACCAGCCTCGGTCCCGGCTCCGGCCCCAGCCTCGACCCCGGCGCTGCCACAACCCCAATCGACGCCGGTTGACCTGACAACACCTCCACCGGCGCCGATCTCTCCGGTGCCGTTCCCGACGCCGCCCGGGGCTCCAGGCGGCGTCGTTCCCCGGTTCTCTCCGGATCCGGACGCGGCGCAGGACCGGTGTCACTCAACGCCAGCTCCGACGCCGATGGGACCTTGGGTCCCACATGTCCCTCCTCCTTATTTTGAACCAGAATTCGAGGACGCAGAGGACTGGGAGGGGTCTGATGACCCTCTCACACAGCAATGTGAGTTTGATCAGGACTGGGCTGAGGAGCTTGGGGATGCAGTGGTCTGGACACCTCCCCTGACTCTGGCATGCTGTCTCCTCCTTCCGTGGCAACGGAGGAGGGAGCAAATTTTGCAACGGTGTTGCGTAGAGCAGATGGGGCCTTACACCTCCAGTTGCCTACAGTGGCTGTCAGGACTAACATCCTGACGGAAGTGCTTCAGCCGGCGGCTACCTCCTCGGAGCCACTGCTGCCGTTTAACGAGGCGCTTTCAGACGTTCTTTTGGGCACCTGGTCCAAGCCCACCACAGGGGCTCCTGTGGATAGGAACGTGGCCCGATGCCATCGCCCTGCTCCGGGCGACCCCCTGTTCCTCTCCCAACACCCCACCCCTGAGAGCTTGGTGGTCCAAGCCTCTGCTTCCCAAAGCGCCTTCCCTACCGCTCCCCGGATAGGGAATCCAAACGCCTGGATCAATTTGGGAAGAAGGTCTTTTCTTCCTCCAGTGCTGGCTTGCGGTCCGTCAACACCACTTGCCTCTTGGGCCGATATTCCCACTCCTTGTGGGACTCGGTGGTGCAAGTTCTGCCCCAGTGTCCTGAGGAGGTCCAGGCACTGCTTTCCCGCACCATTGCGGAGGGAAGAGATGCGGCAAAATACTCCTTCAGATGTGGCCTTGATACCGCCGACTCGCTGGGCAGATCGCTTGCAACGACAGTGGCGCTGCGCCGTCACGCCTGGCTGAGAACCAGTGGTTTCTCGGGTGATGTCCAAAACACTCTTATGGACATGCCCTTTGATGGGATCGGTCTTTTTGGGAACAAAGCAGACCATGCGCTGGAGCGCTTTAAGGACTCGCGGGCAACGGCCAAGTCCCTGGGCCCTTCTGCTGTACGCCCTCCGCAGCCATCTGCTTTTCACCCCTTTCGTGGCCACGGAAGGGGCGCCCAGTCATGTCCGCTGCCCAGCCACCGGCCCGCGCAGCAAACGTCTTCGCGTGGCCGAGGACGTGGCTCCCGCCGTGGCGGGTCAGGCTACCAGCGTGCGAGTCAGGCCACCAACCCCGCCCCGTCCGCGGCCTCCAAGCCCTCCTAGTCCTTCCTTTCAGGTGCACAGCACGCCAGTAGGGGGCAGGGTCCGCCATCACCTTCACCACTGGCGTGCCATCACCTCGGACAAGTGGGTCTTGGACAATGTCCGAAGGGGCTACTCACTCCCCTTCGAGACCATCCCCCCAGCCATGCCACCTCAATTCCACCGCATGTCAGGGGATCACTTGGTGCTTCTTCAGAAGGAAGTTGCGGCCCTCTTGGCCAAGGGGGCCATCGAGCGCGTTCCGACCCCAGAAGTAGGACGTGGTTGCTACTCCCACTACTTTCTGGTGCCCAAAAAGGACAAGGAAGACATGCGTCCTATCTTGGACTTCCGGAACGTCAATCGCTTCCTCTGGAAGGAGAAGTTCAAGATGCTCACCCTAGCTCAGGTCTTGACTGCCCTCGACCCTGGAGACTGGATGGTAGCGTTGGACTTGCAGGACGCATATTTCCACATCCCCGTCCTGCCCGCCCACCGGCGTTACCTGCGGTTCACGGTAGGCCTCGAGCATTTTCAATTCACTGTGCTCCCCTTTGGCCTTACCAGCGCCCCTCGGGTGTTCACGAAAGTGATGGCGGTGGTCGCAGCTCATCTGCGCCGGGCAGGGGTTCCAGTCTTCCCCTACCTCGACGACTGGCTGCTGAAGGCGGGCTCGTCCCAGGCAGTCGTCTCCCACCTCCAGACTACGGCCGAACTCCTGCACTCGCTGGGGTTCTCCATCAACGTGCCGAAGTCGCACCTGATTCCTTCTCCACAGCTCCTTTTCATCGGAGCAGTTCTGGACACGACGCAGTTTCGGGTCTATCCTCCCGAACGGTGAGTCCGGGATGTTCAGGCTATGATTCCGATCTTTCGGCCTTTATCCTGGGTTTCGGTACGGATGACCCTGAGGCTGCTGGGCCTCATGGCCTCCTGCATCCTGCTGGTCGATCATGCCAGATGGCATATGCGGGCTCTGCAGTGGGACCTGAAGTTCCAGTGGGCGCAGCACCAGGGCAACCTGTCCGATCACGTCCAGATCTCGGAGGGGACTGCAAAACAGTTGCAGTGGTGGCTCTCGAACCGGCAATGGGTCATGGGCAGATCCCTCTCCCTTCCCCAGCCAGAGCACACAGTTGTGACGGACGCGTCCCTTCTAGGATGGGGCGGTCACATGGGAGAGGCGGAGATCAGAGGCCTCTGGTCTCCGGCGGAGTCCCGGCTCCATATCAACCTTCTGGAGCTCCGGGCGATCCGACTTGCACTCAAGGCATACCCCCTCCCTCTGTCAAAGGGACGGTAGTGCAGGTGTTCACAGACAACACCACCGCCATGTGGTACTGCAACAAACAGGGCGGGGTGGGGTCGTGGACCCTATGTCAGGAGGCTCTGCGCCTTTGGACATGGCTGGAACATCAGGGCATATTCCTGATGGTTCAACACCGGGCAGGTTCCCTGAACGCCAGGGCGGACAAACTCAGCCGCAGGTGCATGATGGATCACGAATGGCGTCTTCACTCGGAGGTGGAGCAAGGTCTCTTTCAGCGGTGGGGAGAGCCTTGGTTAGATCTGTTCGCCACCGAAGAGAACGCGCAATGTCAGCAGTTCTGCGCGTTGGAATTTCCATGGCGGCACTCGCTCGGCGACGCTTTTCGTCGCGAGTGGAGTTGCGGTCTGTTGTACGCCTTTTCGCCTATACCACTTCTACCCAGAGTGTTGAAGAAGATTCGACGCGACCGGGCCCAAGTCATTATTGTGGCTCTGGACTGGGCTCGAAGAGTTTGGTATCCCGAGCTACTCAGTATGAGCGTCGATCCCCCGATCCGTCTGCCTCTTCGGGAGGATCTTCTGTCGCAGCAGCAGGGGACGGTCCTCCACCCGAACCTGTCCAGTCTACACCTGCTTGCGTGGAGATTGAGTGGCGGCAGTTGATTCCTTTCGACTTGCCTCCCGAAGTTTGTGATGTGATTCTGGCAGCCAGGCGTCCCTCCACTAAGGTGGTATACGCCTGCAGGTGGAACAAGTTTGTGGCATGGTGCACAGCAAAGGCTGTGAATCCCCTTTCTGCCCCTCTTTCTGAGGTTCTTCTGTTCCTTCTTTCTCTGGCCCAACAGGGTTCTGCCCTGGGTACCATCAAGGGCTATCTTTGTGCGATATCGGCCTTCCTCAGGCTTCCTGATCAGCCCTCCCTTTTCAAGTCCCCTGTGGTTAACAGGTTTCTTAAAGGCATTACACACCTCTTCCCTCCTGTTCCGTTTGTAATGCCTCAGTGGGACTTGAACTTGGTTCTTACCTTCCTAATGTGCGCTCCCTTTGAGCCTCTACATAACTGTCCTCTTCGTCTTCTTACTCTGAAGACAGCCTTTCTGGTGGCATCACCTCTGCTCGGCGGGTGAGTGAGCTCCAGGCTCTTTCATGCAAACCCCCCTTTCTGTCTGTTCATCCAGACAAGGTTGTTCTTAGGACGCGTCCGTCCTTCTTGCCAAAGGTGGTTACTGCCTTCCACATTGGGCAGACCATCACTTTGCCCACCTTCTTTCCGCCTCCGCATCCTTCCAGAGAGGAAGAGAGGCTCCACCGTCTGGACCCAAAACGTGCGCTTTCCTTTTACATCAACCGCACACAACAGTTCCCGGGTGGATGACCAGCTCTTTGTTGGCTACGTGGGCGCCAAAAAAGGTCGGGCGGTACACAAAAGGACCATCTCCCGCTGGGTCACCTTGTGTATCAAAGCCTGCTATTCTTTGGCTAAGAAGGAGCCTCCTGTTGGGCTGCGTGCCCATTCCACCAGGGCTACGGCTGCTACCACGGCTTTAGGCTGCGGTGTTCCGTTACAAGATATGTCAGGCAGCTACGTGGGCCTCGCTGCACACGTTTACCAAACATTACTGCCTTGACAGTCCGGTCCGGAGGGACAGCTTCTTTGGCCGTTCTGTCCTCCGGGACTTCCTTGTCTGAATCTGTTCGCAGACCCACCACCAGGGTTGGTATTGCTGGGGTATCTATTCTAAGGTAAGGAATCTTTCACTAACGTGTCTCTTTCAGATGCACAAGTTACTAACTTGTGTAACGATATATCTGTAAGAGACAGTAGTTAGTGACAGATTCCTTACCGCCCCACCCATCCTCCTCGTTCTGCGAACTGATTTCTAGGGTTAAGGACATCCCTTTCAGGGCCCTAGTTTTTTTTCAGACACCTATGTCAGCTTCTTGCATGGCTCTGCGTTCCTGGCGCGGAAAGTCGTGTACAGAACTGACGTCAGCGCGCAGGGGCGGCGTCTAAGTACTGCCCGCGACGTCATCCCGGCGGTGCCGACGACGGATGCGGAGCCGCACGCCGCCGCCTACCGACGCGCAAGGGTACTGCTACGCAAAAACTTTCCGGATCCAGCCTGGGGATATTCTAAGGTAAGGAATCTGTCACTAACTACTGTCTCTTACAGATATATCGTTACACAAGTTAGTAACTTGTGCTTCTGGCTTACAGCCGTCATCAGCCAGGCTATCTTGAATCCAGTGGCAAAGTGAGCAAGGGACCCACGTCTGGGCATAACCTGCCAACTTAGGGCGAACATAGCAAAACCAAAGGGGATGATGGACGGAGTGTTGAACATTGCAAGCACTCACCCCCAGTCAACTGATCTGGGTTTAATCCATCATCATTCTTTAGCTCACTCCGCCACCCCAGTTCAGACATGGCCATATGCAAATCAGTCTGACCCTGTGTCTCATGGGAACAGTCCAGCCCGAACTGCCAAGCCATGTCTTCCCTGGACCGGAAACAAGCATCCTGGGATCGGTTTCTGGCTTACAGCCGTCATCAGCCAGGCTATCTTGAATCCAGTGGCAAAGTGAGCAAGGGACCCACGTCTGGGCATACCCTGCCAATTTAGGGCGAACATAGCAAAACCAAAGGGGATGATGGACGGAGTGTTGAACATTGCAAGCACTCGCCCCCAGTCAACTGATCTGGGTTTAATCCATCATCATTCTTTAGCTCACTCCGCCACCCCAGTTCAGACATGGCCATATGCAAATCAGTCTGACCCTGTGCCTCATGGGAACAGTCCAGGCCGAACTGCCAAGCCATGTCTTCCCTGGACCGGAAACAAGCATCCTGGGACCGGTTTCTGGCTTACAGCCGTCATCAGCCAGGCTATCTTGAATCCAGTGGCAAAGTGAGCATATATATATATATATATATATATATCAATGAGCGGCCAAGAGGAGCTGCGGGGCAAAACAAGAATTTATTAAGAGTTGGACAACATTTAGTACGTTGTGGCTTAGCTTCCCTCCTGTCTTTACATCAGAGGAAGGGTGTAGTTGAGCGCTTCATCCTCGTTTCAGCGTTATGCAGTCGGGGGCATGGAAACAACAAAAAAAAAAGAAACAAGAACACTGTTTTAGTGTATGTGTACGCCAGTTTCTTCGACGTAATGGGGAGAGGAGTGAGGGAGGTACACCTTTGCCACCACCAAGTGCGTGTCGCTAGCGCTTGATACCCTACGCTGCGAACAGGCACAGGCTTCCTGGCATTATCCCTCCCCAGCCCTGCAGCCGGCCTACTCCCCGCTGGACGCCCCCTCGTGAACCACCCCTGGATCCGAGCACGTACCTCCGGTAGCCACGCTCCTCTAGGAGCGTGGCTGGCATCAGCGTGGTACCGGGCAGGGTCCGGCTCCCTCTTTGGATCGTCCTGCGATCTTCGTCTCAGCACGGCGGGCCGTATACTCGAGTCGGTGTCCAGTGGAGCAGGAACATCGCGGTCTGGAACACGGCGTCTCTCCTGGCTCGTGGTCTCGGGTTGCACGTCTTCTTCGAGTTCCCCCTGTGATCCTTCGCCTTCCGCGCTTCCTCTTTGAAGGGCCGCCCTCACATCGTCATCGTTCGTCAGTGGATCATGTGACAGCGTCACATGGGTCGGCCCGGCATCCTGGAAGAAAGGGGTCTTAAAGGAGCCATGGTCATCCTCCGGAGAATGTCCCCATGGAGACTGTAAACAGAATACGGGAGAGGCATGAGGGGGGAGGAGGTCATCGGTCCCTTCTTCCTCCTGGTTGGGTATGTCGCGACACATCACCCCCCCTGACAGTTCACGATCGGGGAACTGGGCCACACGGGACAGAAAGTCTGCATTCCCGTTGGAGGCACCTTTCCGATGACGGACCTCGAACGAAAAGGGTTGGAGAGAGAGGAACCAACGGAGAACACGGGGATTGTTCCCCTTGTTACGGCTCAACCACTTAAGGGGGGGCGTGGTCCGTGTACAGGATAAAGGGGGAGCCTTCCAGGTAATAGCGGAGTTTGTGAATCGCCCATTTGACTGCTAAGCATTCCTTCTCAATGATAGGGTAATGTTGCTTGCGGGGAAAAAGCTTCCTACTGATGAACACAACTGGGAGTTCTACACCCTCGTCGGAAAGCTGAGACAGCACGGCCCCTAGACCGGAATCAGAGGCATCGGTCTGAAGGATGAAGGGTTTTGTGAAGTTAGGGGATATCAGGACAGGACTGGACGTGATGGCGCTTTTTAAATCCTGAAAGGCCTGGACTGCTTGGGGGGAGGGGAACAGGAGGTCTTTTGTCCTCACTCCCTTCTTCAGAAGATCAGTTAGGGGGGATGCTATCTCTGATTAACGGGGCACGAATCTACAGTAGTACCCGAGAAGCCCCAGGAAAGCCCTGATGTCCCTTTTGGTGGTGGGGAAGGGAGTATTGGTGATGGCCTTAATCTTCTCTTGTTGAGGCTCGATGACCCCTTTCCCCAGGAGATACCCTAAGTAGCGGACCTTCTGGTACCCCACTCGGGATTTCTTTGAGTTAATATGGAGTCCTGCTGTTTTGAGGGCATGGAGCACTTTCTGACAATGGGTTGGTGTTGTTCCCAGTCAGGGCTGTATATCATGATATCATCGAGATAGGCTGAGGCGTACCCCCGGTGTTCTCGTAAAACCACGTCCATGAGTCTCTGAAATGTGGCCGGCGCCCCGTGAAGGCCGAAGGGAAGGACGGTGAATTCATACAGCCCTGAGGGGGTTGTGAATGCTGTTTTGGCCTGGTCTTGGGGAGAAAGGGGGACCTGCCAATATCCCTTGGTAAGGTCTAAGGTGGTAATGTATTGGGCCTCCCCCAGCTGTTTGATTAATTTGTCGACCCTAGGTAGGGGATACGAATCGAATTTGGTGATAGAATTCACAGCCCTGAAGTCTATGCAGAATCTTACTGAACCGTCGGGTTGCGGTACCAGGACCACCGGAGATGACCATTCGCTCTGAGAGGGTCGAATGACTCCCATGGCGAGCATGTTTTGGATTTCTTCTTCTATGGCTTTCCTACGGGCAGCTGGGATACGGTATGGCCGTTGTCTCACGACCTTCCCCGGTATAGAAGGAATGGAGTGTTCTACTAGTGAATTTCGCCCTGGAATATCTGTGAACATGGGGGAGAAAGGAGCCAGCATAGTGTCTAGGGCTTCTTTTTGGTTATCCGAGAGGGCGTCCTTGATATTCAATAGGTGGAGAGTGGAGGGGTCTTTATTTGGCTCTCGGGTCAACATAAGGCTGTCTTTAGGAAGGGGGCCTAACCATTTCTTCAAGAGGTTAATGTGGAAGATTTGGGTCTTGTTTTTAGTGAGACGTAGGCGGTATGTGGTAAGACCAATTTTATCGATCACTTCGTATGGACCCTTCCATTCAGCCTGTGTTTTGGGAAGGGAGGAAGGCAAAAGAACTAACACCCAATCGTGTAATTGGAGGTGACGCCACTTTTTCCCTTTATCATAAAAGACCTGCTGGCGTTTTTGGACCTTTTCGAGGTCATCATGGGCAAAGTCACGCAACTTATGCAAGCAGGATCTCAGCCCCTGTGAGTATTCCAAGAGAGCACGATTTTCTTCGGTCTTTCTTGCTCCCAGGCTTCTTTGGTCATTTCTATGAGGGTGCGGGGCTGCCTCCCGTATAGGAGCTCAAAAGGAGAACATCCTAAGCTGCTTTGCTTTTGACAACGGATGATGAACAGGGCCAAGGGAAGTAGGGCGTCCCAGTCTGCCCCTTCGGCTGTCATCATCTTTTTCAGGGTCAGATTGATGGTGCCGTTATACAGTTCGCACAATCCATCCGTTTGTGGATGATACACTGACGTTCTTATTTGTGTGATGTCCAAGGACTTACACACTTGACCCATCAAACGGGAAACGAAGGATCTCTCGTGGAAACCCTACACGTGAGAATAACTCTAGGAGCTTCTCACAGATGTTAGCAGTGTTTGGTGTTCGCAGTGGGAAAGCCTCGGGGTATCTGGTGGCGTAGTCAATAATGACCAGGGCGTATTGATTCCCTTTTCTGGACCTAGGTAAGGGACCTATGAGGTCCATGCCGACTCGATCAAATTGTTTTCCAATGATCGGTAGGGGTTGTAGGGGAACGGCAGGGGGACGATAGGGATTTCTCTTTTGACACACTTAACATTCCTGGCAGTATTTTGTGATATGTGCATGTATGCCGGGCCAATAGAAGTGTTCGAGTATGTTCTGACTGGTCTTCTGGGCTCCTGTGTGACCAGCCAGTAGGTGGCTGTGTGCAAAAAACATTACTTGTTCTCGGAATCCTTGAGGGACAAGCAACTGACTGGGACCGGAGGGGTTCCCCTTCCTATAGAGCAGGTCTTTCTCAATCATAAACGATGGATAGGTGTCAGAGGGGGAGGATGCCTGTTGCCATGCTGTTCTAAGGGTGGGGGTCATTCTTCTGGGCATATCTAAAGCTTTTATTGCCCTGCCAGGGTGCCTGAGACAGGAGAATCGGGGTGGTGGTCTGAGTACCCTTTATCTTACATTGAAGGAGTTTCAGGAACTCGGGGTTGTCTATCACTAGTATTAGTTTTTCGGGGAGCTTGGGTAGAACCCCTACTGTTACTTGCATGTCCTTCCCATCGGGTAGTCTTACCCCCACTCGGGCTACTGGATATGTTTTGACATCACCATGTACGCATCGGATGGGTACCCGTTGGCGCATGAGGATGTTTTCGGGTCTAAGGCCTGTTAATCACCGACTGTCAACAGCCGGAGTCAAGTAGCATTTTTACGTATACCCCATCAATCACCAGACTTACATAAAAGCATGTGCCCATTTCCTCAGTGTATAGGACGTGTCTGGGGAGGTAGCTCACATCCATGGGCTCCTCCGTGTTCCTCTTCTGGGGACAGAAACGGGCTATGTGACCCCAGGTCCTGCAGTCAAAACATTGTGGTCCCTTTGAGGTAGGGGGTTTAGGTTTAGGATAGCGGATCTTGGGCGGTTCCACAGCAGGCTTGATGGATTTCTTCTCTGGTTTCCCTATACCTGGGCGTGTGTTTTTTTCTCCTTCCCAGGTGGATGGTCTTGGTTGGGCCCTGGAATAGGTGGTAGCCATTTCCACTGCTTGGTCTTCTGAGAGGTGGGTATGCTGCTTAAGCCATCTCTGTGTGGGAAAGGGAAGGGCTTCCATAAATTACTCGAGATAGATGAAGGACATAATTTCCTCCTTGGTATGGTCTTGGGGTCTCAGCCATTTATCGGTGGCTGCCTTTAGTTTGTAAAACAAGGTCTTGGAACTGTCCCCGGGATTACCCTTCTCTCTCCGAAAGCGTACTCTATATGCTTCCGCATCCATCCCCAAGTGATCCAGGATAATGTCCTTCACTTCTTTGTAGGAGGTGGTACCTGTGGGGTTGGCCACCTGGTAAGCCGCCTGTGCTTTACCGCTCAACAGCGGAGCCAGAAAGAAAGGCCATTTCTGCTCTGGCCACCCAGAGGCCTTAGCGGCCAGTTCGAAGTTAACAAGGAAGGCGTCGGGATCATCACCTGGGGTGTATTTTTGTAGGGGGATAGCTGGTTTGGGGTCCCTGGCAAATGGGGGTCGATGTTGGGTGATGGTCCTGGTCTTCGGACCACCTCTGGAGGCTCTCTAGCTGCTAGTTGATGGAACTACTAAAGAGTTCCCTGTCGGCCTGAGCCGAAGTCATCTGTCTCTCCACTGCCCACTCAAGTTTCTCCTGCCCACGAATAAGCTGCTGGATGAGGGCCTCCATTTCAGTATGTCAACGGAGAAGATCCCACTTCTGACTCCATATGTGGGGTGGACAATGAGAGGCCAAGAGGAGTTGCGGGGCAAAACAAGAATTTATTAAGAGTTGGACAACATTCAGTACGTTGTGGCTTGGCTTCCCTCCCGTCTTTACATCAGAGGAAGGGTGTAGTTGAGCGCTTCATCCTCGTTTCAGCGTTGTGCAGTCCGGGGCATGGAAACAACAACAAAAAAAGAAACAAGAACACTGTTTTAGTGTATGTGTACACCGGTTTCTTCGACGTAATGGGGATATACAAGAGAGTTATAAGTAAGGTAACTTATACCATTTGGCTATAAGCCAATAAACATACAGTTTTGAGGGTCAGAGCGCTGGCACTGAGGTCTGGTTAGCAGGCCTCAGTGCCCTTTCCGAGTCCAAAAACCAGCAGCATTGTTTTTAAATCTATGAGGGTGATCATGCAAAAAGATGCATTTCCTTACAATTTACTTTAGCCAAGAGATGTGGCATAATCATTTGGGGGTGAGTGTCTGAAAAGTTTCAGCTCTCGGTCCATCATATCCTTGTGTTTGCTTTGTTCGCCCTAAGTTGGCAGGGTATGAGCAGATGTGGGTCCCTTGCTCACTTTGCCACTGGATTCAAGCTAGCCTGGATGATGAGGGGTGTTACCCCAAAACTGGTCACAGGATGCTTGTTTCCGGTCCAGGGAAGACCTGGCTTGGCAGTAAGGGCTGGACTGTTCCCATGAGGAACAGGGTCAAGGCTGTTTTGCATATGGCTGGGTCTGAACTGAGGTGGCGACGTGAGCTAAAGAACGATGATGGATTCAACCCAGATCTGTGACTGGGGGCGAGTGTCTGAAAAGTTTCAGCGCTCTGTCCATCATCTCCTTGTGTTTGCGTTTGTACCCTACAAATGAGTCTGACGAGCCTGCTGGACCCAAGACAGATTTGTGAGTTTATCACCCAGTGAGGTTGCACAACCACACCATATAATAAGCTGCATTTCCTCACTTGGGTTCCTAAGAGTGGGATCCTGAAAATGTCAAAAGGTCAAATACAGACTGGCTGGAAGGGATTTTCAACAGGAGCTGCAAGGTGTGAGACAGTAGAAGAATAATCATCTTGAATAAAGATCATGTAGCTTAATATAATTTTTCCCTCGCATTTCTTGTGCTTGTGAAATCATTTGTTATTATATATGCCTTGTCTGAAGTAATGTTCACTCACATTTTAGGCAGAGATGCAGACTTTAATTGACCTTTATGTGTATTTATTATAGATCTAATATCCTCTTCAAGTGCGTCCTACAGGAATAGCATGCGTTTATTTTTTGAGGTGCCAGTTTGATTTTATTACATCTTTGTTGCAATTAGTAGAGTGATGGAGGTGGATGGTACAGGGGAGTAGCTCACGCTCACCCTACTTTCATAATTTCCTTCCTGAGCCAGTGCTTTGAAAGAAGGTTTGTGGATTGATACTTAATGTTAAAGTTGGAGGGTTTTTATGTTAATATTTGTGGAAAAGGGGATGGTGATGTGATCGCTAAAGGATGAATCTTAAAATGGAAAAGTGTCAGGTGATAAGTTGTTACACTAAATAGGCGAATGACTGAAGCATGCTTCTGTTCAATCATATTCAACTTTGTTGGACAGAAGGAAAATCTTAGTGCATAAGCAATTAGATTGACTCATGATACAGGAAGGACGCTCTATAATTGGGATTATGCCAATGAACTTTCAATTTAAATCAACCATTTTAGAGTAAGGCATTGTTAAATAATTATCAGGTTTAGACACAAATCCATCTAATTGAAAGAGACCTCTTGAGAGTCGGGATGAATAAGTGTTTCGTTCTGAGACCTTTTTCTGTGACATATTATTCCTCATAGGAGTTGCAAACAGGGAAATTGCTGTACAAATAAATCCAGAATGGTGATTTTATTAAAGAAAAAACCCTCTGAAATGCATTGGGGAGAGTTGTCAAAGTAAGCAGGAGAGGGGAACGGTGACAACATAACAATTGTTTCTTTATTTGGCACTAATCAAACTGGTACGTTTTACATGAATTTGTTCTCTAAGATGGCACAGCTTTCGGGCCCATTTTCACACATTGCCTTTGATTTTGATTCAGTGCTCGACTCAGCCATGGTTAGGTTGATCCTAAATATATAACGCCTGACAAGACACTACAATCTTTAGCAGAATGTATCCAAAACTTAGCAGTGTTGGGTATTTGGAGAGTCCTCGAAGAAGATGAGTCTACTCATACTATTCTTATTTTAGCTAAACCAAATCTAGGTTACATTTTTTTTTTTTTTTAAGTGGGACTACACTCTCATTGATGAAGTTATCACTGCTAACTTAGATTATTGACTTAAAACTTTAAAAATCCCCTTAATCTGAAAGAAACAGTTAGTTATAGATTCCTTACCTTAGAATTACCCCCAAGCGTCAGACTGGATCCGGAAAGTTTTTCGTCAGCAGTACCCCTGCGTGTCGGAAGGTGGCGTCGGTCGACTCCGCGTTCGTCGTTGGCGTCGTGGTCGCCGGGATGACGTCGTGGTAGCTACATAGACGCCGCCCTCGCGTGCTGACGTCAGTTCTTTCTTTTTCCTCGCCAGCAGCGCAGATCCGGAGAGAGCAGTACCCCCAGTCACTTTTTGACTGACTTTTTCTCGACTTTTGTCGACATCGTTTTTTGATTTCGACTCATGGTGCACGAGGGATGCCCGGCTTCAAGGCTTGCGGTTCCTATAGCCGACGGATGTCGGGGACGGATCCGCAACGTGTGTGCCTATTCTGTCTGGAGCGCGACGACGAACCCAAGTCGTGCTCCGACTGCCGGACCATGAATCCGAAGTCTTTGCGGGAGCGGTCCCGAAAGCTTCTTAAGGCCCGGCAGTCTGCTCCGCGCCGCTCGAGGTCCCGGACGCGTAGGAGGTCGAGGGACCAGTCGCGGAGCCACCACCATTCTTTTCTAAGTCTTCGCACTCGGGGTCGGGTAAGTCGAAGCACAAGAAGAAGTCGAAGAAGCATCGTCGCTCTTCGACTTCTCCCCATCCGTCGGCCGACGCGACGAGGGATGCGGGTGGTGCCCCTCCTGTGGCTCCGCGTGCAGAGCCCGAAGGGTCGGCTCCGGGTTTCCCTCCCTTCCCAGGACCTGGAGCGACCCTGCCGAGCTTTGTCAGTGTTATGAAGCAATGCACGCCATCTTTTGGACAGCCCGACTCTGCCGGCGCACCTTCGGGCCCCGCGGACTTGGCTGGGGGACCTGGGCCTTCGACGCCGGCGGCTTCGGCCTCGGCACCGCAGGGTCCCCTTGAATCCAGGCCTGGATCCGGATCGGCGCCGGTCGACCTTGTTACACCTCCTCCGGCGCCGATTCCACTGACACCACGTCTGCAGCCGGCGTCGGCTGTGTCCCCAGCCGACTTCGATCCCGGCCTCCACCTCTAGGTAGACACGGAGCCGGACCTGCGTCGACCGACTCCGGACCCGGCGCCGATGGGTACTTTTGTGCCCCTGTTCTACCCTGGCTCTTTGAGACTAGATTGGCAGCCAGAGGAGTGTGAGGAGGACTGGGAGGGGTCTGGGGACCCTTTAACCGACCAGTTAGGTTACGAACTGGACTGGAGAGAGGAACTGGGGGAAGCCAGTGGTCTGGATACCTCACTAGACCTTGGCATGTTGTCTACTCCTACCGTGGCTACGGAGGAGGGAGCGTCGTACGCAGTGGTTTTGCGTAGGGCGGCCGAGGCTCTCCACCTCGAGCTACCTACGGTGGCAGTCAGGACTAACCTCCTGACAGATGTGCTTCAACCGGCAGAGAGCTCTTCAGAGCCCCTGCTGCCGTTTAATGAAGCCCTAACGGACATTCTTTTGGGCACCTGGTCCAGGCCCAACACAGGGGCTCCTGTGGACAGGATGATTGCCCGACGCCACCGCCCAGCCCTTGGCGACCCCACTTTCCTCTCCCAACACCCCACCCCTGAGAGCTTGGTGGTCCAAGCCTCCACCTCCAAGGGCGCATTCCCTACCGCTCCACCTGATAGGGAATCCAAAAAGCTGGACCATCTTGGGAAGACGATGTTTTCTTCCTCCAGCTTGGGATTGCGGTCTGTTGGGCCGTTACACCCACTCCGTGTGGGATACGGTTGCGCAAGTGCTGCCTCAGTGCCCGGAGGAGGCCCGGGCCGTGCTCTCTCGAGCAGTTGCCAAAGGGAGAAACGCAGTGAAGTTTACCATCCGCTGTGGGCTGGATACCGCCGACTCACTAGGCAGGACGATTTCCACGTCGGTAGCCCTTCCACGCTACGCCTGGTTGAGGTCGACTGGTTTTTCAGGGGATGTCCAATCCACTCTTATGGATATGCCCTTTGATAGCCGTCGCCTTTTCGGCAACAAGGCATACAACGCGCTGGAGCGCTTTAAGGACTCTCGGGCTACGGCCAGGTCCTTGGGCCTCTCCACCACCCACCCTGCGTAGTCTGCCTTTCGCCCCTTTCGTGGCTACGGAAGGGGTGTCCCGCCCAGAGCCACAGGCCGGCGCAAGCTGTTCAACCTCTGCGCGGCCAGGGGCGTGGGAACCAGCGCTGTGGTTCTGGGGGCCAGCGGGCGGGCCAGTCCACCACAGCCCCCTCTGCAGCAGCCTCCAAACCCTCCTAGTCTGACCTTTCAGGGCCACCAAACGCCAGTGGGCGGCAGGATTCACCATCACCTCCCCCACTGGCGCACCATCACGTCGGACAGGTGGGTTTTGCAAATAGTCCGAAGGGGCTACTCCCTCCCCTTCGAGACTACCCCTCCATCGATGCCACCTCAGTACCATCGCATGTCGGAGGATCATCTGGCCCTTCTCCAACAGGAAGTTTCAGCACTCTTGGCCAAGGGAGCCATCGAGCGCGTTCCTGTCCCAGAAGTAGGTCGTGGTTGCTATTCCCACTACTTTCTGGTGCCCAAGAAGGACAGAGGCCTGCGTCCTATCTTGGATCTCAGTAACGTCAACCGCTTCCTCCGGAAGGAGAAGTTGACGCTCGCTCAGGTCCTGTATGCCCTCGACCCTGGAGACTGGATGGTAGCGTTGGACTTGCAGGACGCTTACTTTCACATCCCCATCCTGCCGGCCCACCGGCGTTACCTGCGGTTCACAGTAGGCCACGAGCACTTTCAGTTTACCGTGCTCCCCTTTGGCCTTACCAGTGCCCCTCGGGTGTTCCCGAAAGTGATGGCGGTGGTCGCCGCTCATCTGTGCAGATCAGGGGTTCCAGTCTTCCCCTATCTCGACGACTGGCTGTTGAAGGCGGGCTCGCCCCAGGCTGTCGTCTCCCAACTCCAGGCTACAGCCGACCTCCTGCATTCGCTGGGGTTCTCCATCAACGTGTCGAAGTCACACCTGACTCCCTCTCAGAAGCTCCTCTTCATCGGACCGGTTCTGGACACAACACAGTTTCGGGTCTACCCTCCCGAACAGTAACACCGGGATATTCGGGCTATGATTCCGATCTTTCAGCCTCTATCCCGGGTTTCGGTCAGGATGACCCTCAGGCTACTGGGCCTGATGGCCTCCTGCATCCTGCTGGTGGACCATGCCAGGTGGCATATGCGGGCTCTGCAGTGGGACCTGAAGTTCCAGTGGGCACAACATCAGGAGAACCTGTCCGATTGCGTCCAGATCTCGGAGGGCACTGCACGCCAATTGCAGTGGTGGCTATCGAACTAGGATTGGGTCGACGGCAGATCCCTCTCCCTTCCCCAACCAGAGTTCACAGTGTGACCGATGCATGCCCTCCTCCTCTGGACATGGCTGGAACATTAGGGCATATCCCTGGTGGTTCAACACCTGGCAGGTTCACTGAACGCCAGGGTGGATGAACTCAGCCGCAGGTGCATGATGGATCACGAATGGCGTCTTCACTCGGAGGTGGTGCAAGGTCTCTTTCGACGGTGGGGAGAGCCTTGGTTAGATCTGTTCACCACCGAAGAGAACGCGCAATGTCAGCAATTCTGCGCGTTGGAATTTCCAAGGCGGCACTCGCTAGGCGACGCTTTTCGTCGCGAGTGGAGTTGCGGTCTTCTATATGCCTTTCCGCCTATACCATTTCTGCCCAGAGTGCTGAAGAAGATCAAGCGCGACCGGGCCCAAGTCAATCTTGTGGCTCTGGATTGGGCACGAAGAGTCTGGTATCCCGAGCTGCCACACATGGCCATCAATCCTACGATTAGACTGCCTCTCCGGGAGGATCTTCTGTCGCAGCAGCAGGGGACGGTCCTCCTCCCGAACCTGTCCAGCCTCCACCTCCTTGCGTGGAGATTGAGCGGAAGCAGTTGACGTCGTTTGACCTGCCTCCCTAAGTCTGTGATGTTATCTTGGCATCCAGGCGTCCCTCCACTAAGACGGTATACGCCTGCAGATGGAACAAATTTGTGGCATGGTGCACAGCAAAGGCTGCGGATCCACTTTCCGCCTCTCCTTCTGAGGTTCTCTTGTTCCTCCTTTCTTTGGCCCAGCAGGGCTCTGCTCTGGGCACTCTAAAGGGCTACCTCTCAGCCATTTCAGCCTTTCTTAGGCTTCCTGATCAGCCTTCTCTTTTCAAGTCCCCTGTTGTAAATCGTTTCCTTAAGGGCATTACTCATCTTTTTCCTCCTGTTCCTTTCGTAATGCCCAAGTGGGACTTGAACTTGATTCTTACATATCTTATGTGCGCTCCCTTTGAGCCGCTGCATAACTGTCCTCTCAGGCTTCTAACTTTGATAACTGCCTTCCTGGTGGCCATCACCTCTGCGCGCAGGGTGAGTGAGCTACAAGCTCTTTCTTCCAAGCCTCCCTTTCTGGCTGTTCATCCGGACAAGGTCGTCCTCAGAACTAGACCTTCCTTTCTTCCCAAGGTGGTTACTTCTTTCCACATTGGCCAAACCATCACTTTGCCCACCTTCTTTCCGCATCCTTCAAAAGAGGAAGAGAGGCTCCACCGTCTGGATCCAAAATGTGCGCTTTCTTTCTACTTGGATCGCACCAAACCATTCCGGGTGGACGACCAGCTCTTTGTTGGTTACGTGGGCGCTAAGAAAGGTAGGGCTGTGCACAAAAGGACCATCTCCAGTTGGGTCGTTCTGTGCATCAAAGCCTGCTATTCTTTGGCAAAGAAGGAGCCTCCAGTGGAACTGCGCGCCCATTCCACCAGGGCGACGGCAGCTACCACTGCTTTAGGACGGGGAGTCCCCCTTAATGGCATCTGTCAGGCAGCTACTTGGGCATCGCTGCACACGTTCACCAAACACTACTGCCTGGACAGTCAAGTCCGGAGAGACGGCTTCTTTGGCCGTTCTGTTCTCCAGGACTTCCTGGTGTGTACTTAGTTCGCAGACCCACCTCCGGGGTTGGTATTGCTGGGGTATCTATTCTAAGGTAAGGAATCTATAACTAACGGTTTCTTTCAGATGAACAAGTTACTTACCTTCGGTAACGATATATCTGTAAGAAACCTAGGTTAGTTATAGATTGCTGACCACCCCACCCATCTTCCCCGTTCTGCGAACTGACTTCTAGGGTTAAGGACTTCCTTTCAGGGCCCTAGTTTTGTGCACCAGTGGTCAGTGTCTTGCATGGCTCTGCGCTTCTGGCGTGGAAAGTCGTGTACAGAACTGACGTCAGCACGCATGGGCAGCGTCTATGTAGCAACCGCGACGTCATTCCGGCGACCACGACGCCAACGACCAACGCGGAGTTGACCGACGCCACCTTCCGACGCGCAGGGGTACTGCTGACGAAAAACTTTTCCGGATCCAGTCTGACGCCTGGGGGTAATTCTAAGGTAAGGAATCTGTAACTAACCTATGTTTCTTACAGATATATCGTTAACTTGTTCATCTGATTTTGACAATTTTTGTGTAATTTTACGTTTTCATTATTTGGTTTCCTGATTTTAATATTGCTTTAGTTTGCTTAAAATTTAACGCACATTTCTCCAGGGAAAAGCTTGCTGATTCAGGCTGTAGCTACTGTGGTTCAAGCTCAGGTTTTATCATTAAAACTGTGTTCTGACCCAGGAAGATATCATATTATTAAGTGGGTGAGGTATCTTCTTCCCAATAGATAATAGAAAATATTGCAAATTTTGATTGAGGCAATAAGTGGAATTCTGAAAGAATGAACCCACTGAGTGTACTTAAAAGAACACTACTTTCCGCTGTACATGAAGAAGGATTAGGAGTGCCAGACATTGAAAAATATTTCTGATGGATACATCTACCCACGGATTATTTACTATTAGATTCTTCCGAGATGGGAACCGTAAAGCTTCAGCAGCTCCTATGCATCAGTAGGTTGCGCCGTCGTTCTTCATTAAGACTCTGTCCCACCCAGACATGATAACACTGAGCCCAATACAGCCACCAATCCTGCATGCTGACATCTGTTCCTCTTTTTCTATGCCCTTCAGCTCGAATTCTGAGCACTGCTCTTCTGATTTTTGTTCAGTTCGCAGCACATTTCTCAAACCAAATATATTCTGGCAGTGTGGCAGACGACCGCAATTAAATTGTGTTGTAGGGGCGCTAGAGGGCGCACAAGCAAGATGGCCGCACTTGCGTGAGGCTCTTGCTGCCCGGGACCGAAAAACAACAAGATCCTGTCCCAAATGCCAGCCTGCTGAATGAATTTTGGGGGAGAAGGAACGCGTATGTCGCCTGGAACCCGCCGGGCCAAACTCAGAAGCACGAAGGACAAGGACTGCGAGGAAAAAGACGATGACATAATTGTGGGGGACGCGCTGCTAAAATGGCAGACGACATCTGCATGAAGCTGCGCTCATGGGCGCGGACCGCCAGCGGACGGAGGGGTGATTTGTGCCACATAACGAGAGACTCCGTCACCCGGAGTAGAACAATATTGGCGGGAGCCTGCGGCCAAACGGTAAGGAGCGGAGAGATTCGCCCTGCCGAAGCAGCGCCCGCGTCACAAAACGGCCGGTGTTCCGATGGCTGCGTAGACCCCAGACGCTGGCGGTCACATACGTACGGGCTGAAAGGGAGAGAGAAGAGACAGAGGTGCTGCGTACGATCCGCTGAAGCTAAGGACACCTTCATAGAGAACCCCCCGGGTCTCCAGACAGGTGCTGAGAAGTAGGAGACCGGGGGAGGGGACATATAAGAAAGAACGTGCCGAGAATTCTTTTTCTACCCCAAATCACGAACCCCAATACAGTTATACGGAGCTGCTGAGCACTACGAGGGGGGAAAACAACAGAGGACAGCAAACAAGCTAACACTAAAGAAAACAGTACTTTGCCCCTGCAAATCGGTGAGCGTGGTGAGCGCAGGGAGACCTGCAGAGCTGCAGGATACTTCTACACATGAGGAAGAGGTTGCGCTGAGGTGCGAACCTAGCCGAGGTGGGGAACACTACATATCCTGGACTCAAGGCAAGAGGACAGTGAGCTGGAAAGGGGGGGACATGTCCCCCCTCCACTTTGAAGCCGCAGAGACCAGCCCTGGCAGAGACCTGAATAAATACACGCAGCCCGCACAGTATTCAGAGCCACCATCAGGGCGGCAATTGCCACTGACTGGGAAGCACAAATTGAAGGTAAACAAACTGCGGCCTTTGGTGGTGAAAGCATGGGAAAGACTGACGGGAAGCAGGCCAAGCTGAATTTCGAGGCTCGGAAATCCACCCGCACGCAACAAAGTGAAACGGAGCAGGCGTTGGAGGAGAGCCCGCACCAGGACAGCCAGACCTCTGTGGAGGACATAAAGGAGCAACTCCTCACGATGAAAAGCAGCCTAACTTCCATCGAAACCAAGATGGACGGAATGAACGCCTGCATGGACACTATTACGCATAAGTTGGAAAAACAAGATGGCCGAATCACGGAAGCTGAACATCGCATCTCAGAGCTGGAAGATACTACCACGGGAAGGACGGAACAACTGCTCAACATGGAACGCCTCTTGAAGGTGATAGCGGCCAAGCACGAGGACCTGGAATCAAGATCGCGATGCAACAACATACTTATTTTGGGCGTAGCGGAGTCCACGGACACTGGATGGATGGAGGACTACGTAGAGCGACTCTTGAAAACGGTGTTCGGGATGGAATTCTTCTCCCCGCTGCTTGTGGTGGAAAGGGCACATAGGTTGCTTGCTGGAAGACTCCCGCCTGGAGCACCACCGAGGCGATCATCGATAGGCTTTTGAATTATGGCGACCGCGTTAGTGCCCTACGGATAGCTTGAGATCAACAAAAACTTTCCTTTGAGGGCTCTGAAATTGCCATATATCCAGATTTCACAATGGCGGTACAGGAGGCTCGGAAGAAGTTTCTGCCGGTAAAAAGAAACTCCAACAGGCAAACATCACATATGCCATGCTTTACCTGCATGCCTTCGAATAACGCATATGGGGAAACAGCGTATCTTCACGAACCCACAACAGGTAGCGGACGTTTTATAAGGAATAGCCAGGAGATCACCCCGGAAGGAGTCGGGCCAGGGCCGCTCCCCCTCGCCTTCATCGCTGTCTGAGCAGGTATAATAAACGTCCACAACCCCGGCCCAGGGTCAAAGTAGAAAAGGTGGACGATGACCCTACTTGCACTTGCATGAACACCTCTGGATGGGTCACATCGTGTTCCTCATCGGTGCAATGTTAGAATAAAAGTGAATAGGACTTAATCTAATGCTGCCCCCACTGCGTTTCCAGTCACAGGATGGAAGGTATGGACAGAAGGGACCACAAAAAATGTGCTGGGCACTCTCGTGTCATCGAGGAAGACCCACTGCGCCCTCCTGCGACACCCCAGCAGGACATCCCTAAACACGATTTAAAATGGGACTGCTTCACGTTGGAAGTAAGGTTAAGGGGGGGAGGTGGGGAGGAGGATCTACTACACGGCAAGTTGGGGGAGTCGTTGTGGGAGGGGGAGGGGGAAAGATGCATCCACCTAGTTTGTAGTATATGTAATTTGTTGCTGAAAAATGGTAGTCATACTGGCATAATAATGCAAAGTATTAGAGCGCCAATGTATTGTGTAAAAATACAGAATACACCCCATGTCAGACCAACATAAAAACAGAGGTCTAAACCTCCTGACTTGGAATGTACAAGGGCTGGGGGACCCACGCAAGCGCAGGCAGATCCTGAGCTACTTGGATGGGAACAGAGCCGCGCTTCGCATCCCGCTGGGCAGAGCATAGAAGTTTCTCCTCTTATTCCACTTACACAAGGGGCACTGCGATTCTCATTAAAAAAAATACACCGTACGTAGCAGTAGGTGAGCAGCAGGAGGCAGAGGGATGATACAGCATCATGTGGGGCAGGTTGGCTATGTATTCGGTCACTTTAGTGTTTTGCTATGGCCCAAATGCAGATGACCCTTC
The DNA here is from genome assembly GCA_963921515.1 of Calotriton arnoldi. Lineage (NCBI taxonomy): Eukaryota > Metazoa > Chordata > Amphibia > Caudata > Salamandridae > Calotriton > Calotriton arnoldi. The sequence continues at coordinate 362 of CAWUFW010000193.1, read as the reverse complement.
CTTCTTTAATGTTTTGTGGGGCAAGGTGATGGATATTGGATCCACATATGTGATATGGGGAGGGGACTTTAACACTGCGCTAGAGCCCCATAAAGACAGATCAAATCCTCAACCCCGCCATTACACAGCTACACAAAAGCTGCTACAAGAAACAATCCAAGTTATTGGATGCATGGAGGCACTGTCACCCTCACAAAGCAGAAGGTACGCATTACTCAGCAATACACTCCACTTGGCCCAGACTGGACTACTGGATACTTTCGCGGGGTATGGGCACATGGGTGTCACAAGCTCAGCATCTGGCGTGCACCCTCTCGGATCATTCCCCGGTGCGACTTGCACTTGAGCCACCATCTGCAGCT